>OX457036.1:44342780-44395280 GCA_949752735.1 Lumbricus terrestris
TACTTAATGCTTCTAAAACTCAATTTATCTGGTTGGGTGGACGTAAGCGACTGGCAAATGTTGATCGTTGTGCCGTGGCTAAAGCATTTCCCTGTGTTACCTTTTTTGATTCTGTCCGGGACTTGGGTGTTACACTGGATGAAGAACTTAGTTTCTCAAAACATGTCAATCAGCTGACTCGTGGCTGTTACTACCAAATTCGTCAGCTACGGGTCATCTCTCGCTCCCTATCAGAGGATTCTGCTGCTACTCTTGTTCATGCTTTTGTCACCAGCCGCTTGGACTATTGTTCTCTATTCTTGTTGGTTTACCTCAATTATTGATATCCCGACTTGACCGTGTTCTTCGGTCCGCAGCCCGGCTAATTGGGCGAATCCCTAAATATGCATCTGTTTCATCATACATGCGTGATACTCTACGCTGGCTCCCTATATCACAGCGCATCGAGTACAGAATTGCTTCACTGGTTTGGCGTTGTCTCCTTGGCTGTGCTCCGACTTATCTTGTTGAGCTCTGCCGTCCAGTATCTGTTGTCCTGGCTCGCAGAGCCCTTCGCTCTGCCTCTAGTGGGAAGCTTTTGGTCCCACGTGTTGAAACCTCAACCTGTCGGCGTCGTGCTTTCTCAGTTGTAGGTCCATCTGTCTGGAATAGTCTCCAGTTGCAGGTGCGCCTGCTACCAAGGGTTGACTCTTCAGTCTTCTACAAGCTCCTTAAAACTTTTTTGTTTCATCGTGGTTGGATTGGGAGCGCTTCTGAGTGGATTTCTTGAAGATGCGCTATATAAATTCTTGAAATGAATGAATGAATGAATGAATGGTAAATTTTGATGTGAGTACACGCTGCCGCCGAAAAAATCAACTATTCCTGACGACCTTTTTTCATCAGATGCTTTTCACACGGTTTTTTGCCGGAAAAACATTCACGATGGCGTAAAACGATCTAATTTTAAGATTTTTCGTCTCGAATTGCGAGCTTTTGCTGTTCTTTTGCTGTTTCTGCTCGTCATTTGATTTGTAATTTGTTACTTTGCTCTCTGTGTGGTACGTATAAACGCTGCATACCCGCGTATATATATATACCCTCGTTTTCGGAACTAAACGTACATGATGCTAAATTTCTCTGCAGGTGAGTACACGCTGTATACCCGCGTATGTACCCTCGTGTACAGCCCTGATATAGGCCGATATATTGCAAACATTTTATCGCGTATACAGTGCCTAAAGTGTGGGAAAATAAGTGCCTGGACACCCCTTAACTCTTCAAAAGAAGTGCCTAGACGCCCCTTAACTTTCCAGTCTGTGCTCACCAATAAGTGGCTATAGACGGCATTCAGATTTTAAAACAAGTGCATGGACGCCGTCCATGACCGTCCAGGCACACTTTAAAGCCCTGATCGCGTACATGGTCACATAAAGATGAAGTTCAGAGCATCGGTTTTTCAGTCGCCAAGTGCATGCTGAGCTGTTGTTCGATTTCTAAATTCTTGAAACTGACGAGAAGCAGTGAATTTTGACGCGCTTCTTCAAGGAGGAGAGTGTTCGAACGTTGGACAAACGTTCCTTTTCTTAAGGGCGGTTAAATGGAATGCACGAGAACCCGTGACAGTGCTACATCATATAGCTCCACGAAAAACCAATATATAACCGAAGATATGTATGTATGTGCACTTGTTATAGCGCCCCTTCAAGCTCTCTCTCTACTCAGAAGCGCTCCCGAATGCAGAGCGGACACTGCATCGGAGTTTCACGCCGAAGCGCTGAGCAATTGCGAGTGAAGGACTTGCCCAAGGTCCTTACGCGGCGAGGTAGACTCGAACCTCGAACCTTCCGGCTTCAAGGCAACGACGCCACCACTACACCACCGCGCATTGGAAGCCTGATGGAATGTAAGGCGGTGATGGGATGGTTGAAGGTACATGTAGGCGGGAGTAAGTAGTGAGTAGACTGAGAGCCAGACTACCAATCACGTGATCAATGACGTAATCGGCCAAAGTTCAAGGTCAAAGGTCAAGGTGATGACGTAATGAGGTCAAGGTGATGATGTAATGAGGTCAAGGTGATGATGTAATGAGGTCATGGTTCTTACATAACTAGATCATGGTTATTACATAATGAGGTCATGGTATGTAGGCCGAGTTCGTGTTCAAAGTCACTAACCCTAACCCTAACCCTAACCTTTGCCCTAACCCTAATTCTTACCATAGCCCTAACCCTAACCCTAGTTCAAAGTACACCGGAAGTGCGGACCCCGCCGGGGGAGGGGTGGCGCCCGCCCGCTCAGAGCACCACCAAGCGAATAATATTTTTGATGACTAAGCATTTTTGGAGAGTAAGACTTTTTGGAATTAATTGAGAGTGAGCAAGCAACGCTAGTCTTGCTACTACTGATTCATATTCCTCCATTATACACTTTTGTGGAATTAATTGAGAGTGATCAAGTAACGCTGGTCATAATACTACTCTTTCATCTTCATCCGTTATGCTTATTCTTCACATGTACAGGCCAAACATCCTTCCACATCAATTTCCAAGCAATCTTCCGCAGCACATTCAAACATTACTTCAACGCTTACTTCTCCACATAACTTATTTTTCACACTCCTCCAAAGCAATTTCCACCAGTTTTCAAACAGCCCATCGATTCTTCAATTTCACTCAACCTGCTTAATACGTTGAACTTTTAATTCTGTGTAACTAACTTTACATTCCAATTTAGGCTATAAATAACTCCATTCAATAGGTGCTTCGCTCTAACACCAACTCTGACCAGTCGCAGCATTTGACATTAAAACTTCTATTTTATCCAAGTAGACACACCTTCAAATCAGACGCAGCATTCGCTAACAATCATACTTTGCATTAAAAACCCTTCTCTCTTGCCACAACGCTTGCTAATATCTCTACTTGCTACCTTAACCAGCCATTCTCACTTGACGCAGCACTCGCGAATAGGCCTACTTGTTAACTTAAATTGCCCCTATGACTTGCAAAAGCACCAGCGAATAGGCCTACCTGTTAACTTAAACAGTCCCTCTGACTTGCAAAAGCACTGGCGAATAGGCCTACTTGTTAACTTAAACAGTCCCTCTGACTTGCAAAAGCACTGGCGAATAGGCCTACTTGTTAACTTAAACAGTCCCTCTGACTTGCAAAAGCACTCGCGAATAGACCTACTTATTAACTTAAACAGTTCCTCTGACTTGACGTAGCATTTTGAACAGTGCTCGTATAGTCCACCTAAGTAGACAATCCTTCTATCTTACAACGTCTTTCGTTAACAGAAATAATACTTTGAATTAAACTTCCGTTCTAACAAGATATTGCTTTGTGTATAGGACTTTGTTCTTTATAAAACTCTTCGTATTAGACGAAGCATTCTGAGTGCATCATGCTAAAACAATAGGCACCAAAGGTTAGTATACATTAGACGATTAGTCTGTCGTTTTTATCAGTGCTTTGTTTCAAAGGTCAAGACAGCAACTGTATAGGCCTATACATGTAGTCTGTCGTTTTTATCAACGCATTGATTCAAAGGTCAGATTCTGGAACGCAAGACAATAACTTTGTGTGTATATATATATATACTATATATTATATAGTATATATATATATATAGTATATATATATATATATAGTATAGGCCTATTACCCACATGCACTCTCCCTCTTGCAGATAATATATTTATATGTATATATATGTATATAATATATGTGTATAAGTATAAATATATACACGCCTATTCAGAAGCGCTCCCTACCACAGCGCGCACACCAACGTGCAATTGTGAGCAAAGGACTTACTTTAGATGTATCCAACAAGCATATATATATATATATATATATATATATACATGCTGTAGGCCTATGCAATAGCACGTAAAATTAAATCTAATGTGGGCATTCTTATTTCATTTATGTAGTGGCCATTCTATATAAAATTAAATCTGGCATTTATTATAGACTTGATTCACTAGCGTAAAACTTATGAAAAGGTACTACAATAAGTAGCACAAGCAAAGTCCCGATTCTTGCCATGCTGATAAGATTCAAGAAAATAAACAGGACACAGCAATTTTAAGCGAATCAAGGGTCGTTTTATTTTGAACAATTGAAGGGGTCGTAGGTCGTGAGATAAGATTAACAGACAATAAGTCCAAAGTAGACTCGTCCAAAGGTTGCCATTGGCCCTTATGCCAAGTATTTATAATATATATTTAGTACGAATAAACACTTACCACAATGTATATATATATTTGTATTATATACATCAACTACATTCCCAACTCCTATAAAGAGCTGCCTATTTGCAGCATTGAACACTCAACTCTGAGCATCCGCAGACGATCAACGCTGTTTCCTATCGACCGAATTCGATTCTTCAAAGAAACTCGTCAGTAGTAGTACGAGCACCGATTTTGGCGCAACATCATCAGTAGTTGGCAACATACCGATATGAATAGTGGTAAGTAGGTCATGTGAATTTCGCATAGTAGAACATAATGAAAACGTTTTGGCATAGTAGGTCAAGCAACCTACTTGAAAATCATTATGGGCCGCTCAAAAAAAATTTTTTTTTTACAGCAAGAACGCATGATGAGGATATGGAGGAAATCGAACGCGAAGAAGAGGCCAAAAAGCAGGAACGAATTCTGGAGCGTGCAAAAACCTTAGGTATGCATTCTTATAATTATGTACTTGAATTTCACAGCATATTTTAAAAATTATGTACTTGCATTTCACAGCATATTTTAAAACGTTACAAAGAATATATTTTAAAATTAAAGACTTGCAAATCTATATTTATTTTGCAGAGAAGAAACGCAAAGCCGATTCCGAACTCACTCAACCTCAGAAAACCTGTGAGTATAGTATATAATGTATATATCATATAAAGCATATAGAATATAAAGTATATAGTCTACAAATTGTGTATGTGTGTGAATATTCTTCTTTAACAATTTCTAAACTGCAGTACTATTCTGTGTATATTTTGATTGTAGCTTATGCGACAGACGAAGACCTTGGTGAAGGAACTTCAACCATGAATCAACCAACGAGTGAGTATATGCATTTGTACAGCATTCCTTATAAGTTTTTACTTTAGTTTCAAGCACATTATAATTCGCTGAATTTTGGTTCGTGACTAACTTGTACAATGTGCTTTAGGTCGTTGCGTATCCTGCAATGCATACAAGAGGATCAATCTGAACGAAGAGGGCCTGTGCGACTCGTGCTCCAACAAGCGGAATTGTCCCTCCTGCAACACAAGACGAGCACCAAGATTCTTCCGGAGCGGACAAGCGGATTGCATTACATGTCTGAAACGCCAGGCCAATCCAAATCTTCGAGTGTCCGTGCAAAATTCTTTTATGGAAAAATCGTTAGACGTAGACAATCGAGCAACCGACCTGCATTCATTGCTACAGGCTCAGGAATCTTGTATTGCAACCGACTTGGAGGAAATTCTGCAAGATGATGGGTATGTAATCTTTTCGAACTTTTCTTCACTTACATTTGTATAAATTTTTTCTTGAATTTAGAAAATATTTTGCAGTGATTTTAAACTTATTTGGACTTAGAATTTTTTTGGAAAGTTTAGAATATATTTTGCAGTGATTTTAAACTTATTTGGACTTAGAATTTTTGTTGTTGAAAATTTAGAAAATATTTTACAGTGATTTTAAAACTTATTTGGACATAGAAATTTTTTGGAAAATTTATAAAATATTTTGCAGTGATTTTAACATTATTTGGACATAGAAAATTTCTTGAAAATTCAGAAAATATTTTGCAGAGATTTTAAAACTTATTTGGACTTAGAAAAGTTCTTGAAAATTTTAGCGCGGTCAAATGGTACTTGGCAGTCGACGTGGGTTTCCGACGCGATTCACCAGACGGCGAAAGCACAACAACTGCTTACTTCAAGTCGATTCCATCCATACTAAGTCATCCATCGCAGATTCCTGAACAACTGCAGGAAGCTATCGAGAGATTCGACGCTTTGGTGGATTCTTTTACAACAGAGGGGTCAGGTTGGAAAATCACAAACGTTGTCGACTTAAAAATTTGCAATTCTTTGTACGACCCGATCGATGCGTCGAGCTATATTCCAACACCAAAGTATATTGTAAATAAGCGTGCAGCGCTCAACATTCGTAACGACGACGAGAAATGCTTTCTGTATTCCGTGTTATCTGTATCCCATCACCAATCCATCCATGCAGAACGCGCAAGCATCTACAAACATTATCTTAATGAATTAGATACGACTGGAATTCAGTTTCCAATGAAAATTGGCCAAATCCCTCTCTTTGAGAAACTCAACCCTGAATATGCCATAAATGTGGTATATTCTAACCCTGATGACCGATCCTTTGCGCCTTTGTATGCTTCTCCACACAGAGATAGAAAACACACAGTTAACCTGCTTCTTCTGAGCGAGCATGAGAAACGACATTATATTGTGATTCGCAACTTGTCAGCACTCTTATCCAATCGAAATTCACACAATGGAAGAATATTCCCATGTCCTTATTGCCTGCATTGTTTTACAACGGCCGCTGGCAAAAACGAGCATATGCCAGAATGTGGCAAACACGGGATTCAAAAAGTAAGATATCCTAGTGAGGATAATAATATATTGGAATTCTCAAACACACAGCATGAAATGCAAGTTCCGTTTGCCATCTATAGCGACTTTGAGTGCTTCTTGAATCCTAGCGAAAATGTAGCTGGCAAATCGACCAACATATTAGACAATCACATCCCAAGTGGATTTTGCTGTTTAACGGTGTCTTCGTTCCCACAATACAATGATGAAATTCCTTTCGTGTATAGTGGGCCTGATGTCATGGAGCACTTTTTCATGCATATCAAGAATGAACAAAAGAGAATAAATCAGATATTGGCCACGAATCTAAAAATGAAGCCATTAAATGAACTGCAAATGGTTGAATACGAAAATTGTGTAAATTGTCCGTCTTGCGAAATCGCCTTAAACAAGGAAAATAAGGTTCGACACCATTGCCATATCACAGGCAATTTTCTGTCTCCATTGTGTTCGGCGTGTAATTTGAAACTGAAATTCAAAAAACCAACCAGAGTTAAGGAGCAAAAGAAGGCAAATTTCCTCATTCCAATTATTTTTCACAATCTCAGGGGATACGATTCCCACATCATTTTAAAACATCTAACCAGAGAATTTGCTGCAAGCGACATAAACGTCATCGCCAACAACATGGAAAAGTACATGTCTTTTGAGATTAACGGTCTGCGATTTATAGACTCGCTACAATTCTTAAACTGTGGTTTGGATGTGTTAGTGAAAAATCTATCCAAAGAGGACGATTCTAAATTTGCGCATTTACGTCGTCTTTTTCCGGACCGCTACAAAATGCTGCTTCGTAAGGGCGTTTTCCCATACGAATACATGTCGGGCGTAGACAGAATGACTGAAACTGCATTGCCGAGCAAAGACAAATTTTACAGCCGACTTACGGACGAGGACATTAGCGACTCTGACTACGAATACGCTCAGAAAATCTGGAGCACATTCGACATGACTTGTCTTAAAGATTATCACGACCTTTACTTAAAGACCGACGTGATTTTGCTGAGTGATGTATTTGAATCCTTCCGTCAGATGTCTTTGGAATTCTACAAACTTGATGCCGTTCATTATTACAGCAGCCCGGGTCTAAGTTTTGATGCTTGTCTTAGAATGACAAAGGCTTCGCTGGAACTTATTACCGATCCAGATGTCTACCTCTTTATCGAAAAGGGTATGAGAGGTGGCGTCTCTATGATCAGTAATAGATATGCGAAAGCCAACAATCCATATCTAGCCAAAGGATATGATGAAAACATTCCAAACAGTTACATAATGTATCTAGATTGCAATAACTTGTATGGTTATGCAATGAGCGAGCCGTTGCCGACGGGAGGATTCAGATTCATGGAGAGCGACGAAATCGATGAATTTGACTTGACGACTAAGACGACGGACGACGACTTGGGGTACTTGCTGGAAGTCGACTTGGACTATCCAGCATATCTCCACGACAGTCATAACGATTATCCGCTTGCACCAGAAAAATTTCTTATAACGTCTGACATGTTATCGCCGTATGCAAAGTCTGTTTCGCAAAAGATCGGTACCAAAATTAGCTCCGGCGTCGAGAAATTAGTTCCAAATTTGTTGCCAAAGACACAATATGTTGTGCATTATCGAAATCTTCAACTGTACGTGAAATTGGGTTTGGTGATTACTAAAATACACAAAATTCTGGAATTCGAACAAAGTCGATGGCTGAAAAAATATATCGACTTTAACACATCCAAACGGCAGGTTGCCAAATCCTCCTTCGAGAAGGATTTATTCAAATTGATGAATAATTCGATTTATGGAAAATGTATGCAAAATAATAGAAAACATTTGGAAATCAAACTTGTCACCAACGCGAAACGAGCCAAACGTTTCGCAGCTCGTCCCACTTTTGAGTCCTTTCGAATTATAAACGAAGATTTGACCGTGATTAAACTGACAAACAGCAACGTATACTTGAACAAGCCACTGTACGCGGGAATGTGCATTCTAGATATCTCCAAGCTTAAAATGTATGACTTTCACTACCAACACATACTACCCTTGTACGGTGAGAATTGCAAATTGTTGTTCACCGATACCGATAGTCTTTGCTATCTCATTACAACTGGAGATGTCTATGCTGACATGCAATTGAACTTAAGTGAGTACGACACATCTGATTATCCCTCCGATCATTTTCTGCATAGTCGAACAAATGCAAAGGTAATAGGGAAGTTTAAGGATGAGTGTAATGGTGCGTCAGTGTTGGAATTCTGTGGCCTAAGGGCTAAAATGTATAGTTTGCTCTTGCCGAACGAAAAAGAGAAAAAGACTGCAAAAGGTATTAAGAAGTCCTATGTAAATAAAGTCATAAGGCACGAAGATTACAGGAATTGCATTTTTAGCGAAGTGCCCACTACCTCTAAATTCTGTCTTATACGCAGCATGAATCACACCTTGCACACCCTTGAAATTGCCAAGTCCGCTCTTTCACCATTTGACGACAAGCGGTATTTGTTGAATGCTTCCGAATCCTATGCATACGGTCATGTAAATATTCCATCGAAAGTTTAATTCTTGTGAAATATTCTTCATGCATTGAAATGGTATTGTATACGATTGAAGAAAAGTCAAAGTAGAATGCTATTTGTAGGAAGAGATTGAAATTTGTTGTATATAAATTGGAAAAAGGACTCTGTGCATATATTTTTGAAAAGACACTCCTAATTGTAATATGTTGTAGGAAGGTTAAAATTTGTTGTATAGCATGGAAATGGTGCTATAAATGTTAGAAAAGACACTCTTATTTGTAAAATTTTTAGGAAGAGATTGAAATTTGTGGTATATAAATTGGAAAAAGGACTGTGTGCATATATGTTAGAAAAGACACTCTTATTTGTAAAATGTTCTGTATAAAACATGTTGTAGAAAGGTTGAAAATTGTTGTATAAGATGGAAATGGTGCTATATAAAATGGAAAAAGGTCGCTGTTCATATAGGTTAGAAAAGACCCTCTTATTTGTAAATGAACTGTATAAAAGGACAATGTTATTTTAAAAATATGTTGTGGGAAGAATGGAATTTGTTGCATAAGTTGGAAATGATGCTATATAAATTGGATAAAGGTCTATGTACGTATATGTTAGAAAAGACTCTCTTATAGAACTATATAAATTGCATACCGTATAAGAATGAAGTATTTAGAATTTAAAATGTATAAGTTGAAAAGATTTTGTGATCTTATGTTTGCAATTGAAATCGCTTGTGTTTGAACTTTTGTGTTTTATGTTTGTAATTGAAATTACTTGTGAAAAAAAAAGAATCAATCAACCGAATCTGTTTTTCTTTCATACTAGAAGTTGAAAAATATAAAGGAATGGAGTGGCATTGTCCAATTTCATAGGCTCATGCAAAGTCTTACAAAGTTTTACTTACTCACTCACTTAATTCTTTGTACAAAACACAGTCTCACTCACAATTAGTTCCACAAACACAATCTTACTCTCCAAAAATGCTTAGTCATCAAAAATATTACTCGCTAGATGGTGCTCTGAGCGGGTGGGCGCCATCCCTCCCCCGGCGGGGTCCGCACTTCCGGTGTACTTTGAACTAGGGTTAGGGTTAGGGCTATGGTAAGAATTAGGGTTAGGGCAAGGGTTAGGGTTAGGGTTAGGGTTAGTGACTTTGAACACGAACTCGGCCTACATACCATGACCTCATTATGTAATAACCATGATCTAGTTATGTAAGAACCATGACCTCATTACATCATCACCTTGACCTCATTACATCATCACCTTGACCTCATTACGTCATCACCTTGACCTTTGACCTTGAACTTTGGCCGATTACGTCATTGATCACGTGATTGGTAGTCTGGCTCTCAGTCTACTCACTACTGGAGTACATGCACTGTGCGCTCGGTCTGGGGTTATTACAGACAAGACAAACCGGTTTAATTCGTAGTCTGAATATTATATTATATTATAAACTTAGATAATGTTCCGTCTGCTAAATTTTTGGGAGTAATAATTGATAAAAATCTTAGATGGGCGGATCATATACGCGTTGTAGAAAATAAAATTGCCAAATCTATAGGGATACTTTATAAGTTGAATAAAATACTTAAAAAATCAGTATTATTACTTTTATACTCCAGTTTAATTTTACCATATTTGCAATACTGCACACTGGTGTGGGCTGGAGGCTATGTATCTAAGTTGAAAAAAGTGTCGATTTTACAAAAACGAGCATTAAGGGGTGTCAGTGGTGTTGATAGACTACACAGATCTTCTGTCTTATTTAAGCAGTATGGATTACTAAAGCTTTCTGATATTTATCACATGCAATTGGTTGTTTTCATGTATCGTCATCGTCATGGAATGCTTCCTAAGCGTTTTAATGCCTGCTTTAGTACCAAGGAACAACTGCATCAGTATGAAACTCGCTCAAGGACCGATTATCAGTCTTTTGTCTGTAGGTCAAATACCCGTCTACATTCAGCATTGGTATATGGCCCAAAGCTTTGGAACTCGTTACCTCCTAAATTTAAGTCTATTGACTCGCTAGCTACATTTACTAAAAGTTCTTGTTATCCTGCTACTAATTACGTTTTTGGTTTATTTTTATTGTTTTGTTCTGTTTCCTTTTCTTTTTCCTGTTTCGCCTATTATATAATAAATAGGTATATTATAAATATGAATGATGTCTTCAGTAGGAATATGTCACAAGTTGTAGTATTAAATACTTGTCATTGACGGTTAAAAAATTATGTATATTCTTTACATTATAATGTAAGGTGGACTCGTTAAGCTCACTTGAGCTTTTTTCCCCTTCCAGACAGAATGTGGGAGAAATTGAATAATTTTCTTTTTTGCAATGATGTGTAATATTATGTATTGTGTGAAATAAATGAACTTGAACTTGAACTTGAACTACATGTATATCTACATCAAACCAATGCCGCTGACGGAGCAGAGTTAATGAGTTTGATTCCATGGATGAATTATTGATGGATAGATGAATGAATGAGTGGATGGATTGATGGATGGATGGATGGATGGATTAATGAATGGATAGATGGATGGATGAATGGATGGATGCATGGATGGATTAATTGATGGACGGATGGATGGATGGAGGGATGGAGGGTCGGATAGACGGATGAATGAGTGGATGGATCTATGGATGGATTGATGGATGGATGGATGGATTGATTGATGGATGGATGGATGGATGGATGGATGGATGGATGGATGGATGGGTAGATGGACGGACGGACGGAAGGATTAATG
Organism: Lumbricus terrestris; assembly: GCA_949752735.1. Taxonomy (NCBI): domain Eukaryota; kingdom Metazoa; phylum Annelida; class Clitellata; order Crassiclitellata; family Lumbricidae; genus Lumbricus; species Lumbricus terrestris. The sequence continues at coordinate 44,354,660 of OX457036.1, forward strand.
AATAGATAGATGGATGCATGGATGGATGGATGGATGGATGGGTAGATGGACGGACGGACGGAAGGATTAATGAATAGATAGATGGATGCATGGATGGATTGCTGGATGGATGGACGGATGGACGGACGTACGGACGTACGGACGGACGGACGGACGGACAGATGGATGGATGGATGGATGAACCTATACAACAACGAAATTGACTGGTAAGAAATGGTAAGAAATGAATCTCGTCGTCTGGTTTGTTAAATACTTCGATCGTTTTTCTCTCTGCACATGCAGAGTCGCTTCGGTGAATCTGCAGACGACATCCATCAGATCCCTGATGGTCGTCGGTCGTCGTTCCCTGATGGTCGTCATACGCAATAACAATAAATTCTCTTCTGCAGCGTTTCTCCTTCGCCCAAGAGTTTCTCTCGTGACAAATTAAATTAACATTAATTGGAGAAGATTGAAAACGTTAACTGCATTATAACTTTACTCGTCGGCTGCCGGACGTATACTGCAGAAAATTCAGTTAAGATCAGGCCTAATGTCAGATTTATTGTGCGTCCCGATATCGTGCACTGAAACTGGGTTAGGCGGAAGATCTTTGAGGTGACGTCCCGACATGCATCACTCTTGTGTAGGTTATGTCTTGCAAATACGCTTCTTGAAAAGCAAGGATTGGCAGTGATGCTTGAAATAACATATATTGAGTTCTTGCATGACAAAACGTGCGCGTTAACGAGTTGAAATTTTTTTTGACCCTTTTTTGATAGGAGATAATATCTCCTATATATATATATGTATTATATTGAAATGACCTCTGTTCATAGGCGGAGACTTGATCCTGGTTTTAGGGGACGATCTCACGGTCAAAGGACGATCGCCGAGGCACAGCGCTGAGCAGAGGAAGGGTTTTGGTGGGGGAGGGGATGTGCTCCCCACCATTTTCAATTTTTTTGTGCCATTTGCCACACTGCGAAGGTAGCATCCTAGGCTGTCATTTTAGTGAAATTGATCATCATAGTCGTGGTTTAAGACTTGAATAGCATCCTGCCATTGTTTAAAAAAATTCCACACTGAAATAGTGACATTTTAAGCTGTTATCTCATCAAAATTGCCTATTATTGCAATACTTAAAGACGTGATTTAAGACTTCAATAAATGTCATTCCCAATTGCTTAAAAAATTTGATCACCCTTTGGGTCAATAAATGTTCTTCCCAATTGTTTAAAAAATTTGATCACTCTTTGTCTCATGCACTTCTCTTTAAATCCACTCAGAAGAAAAGCACAATCTTCGTTAGCATGGGCAACTTGGAGCACTCTCCCTTAATTAGGTCAACCGACTCAAATTTTGCACAGAAACCAAACAATTGTGTCTACATTAACCACAACCGGTATTTAGTCAGCCAATGTTAACACTGTGCACGGAAATAGTTTTCATAGAGTCTTTCAAATAGTTTTGCAAATCTAATAAGGGCTTAATTATTTGTTAACGCAGACAAAACAATATCCCGCTGTTGTGATGCTGGGAGGTGCCTCTCGCGCAGTGAGGAACATTATTAAGCATGTAGGCTACAATAAAAAGAAACAATGTCATTCAAATCGTCGCCTTCGTCCCCAATAAAAAAATGGCCGAAGCGAATCGTATAAGCAGGAATAGGCCTAAGTGTTTCCTCGCAGGCCTATTCGCTGATCGGCTCAGGACCAATGGAGTTCAGACAACCGGATTGTGTAAAACTGAAGTAATAGTAAGATATACTGAGATTTAAACAAATAATATTAAAGATGCAATGACTTCTATAGATATGCAATGTCAACAGAGAAATAATATCATAAAAAGCACATCTTGTTGACTGATTTCTGGTGGTGCCCATGCATAGGCGGGCCTCGCATGGTCAATTTCTGGTGGTGCTAAGCACTCACGGGCCTCGCAGAGTCGGCGACCATGAATTATTGAAGCTTGAAGTCTGAATTAGAAGGATGGTCTAAATCTCGCTAGAAATAAATACGCGTGACAAAACGTGCGCGTTAACGAGTTATGAAGCTAGCTTGAAGTCTGAATCAGAAAGGATGGTCTAAATCTCGCTAGAAATAAATACGCATATAACAGCAGGTATTATATATATATATTATATATATCATATATATTATATATATATTATATATATATGATATATGTTATATGCATGGTGGATGAGTGAGTATATATAATGATGAGCACTAAATCTGCATGCAGCGATTTCACTGTGTGCAAATAGCTTATTTATTATGTCCCTGGGGTTGGGAGCACCTCTGAGTAGTCCTCTTGAAGAAGTGCTATACAAATGCACTTAACGAGTGAATTGATCAATTATGTAAATATTTAATTCTATTTTCTAGAACAGTAAAGATGTTAAACTGATTTCTCGCGCAATCTATTGAAGCAGCTAATTTGCATAATATAGATCTATAGATAATGAAGGTGCACTTAGACGAAAGTGGAGTAGGGAAACCAGCAGAAGAAGATGTTCCAAGCGATTAACCGGTACTTCTCCTGTGATAATGAATGGAGAAACCCGACGATTTTCCCATCGGATTAAGAACTAAGCGACGGCCAAAACGTCATGTATGATGCAAGCGAGCGCTGATATATAAACCATGGAACGAAGACATGACTTTTGTCAGCTCACTGTATATTATATATAGGGGAGAGTTGCTATGAATGGACCACATAGGGCAAACTTAAGTGTCCTGAAGAAATGCTACCAAATTTCTAAAAGGAAGCGATGCCATATGATGGTCTAATATGTTAAGTATGCTCACAATCGGCAAAGAACAGAGAATATTGATGGATTTATGAGAAATAACTAAACAAAGCTGGAGCTCGAAACGGTCCAATCAAGGCAACCTGTTTCTGAGAATGGACCACATGGTGTCCTTGACTGGACCAGTTGCCCTGAATGGAACACTGTATTTCAAAGACTTTTAACAGGTAATTATGCTATTTAAAAACCACTGGAAACGTTTAGGAACACTTATTGCCTAAAACCACGCAATTAAACGCGTTTAAAACTGTCAAAATACCACAAAGTAGCAGAAGTCAACTTAACCATTATGACAAGTTCGGCCATTGCCAGTTAAACATTTGTCAGAATCGCTAGTTAAATATTAGATAGCTAATTACCATTAAATAGTTAAGCCTTTAATCAATAGGCCTAGGCTTACACCTATTCAATATTGATTCAGTACAAAACTTAACGCTTAATAGTTATAGGAATCACACACAGTTAACATAGAAGATGTGCTGCATAATAGGACTGATTGTTATTCACAGAAGCCGCATATATAACATTGCAAGTGCTGGTGTCCTTAAATGGACCATGCCAAAATATCGGTCCAATTCAGGAAACTTTTGGTGGTCCATTTCAGGCACAAGGACTACTTCTATCTATTTAAACTGCAATAGTTCAGCAAGCGTCAGTCCTATAGTAAAACTACGCATTGTCGCTCGAACATGAAACATTCTTCTAATAAAAGGAAAGATGATTGCATTTTTAAAAACTTATCTAAATTGTTTACCCTCGTTGTTAGGGACGGCTAAAATTACATCAAAACTACACGAAATGAATTTTCAGCAGCAATTTATTAAATATTCAGCATTCCGCAAAACCGACTACAACGATACGACTAATATTCAATTGCCCAGGAATACAGCAGTTGAAACCGTGGTTAAATTGGATTCTAGGGTGTGAAACGGCTGTGGTCCAATCAAGGCAACGGTCCGTTTACGGCAACTCTCCCCTACAAGGTGTGAGCCTGCAGAAAGGCGTCGCGGGTTTCCAGGTGAACGTGTGTGACTGTGGAGTAAATTCACGGCTAAAGACTGCGTGACAACGACGTTAATCATAGATCAGGCGTTTTGCATGTTTGTGTGTGTTGCGTGTGTGAGTGTGCGCAGCGGCGCCCGCAGGATTTTTTTCTTGTACGCACAGAAAACAGAAATTTTTGATGGAGGGGCGAACAGGAAAAATGTTCGTTAGGTCGCCGAAAAAACTGATGACCTTTTTTTTTTTTAGTCATCAACCTAGAATTTCACGAAAACATACCTTTTTGGGTCATCGCGCTGTAGGCTACGCACTTACCTATGTGCGTACGCCTGCGGGCGCCGCTGAGTGTGCGTCTGTGCGTGTAGGGTTGGTGCGCGCGCGTGTGCATGTGTTTGTGTGTGAGAGATAGGCAGACAGAGACAGACAGACAGAGACGAGAAGACGAAAGAAAGAGACAGGAAATGGATAGAGATATGCAGAGAACAAAAAAAGAGAAAGGGAAGGGAAAGGAAAGAGGACTGTGCACGCACACAGAGAAAGACAAAGGAGACGGCACAGAACAAGACAGGAACAGTGACAACCAAACACCGTTTCCAGCGCGACCGGGTTCATAACTTAACCGGACGTTTCAACAGCAATATCATGGGCTAATGACAAAGTTGGTGTCGCTATTGTTACCTGTAGCCTGCTGCCTATCTTGCAGGAACAAGTAGGCCTACTCACAGACAATTATTGTATCTGCCTGTATGATGGATGGTTTCTTTCAGGGGGTCATGCGCTATGCAAATTGTGCATGTTTTGTTCTTCCCCTCTGCATCTGACATTCGATTTTCTACTTTATTTGAAAACTTGACTCTAATTACACAGCGGAGGCGACTACGATATCTGTACCGGTACCGGCGGTGCGTAAATTGTTTGCATCTTTTTCTTCGTTACGGTGAACAGAAGAGTCAGTAGCCTAAACGAAAATATTCTACATGTAGATTCTAATGGCATCTCTAGGCTATAGCTAAAGGTCAATTATATGAACTCTCTTTCAATTGGAGAGTATACAGCAAGCTCATCAATATTGCGATAAAGTAGAACGCTTTCAAGTGCACTGTACATTGTGCATTGGGGCCGGGGGCGGGAGTGGTGACGCATTGGATAACACACTGGCTTGGAGTTCAGCGGAGCTGAGTTCGACTACGAAGCCTCGTAGGATAGACCTGCTTTAGGCTGCTATTAGCGCTATTGTATATTCCGGGCTATCTATTCTGTTACCATGTAAGATTGGTGTTTATTAAGATAACTGCATAGCTGTAGCCTATACTGTAACGGTGTAACCGGCTGCGGTCTGTCAACTGGATTGTTGACTAAACGAAAATTATTAGGTCCTATTATTATTAAAGCCCAAATCACAAAGCCCATGCAGGTATAGGTATAATGTTGTGCACTTCTATACAGATTTACACGTATGAATAATTATCACTCATCTGCTGAAGGTTTTCGGTCGAAGATGATTTTTATGACTTTATCCTTTTGTCCCCGTTTGTCACATGTGGCTGGTTATAGCACGTCCAATGTCATGATATCTGACGTCACTAGATCCAATGCTTCGGCATTATATCAGTTGAATGCATTACGTCGTGGGCTGCTGCAGTGTATACGTCGACCTATATGACCCTGCAGGGGTCGATTGTGACCCTGGGGTCGATTGGTGAAATTGACAAAACCGCCCCCGAGATTTCCATCTGCATTAAAATCTCATGAGAGTAGCCTAGTTGCGTGTGTAGACCCTACATCCAGTATCTGCTCTATCAAGATCATTTGGCCATGATCGGAATACCACGGGGAAATAAGTTGGATAGTGATGTTCGGAAGCGCGAACATTAGGAAATAATCTGCAAAAAGCACTCAAACCGATCTCAATAAGGTTATCGTGGCTGGAAAAGCTCATGTGTGAATTGATATGACTTATGAGACATGAATATAGATTTTAAGTCCGAAATTATTGTTAAACAAAGCAACGAGCTATAGGCACATACATAAGGTTCTCTATCTACTCTGCGATTTTCAAGTAAGCGTGCAAAGGCTATATAATAGTGACTTTATAGTGTCCTGTTGAGAACTCGTGTGCTTTTCAGTGCGTGTTCAAGAGTCTTGTTATGAGCCTGCTCCATGGGCGGAGTTTATCAGGGGCTAGGGGGGGCTAAGCCATCCCAAGAAGACCCAGAGTCATTTTTTGCCGTGTAAATGGTATCTTTTCTCAATGGTATCTTTTCTCGGACTTAGCCCCCCACCCCACCAAGAAGGCACAGACTCTGAAAATTTGTTCCGAAAATGGTTCTTTTGACTAAAAAAGGTCATCAACTTTTTAAGGCCAGAAAAATTAGTATTTTTCGCCGAGATTTCAGGCCGAGGACTAAAAAAAGATCATCAACTTTTTTGGGCCCGCCGAGAAAATACTTTTCGGCGCCGCTCGTCAGCAAATTTAGCCCCTCCAAGAACAGAAACCAAGCTCAGCCCATGGCCTGCTCTTAGCCTATATAATTGCTTATTTTAAATGTTTTGGCATGAGTGTATATGGTAACAGTACATGTGGGTTGCGATGCCAGCATTAGGCCCTACACAACGTTGTCGAAAAATGTAAAAAGGCAATTCTTTGATGAATTGCTATCAATGGCTCATTTTAATAGATAATGTCTGCGATATTTTTCGGCCTTCAGAATGAGTATTCATATATATATATATATATATATATATATATATATATATATATATATATAAACATATGTACATAATTACATATAATGTATATATATATACGACGTGACGTTGATCGGCTTGGACGATTGTGCTTGCTCTGCATGACAGATTGCGCAACGAATCCACGGTGGCTGTTTTGACTCGGAAGTCATTGGAGCTTGGAGAACCTCAAGGTCGTTCGTTTGAAGGTCGCCTTCCGTTTATTTGGTAGACGTTCATTGTGCGCTCATCGTATACTAAGCTGTAGGTTATACGAAGGCTAAGCTTAGATCTATATATGCGATTTCGATGACAGAATGCTTAACTCTTCAGATAGGCTAATGTTGCCATATATATATATATTGTATATATGTATATATATATATTTATATTTATATATATAATCTGATATTTTGTCGGTCACGATTCTAATTTAGTTGCTTGATTCGATTTGCTGCATGCATGGTGTTGTATTATTATAAAGAGTGCAGCATTTCTTGAGGTAGATCTAAATATGCTTTTAGGCTATATTATTACACTTTGGTAATCGTTTTGTTTTCTTGCCAGTGTGTCTCATATTATCATCTTCCGACGACCAGTATACTATACATGTATAATGTATATGATGCAGAACATGTCTGGTTTTCGCTCTGTCTGCAGATCTTGTTGCTGTGACGGTTTTTCTTCTTAGACTTATAATATCTCAGTGTAGAGTTACATTGTTTCTTGCACATGGTCTTCGTTGATATTAATAGTTGTTGATATTCAAGAAATCAGAGGTCTATATTTCCTGCATTTTAATGTAGGCTACATTGTGTCTTGATTATCTGGATCGCCGATAATCGAAGAGGCAGAATGGTTCAGAGGTAGTCGAGAGAAACTAAAGTAAGTAAGTAAGTATATTCTTTAATATAACCAGCTGCAAAACAGCACTCTGGATAACAGGTATCACACTATTCACATATAAAAAAAATTCGCTGGTTCGGGGACAGAGCACAGGGGCAGCGTTGAAGCAAATATGAAAAAGTCATATAGTCAAAAATTAGCTATTACAGTTTTTATTGTTTAGGATCGATAATTTTAGTCGGTGCACAGATGGTTCTATGATTTACTTGTTTATTATACGTGTGTAATCTATCTATCTCTCTTTCTGTCTCTTTCTTTCTTTGCGTCTTTCTCTGTTTCGTTCTCTTTTTCTATCACTTTCTCTCTCTCTCTCCCTCTTTCTCTCTTTCTCTCTCTCTCTCTTTCACCTTCTCTTGTTCTCGCTCTCTGTCTCTGTCTCTGTATCTTTTTCTCTGTTTGACAAATACATGTGTATAATTGTATCTAATCTGCCATTCTGTCTAATCTATCTGCTGCGAACACAGAAGACGGATCTGACAGAATGACACGAAGTCGTTATTGCTCGTTCGGTCTTACTGTCCATCGTCTGCCTCTGTCTGCCTCTCTGTCTGCCTCTCTGTCTGCCTCTCTGTCTGGCTCTCTGTCTGCCTCTCTGTCTGCCTCTCTGTCTGCCTCTCTGTCTGCCTCTCTGTCTGCCTCTCTGTCTACCTCTCTGTCTACCTCTCTGTCTGCCTCTGTCTGCCTCTCTGTCTGCTTCTCTGTCAGCCTGTTTGTCTACATCTCTGTCTGCCTCTCTGTCTGTCTGCCTGTATGTCTGGCTGTCTGTCTGCCTCTCTGTCTGCCTCTCCGTCTGTCTCTCTGTCTGTCTCTCTGTCTGCCTCTCTGCAGGCCCGCATTAAGGCTAGTGCGGGCCCGGGTGCTGTGGTAACCTTGCGGGCCCTCCTCTGAGTCTTCTGACAGCCACTGTTCTACCATGGAGGCACATATGCATGTAATTATATTGTGTTTCCTTATGAGTGTATAGTTACACTATACAGCCGAGGGATACTTTCCTTTGGTACGCGTGTAATTGTTTCTAAGGAAAAGTTTCCTACACTAGTAGCCTAGGTATGCCCAATAGGTCTACAGTAGGTGACAGAAGGAACGAAACACTAAATTCTTAAATTGTTATTTACATTTGTAAACCCTATGCTTATGATCGATCTAATTGATTTTCTTCATCGTTCCCCATGTACCGGTACACATTTCGAAGACCTCCAGTCTTCTTATGATTATAATTGCTTGCTCTCATGCACGGTTCATGTATCAAAGCCAAACGACACCACGTACACTCCATGTCAATGTTTTATCATCCGTTTAACTGGATTCCTGTTTTCTCTTTTCTTTTCAGTTTATCGTAATTCTTTAATTTAAATATATAAGTTCCTTCTTCCTATTTTCAGATCTAATAAAATATAGCATCATATTTCTTTCGCAGACTCCAATAATATTCTGGCAAACCGCTCTTTAGAGCGTCATGATCTTCTTTCACCAATTATAAGGACTAGGAATTATCGGAGAAGAGTAGGCCTACACAGTGAAAGAGATCGAGACAAAGGAAGTGGGTAGGATACAGGCTGAGGACAGACTCACTGCGAAGAACGGTCATGAAGGAAAAATTAAGGGAAGCGAACAATAGGAGGACCACGACAGGTTTTGTTGGATTGGATAATAACAAATGTTTGAGGAAGAGGCATCGGACATTTCATCCAGCCTCGGATGCAGAAAAGTAGAGAAGAAGATGATACGCTATAACAGGTTTAAGATATTAAGAGTTATACAGTAACATGTCTTCTAATGTTATTTCTCTTATTATTTTAAAGAAGCCAGTCAAAAGGATTGACCCGCATGGCCTAATTTAAGATGGCCCATCACTGTTGATACTTTCTAATCAGGGCCGGATTAAGGCATGTTCAACATGTTCGGCCGAACAGTGGCCCACACTTCAGGGGCCCCACACATGCGGGGAAAAAAATTCCAAAAATTTTCAGATTTTTAGCAAATTTCAATCACACGACTAAAAAGTCATCAAAATTTTTGGCCGAAGTTCCGGAAAAATTTCACGAACAGGGGTCCCACAGTTCTTAATCCGGCCCTGTTCCCAAAGATAACTTTACAATAACAATAAGTTACTGCGATTTCAACCAATTCATAAGCTGGAGCTAATAAATAGGATGTGTGGGAGAACTTTGCCAAATTTTAATTTTGTCGACGATAACTTCGTATTTATTATTGTTGCAGTATTCTTGCTAAGAAATTTCATCATTTCCGAAAATGCGGGCCCCTAAACCTGCGGGCCCGGGTGCTGCAGCACCCTTAGCACCTACCTTAATGCGGGCCTGCCTCTCTGTCTCTCAGACTCCGGTTACTTTTTAAACTCATCTGTCTTTCTTTATATTATGTCTGTTCTCCCTTCCTTCATTCCTTCGTTCCTTTCATCCGTCCGTTGTCCGTTCCTCACAGTGAGATTGTTTATTATAGTGTTTGAATTGTAGCATCTTCAGACTGGGAGCGACATCGATCGCAACCTGTGTCTTCTTCGTCGTCCCTCTCCTCTTCCTCCTCCGCCTCCGCCTCCGCCTTCTCCTCCTCCTTTTCCTTCTCCTCCTATCGGTCGGTCAGTCTCGGCGGCAGCAAGGTGCTCGACTGTGACATCAACTGGTCGGGTGTGACGTCGTCTGTGACGTCATCCGTGACGCAGCAGTCGGAACACATCCTGACGTGGAGGAAGGAAGGCGTCGAGGTCCCGATATTCATCCAGTTCAACGGATACCCTCCGCACATCGAGGAGGGCTTCCAGGGTCGGATCCGGCTTCTGGATCAGGCGTCCATCGAACTGACGGACGTCCGGGCGACGGACGAGGGATGGTACGAATGCTCCGTCGTCTTTCTGCACGATAGTTCCGACGGAAGCATCATCAACGGAACACGCATCTACCTTACGGTCTACGGTAAGTAGAGGCGGACTATAGGCACGAGAGTGGGTGCGAGGTAGGAATATGCGGGGCGGGGGAAGATGGGGGCTGAGACGGGTTGGGTGGGGTTACATGGGATCGGAATTCTATAGACTTTGTCGGGCAGGGCTATAGTACCTGGAGTCTCCTCACTGAGTCCTCAGTCTAGGCAGGTCGGAGTGATAATAATTTATAGAAGTGTGGATATGCATGTCGCTGTGGGTCTATGTAAATCGGAGAATGCCGATTCCTTGCCATCTAAATATAAATATCGAATGCTATTAGTGACGTTAGACATCCTATATACTGAGTTGAGGCGTGTCGTGGTTGTGTATTTCAGGGTGGATCTGGGTAGAAACACGTTTCTCTGACGCTATGTAACTTACAATGAAAGCAAAAGCTTGGATATAGAAGAGGATTGTGACTTACACATGTATATAACATTGCTTGAGACTGCAGAAATGCCCCGATCTGCATGAGAGCGATTATAGGATTAGGGGTTGATACTATATGGAAGATCATCATCAGAGTCTTATTTGTAGTCGTCATTCAGTGTCACCGTCACTATCGCTATTATAATACTCATCAGTGTCGTTGTTATCATAGTCATCGTCGTCGTCATCATCGTTATTCTCCGCAAGCTGGTGTGCATTACTGCGCAATTCATAATAGGCTACTGGTAATGGTAATGCAATGTTATGCTGTGCTGCTATAGACAGTTCACGCTATAGGGATTTCCTCCGAATTCTGCAGTGTGTATTTTTTGGAAGGAGAAGCGATGGAAGGATTTTGTTGGCAGAGCAATGCAACTACGCATTGACCCTGCAGTGACCATTCTCCCAACGTCCATGCAGTGTCCATTGTCCATGCATTGACCAGAGCTTTCTCTCTATAGCGGTTGCAGCGTGTTGCAGTGCGTCGCAAATCAAATAGATAATTCTGTTTCATCGTCTTCGTCGTCTTGAAGAGTTTCCCCACTGAAGCAGTATATAGCAGCAGCCGATACTCCGGCTGTAGGGCGGCGGTCGTCGATTCGTTCGCTCGACCGATTTCTCGGCCGATTTCTCGGTCGTCGACGCCTTTGACACACACGATCAATTGGACTTCGATTCAAACGACCGATGTCTGGTCTCGTTTCTCGCTGCTGTGACGCAATTTCGTCTCTGTATACAAAATGCCAAAGGCTGAATTATTAAGTGTATGCGAGTGGAATCCCAGTGGACTTCCCTTTAAATGGTACTCGAAAAGCCTTCAATCGCCGATAGACTTCTGTGAAATAGTTTCTCAACCGTCAGCATCACTGCTGCAGTGCTGCTATCCAATTAGTATATTAATTATCAATGCCGTCAAATGTTCATGGAATACTTTTACTTAAACCACGAACCACCGAATCCGATAGAAATTTTATCGAGTTATAATGGCACACTCGCAGCCAGACTTCTAAGGCATAAGATATATAGAAGTCGTATAATATAGTCCTAAGCTAGGGAAGGTACAGTAGTTCAGATTTCACTTATGATCGAGATATTACGTGATTCACCATCATTCACGGTATAATTGAAAGCTTTCGTTATGCACCGAGATATTAATGCCATTCACCGGTTAATATAGATATATTTCTAATGACCTTACGACTGTACTTGTTTCTTTAGCTCCATAATTTCGTTGAACATTTGCAATAATTTCTTTGCTACGCTAATGAGTTCAGAGTAGGTCTATCGCATTCAATAATAATAGGCCAACGACTTCATACAAAAGCCCAAACCAATTTTTTGGCGAAAATCGTCATTTCGCCTGAAGCCCGTTAGCGGGAATTAAAGATAATGGTAATGCAATGTTACCGGTATGTTAGAACTCTTACCGTTGTTATTATTATATAGCCTGTGTCATGGCTGTAAATTTTATGCAAGATTATGCACTGCTAATACTGTTTATAGGCTATATTTTATGTCAAAGCTAGCTATAAAGTTAGACCAAACGGAAAATGGATTCAGTACAGATTGCACAACATTTTCTCTCATTATTGAATTGCATTCAGTTATCAGTATAGGCTATGTTTGTTTCTGACTTCTGCCTCGCATTAACCCGGTTTAACCCGGCGCCTGGAACTGGACACAGTTGTTTAATAAGTCACAGAGTCTGATGTCAAGGCTACGCATGTCTATTGTTGCTAGGCAACGGATCTATTTTTGGCTGGAAAGCGCTAATGATCTCCTCCGCGCGATGGCCTTTGTAGAATAGTCATCATCTTCTGTGAAGATCAGTGGCGATAATGGCACTAATGAAGACGTCTTTGAGGATGAGAATCCAGAAGAGGGTGTTTTATCATCTCATCTATATCTTTAAGAAAGGACTTGGCTATGTATGTGGGTGGGTGGGTGACTTTGTCCAGAATGCACGCTCACAGTTTTTGAGCTTTTCACTCCAAACCTTCACTACTGTGTAGGTCTCGGCACGAGACGCAAAGTCGAGGGGCTGGCGATTCTCTACCACCATGGGGGCCAGGGTGGGGGCGAAACCCCCAAATTTTTTCAAAAAACGCAGCTATTGATTTGAATTTTTTTCTAATTAGAGGTCCATCAGAACCACCAGGATCAGTGCTTGGCAAATCTCTACCACCATGGGGACCAGGGTGCGGGGGGTCAAAAACACTAATTTTCGCTATAAATTTTCAATCGCTTGCCACGTATAAAAGCAATAATTTTCACCGTTTTAAAGGTGTTTAAGGTGATTTTCGCTATAAATTTTCTTTCGCTTGCCCCGTATAAAAGCAGTGACTTTAACCGTTTTAGAGGTGTTTAAGCTCTTTTGCCATTACGAATTTCACGGGTCGCTTACCGGAAGAGGCGGGCCGATGGAGGGCTGGGATGGTAGGGGGTGGAGGGGTGGAGTTGGGGGTTGGCGAGATGGGGTGTCGAGGGGTGGGGGTGGAGCGGTCGGAGAGGGGGTGTGGTGGAGGTGGAGGGGTGGATGGGGATGAGGGGTGGGTGCCACTGGTGGGATGGCGTGGGGGTCTAGGAGTGGAGGTTTGGGGGTGGGTGAGTGTGGGGGTTGAGGTGAGGGTGGGATGGGGGTGGAAGGGTGGGGTGGATGGGTTAGGGTGGGGGTCGGATGAGGGTGGAAATTTTCGTGAAACCCAAATTACTCGGGTCGCGTACCGGTAGAGGTCGGAGTGTGGTAGGGTGGGGTTGTGGCCGTATCGGATCGAATCCTAAATTTCCCGGGCAACGCCGGGTACCCCAGCTAGTATTATACCGGGTGGCGCATAAAAAACGTTCCCAAACTTTGCTAACCTGGCAATTAAACAATTTTAAAGTAAATTGAATCATAGTTATATCAAACTAATCGTAGCCTAATTCATATTTGTGCAACACAGTCAAAATTTAGCCCAAAATGCTCAACAGTTTGAGAGATATTGTTGTTGGTCAAAATTTTGCACAGTTCTTTAATGATGATGTATTACGTGAACAAATGTTTAATTGACCCTCCCCTTCTCTTGTAACGACCCTTAAACGCTGTTTCCACTGTCCTATTGACTTCTGTATTTGTGTGTCGTCTAATAGAGACCATTTTGCAACGATGTGAAGGAGCACCGAGCACAGTCTTGTTGAAAGATGCAATTGTCGTCAAAATAGAGTCTACGACATTCGGGAATGAGTTTATGGCGTAACAGAATTCTTTGTAGCCTACTGAGCTACGTGAAATGTTCAGAGTGCCGGTCATTTGCGTTGAGATTGATGTGTGCCAGGTGCATTTTCCTGCGATTGACACAACTGCTCTACTGTCTCAGCATTTCAACAGTCGTTGCAGTTGTTGAACGACCACTTCCAGGCTTGCGAGCAACGCTACCAGTTTCAATAAGCTTATTAATGACTCGGTTTATGCCTTGTCTTGACCAGTTTTTACGCGGATATTCCTGAGCGATTCGCTTGCCTCACCAACCCTTCTCCTCAAATGATATCTTAATAACAGCGAGATCATCATTTGAAAACACCATGCTTTAATGTTTACTACTTCGAGGACAAGTTTAATTAAGATACTCTCGTTATGTCACGGCGAAATAAATAACGTCGTTTTGTGCAAAATTTGTAAACAGGTACGGCGTCATAACCTTGCCGCAGGGTGTGATATAATGAACGTATTCTCTTGAAATTTGCCATTTGTGCACAGAAACAATTGCTTAACATTTTGGTGTAAATTAATATTTGATATCTCTGATATTAGATCTTTGCCAGGTTAACAAAGTTTGGGAACGTTTTTTATGCGCCACCCGGTATATAGAGAGTCTTAGAGACGTCTACCAATCTCCTTAACTGTACACATAGTGTAAATTTTATATATATATATATATATACGTATAATATATATATATATATTTATTTATTTATTGAATCATGATCAACCTATTTATGCCAGGCTGCAGTGATATAACAGGTGAGCTGCACACAGTTTGTTACCGAATACTCTAGTGACGCCATTCTTCCTGCTATCAGTTGGTTTGTATCGCCAGCCTCACATGCATCGTCGATGACTTTTGAGCCTCAAACTTCGCCAGCTGAGAAGTCTGTGATTCAATTTGATTCGCTGAATAGATTTATTTGTCTGGTCTGCATGTTCTGACCGCAGGTCTCGTCTTCTGACTTCTGGTCGATTATGCAGCAAGTTCTTCTTGTTGTTCTCCGGGCTCACCTTGCATACCTTGTATACCTTGTATACCTTGCATACCTTGTATACCTTGTATACCTTGTAATGTATACATTGTATACCTTGCCTCCTCTTCTTTACAACTCAGCACAAAAGCTATGCTTCCCTCCAGTCTATGGTCTGGAACGATCTTCCTCGTAAAGCTGAAGCTGATCATTCTCTGCATATCATAGTCAGCCTCCTCCTCCTTCTTCTCCATTCCATAAGCGCATATAAGGCATGCTGTGTGTGTGTGTGTTGTCGGGTCTGGAGCGCTACTGATGAGTTGTTTCGCTGAAGTTGCGTTTAAAAATTTCTTTAATGTTAAGGTTTGTTTTGTTTGATAAGAGAAGGAGTACAGAATATGTACACAGTCAGAACAGAACAATTGATTGATGAATGTCACGCAATCTACATGTATAATGTCAGGACAATCAGTTCAACTATTCAGCATCTGCTGACACCTATTGTCGTACACGTCGTTCTTTAGTCAGAAGAAGAGATGTAAATGTTGACGATATTCAATGCCGCCATCACCATAACTACCAACACCACCACCATCGCCACCATTACCACAACCATCACTACCACCATCACCATGACCACCACCACCTCAATCATACCATCACCATCGCCATCCCCACCATTACAGCAACCACCACCCCATCACCACCACATCGCCATCATCACCATCACCGCACCCGTCACTACCACCACCACCAGCAGAGTGACCAGATGATATCACCCGTAAGAAATTCAGCAAAATATTGTAATAGTTGTGAACGCGCAGAAACGATGTTCAAAGCCGAAAAGAAAATGAACTTCTGTAAACGGAATTTTACTTTCATGTTTTTTTAAATTTTGCACAACTTTGGCCCAATGACATCGACAAGGCTCAGAGTGTATATTCAGTCCAGAAATCCCAGATTTGGGGATATTTCCTCAGTGCACATGGGTTACTGTATTTGTCTGTTTACTTGTTGTCTGTCTGTCTGTCTGTCTGTCTGTCTGTCTGTCTGTCAGACCTTTTCCTTCCTGTCTGTCCGTCTTCTTGTATGACTCTTAAATTACTGTTCAAGCATAGCGATGTATGGCTGCCGCAGATGCAATTAAATGCTGTCTGACTGTGGCGTCGTTTCGTCTGTCTATTCGCTTGTTCTATTATGTCAGTGTATCCACCTATATATATGTTTCCGCCTCTGTGTATCTGCCTCTGTATATCTGTATGTCTGTGTGTCTGTATGTCTGCTTGTCGACCAAAGTGTGGCAAATGAACAGCCTTTCATGATTGATATGGAGCAATGTTGATATCCAGCCTCCTGTCTCCACCTATCCACATGCTCTCCATTATTCCTCCATTTCTCATTTTGATCAACCTTCTCTGTCTCTCTCTGTCTCTCTGTCTGTATCTCTCTGTCTCTCTCTGTGTCTCTCTTTCTCTTCATTTTTGTACTCTCTCACTCCCTCCCTCTCCCTCTAACCTTCTCCCTCTCTCCCTCTCTCTGTGTCTCTGTCTTTGTTTCTCTCTCTATCTCGTTCTGTCTCTATATCTCTTTCTCTTCTTTTTCCTACTCTCTGTCTCACTCTGTCTGTCTGTCTGTCTCTCTCTCTCTTCTTTTCTTCCCTCTACCCTCTCGCAACATCCTCTTTTCTTCTTCCCATCTCTTGTCTTCCATCTTCTTCAAATCATTCCCTTCGTATGTTTTGCCTCTCTACATCCTCTTTGTCCATCTCTTCTTGCCTTCCTCCTCCTCCTCCTCCCGTCTTTTCCACCTCAATCTTCCCTATCGGACATCTTTCTTGCTCTCTCTCTCTCTGTCACTCTGTGTCTCTGTCAGTCTCTGTCAGTATCTCTCTCTCTCTCTCTGCCTCTCTCTATGTTATTGTTCCTACCTCTTCATCTTCTCCTTCTCTTTTACCACACCATTCTGACCTATGCATCTCTTCTTCCACCTCCTGATTCTTTCCACCTTCCTATAGATCTGCCCCTTTCCCTCTGTTCTCTTCCTTTCGGCCTTTGTGCAACATAACCTCTTCCATTCTCCTTTCCATCCTGCTTCCCACCCTCCGTCCTCCATCCCCTTCTTTTAATCATCCGTCCCCCTTTTTCTCTTCTCTTCTTTCCCCTTCACTTCCTTTCATCCGCACATCCTACTTCTCCTCCTCTTCTCCGCCAGACATTCTCCTGCATCCTTCCAGCGCTTCTCCTCCCAATCCCATTCATTCTCCATGAAATACTGTCATGTCCGACTTGTTGAACCAATGTCGGCCGCCAATAGATCTCGTTTTGTCAATTCAAGTCGCTGGCATCGAATCGCTTCACAGCGATGCCTCTGCTGCTGCTGCTGCTGCTGCTGCTGCTGCTGCTGCTGACGCCAGTCCCAGAACCCGTTTCCATGGAAACTCTTTTGTCTCATTTAGTCTCCGGCGTAGTATTATAAGCCATAGTCGACTGTCCGACAAAAATATTGTGCTAAACCTTTGCTAGGTTTTTTGGTGAGGCGCTGACATATGCCGTATCATCAGTTTGGAAAGAATAGCGAATAATTATGAAGTCATGGTTGCTGCTTGTATATATACATGTATATATGCATATAATTACACATGTATGTATAATATATATATATATATGAATATGTAGTGTAGGATGAGATTAATACAGCGTCTGTTCTGCGTTGAAGCAATAATTCGTTTAATCTGTTATAATCAAGATTATCCCCAATCGTAATCTTACCCAAACCGTGAATCATACGTTGACCCTACATGTAAGTCACACTAGAACCTAATTCTAACCATTAGACTTAGCCATAATTGACCCAAACTCTGTCTGCCTCTATCTATCTATTTATTTATCCATCCATCCATCCATCCATCCATCCAACCATCCATCCATCCATCCATCCATCCATCCATCCATCCATCCATCCATCCATCCATCAATCTATCTATCTATCTATCTATCTATCTATCTATCTATCTATCTATCTATCTATCTATCTATCTATCTATCTATCTATCTATCTATCTATCTATCTATCTATCTATCTATCTATCTATCTATATATCTATCTATCTATCTATCTATCTATCTATCTATCTATCTATCTATCTATCTATCTATAGATCTCTTACCGCGAAGTCCATCTGACCACAAAGTAGCCAGTGGCGGCGCCAGGATTTCAGTTTCGGAGGGGCTGAGCCCCGCGGCGAAAATTTTCCATTTTCGCCGCCAAAATTTCTGACGACCTTTTTTTTTAAGTCATCGACCGAAATCTCATGAAAATTTTCATTTTCGCCGCCGCCAAAATTTCTGACGACCTTTTTTTTTTTTAGTCATCGACCGAAAATCGTGGATATTTCAATGGAAAAAATTCGGATTGCCCTTTTGTTAGGGGGGGCTGAACCTCTTGTAGGGGGGCTTAGCCCCCAGCCCCCTAGCGCCGCCACTGAAAGTAGCAGCTCCACATCGGCACGTAGCCATATCTAAATCCACGCAGGCTATATCACTTTCCAATGGTTTTAAATACAGAAGAGGAAACAGATCTTCTGATGGCTCTCAGACGCCTCAGGTGATAATAACATGAGCGTGTAACCATGTCAGCATAAGTAACCATGTCAGTGTAAGTAACCATGTCAGTGTAAGTAACCATGTCAGTGTAAGTATCCATAACAGCATAAGTAACCATAACAGCATAAGTAACCATATCACCATAAGTAACCATAACAGCATAAGTAACCATGTCACCATAAGTATCCATAACGGCATAAGTAACCATAACAGCACAAGTAACCATATCAGCATAAGTAACCATGTCAGTGTAAGTAACCATGTCACCACAAGTATCCATAGCAGCATAAGTGCTATCCATAACAGCATGAGTAGCCATAACAGCATAAGTATCCATAGCAGCATAAGTAACCATATCAGCATAAGTAACCATGTCAGTGTGTAAGCGTACATATCAGCATGAGTAGCCAAAGCACAATAAGTAACCAAGTCAGCATAAGTAGTATGAGCACCACAAGCACCGTTTACGTTAACAAACCAGTGTATGTCAGTGTATCAGCGTCACGCAAGCTAGCTCTAAGCCCACAGTCATCGCCCTAACCCTTGTTGGAATGAATCGCAACCTCAACCTTTTCAATGATTCAGGGCAATTCCAGTAGACAGGACACAGACAACAGCAGACAGCAGCAGCAGCAGCTGCAGAGGACAACAGCAGAGGACAACAGCAGAGGACAACAGCAGAGGACAACAGCAGAGGACAACAGCAGAGGACAACAGCAGAGGACAACAGCAGAGGACAACAGCAGAGGACAACAGCAGAGGACAACAGCAGAGGACAACAGCAGAGGACAACAGCAGAGGACAACAGCAGAGGACAACAGCAGAGGACAACAGCATGATTTAGTGGCAACGGCCATATATACAACAGCAGCTGCAGCAGCAACGGCGCTGGACAACAGCATGATTAGCTGTCGTGTGACCAGCTTTCAGTCCGGGGTCATTAAGTTTCTGCCAATTGGTGGTTGTCTTGGAGACGGCCCCGTCGCTAAGACGAATGTCCCGATGAATATTCATGAGTAGTGTCTCGTCGTTCGCCATCTGGTGGTGAGAGTGGTATCGATTCTGCTCATCTGCTGCTGCTGTGTTTATTTTTTTCTGGGGCTTAGTTCATAATCCTAATCTTAATCAACTGACCCCTTGAACTGTAATACAACCGAATTTTTAATTTTGAAATGTTCTGCATTCATACCTAAATCTTGGGAATTCTTTTAAATTAGATCGGATTATAGTCATTATACATGTAGCCTACTTAGCATAGGTTAAACGTTAGTCTGGATTAACCATAACTAGATTACATTGGGTGAGTCATCACTAAGTTAGTCTCTATCGATTTAAATTGGTCTTGGCTGGATGAGTTTAGGATGAGAGTAAGTCTTCTATAGGTTGGATCAGTCGAGTTCGGTTAATTAGAATTAAATGAATTGAATTAGGATGGGTTATATTGTTTCAATTAGGCTTGGTAAATTTAGGTTAGATTAGATTAGATTATGATTAGGCTACATGTGAGCAGTGCTGTGGCCAGGAAATTAACTTATACTGAGTTATTTTCCATGTAGGCTACATATAAGTCATCTGTATGATTATTATGTTCAAGCGATTCTAAGGTAAAGTACATGGTAAAGTTAATGCGAATTATGTTACGTCGAGATATGGTGAGACGAAGTCAGGGCTGTACTGATAAATTTTGAGGTGAGTACACGCTGACCGGGAGAAAAATCGACTTTTTCGGGTGCGAAATTTCGGATGACCTTTTTTTAGTCATCCGCCCAAAATCTCCCCATTTTCACCCGTCCGAAAAATCTGATGACCTTTTTTAGTCTTTCGCTCCGAATTTCGTGAAATATAAACCTAAATATCCTTTGCCTTTCCGTGCGTATACCCACACGCTCTTTGAGAGGTTAGTATAGGCTACGCTGTATACCCGCGTGTACCCTGGTTTTCGGCGGTGAGTATACGATTACAGCCCTGGACGAAGTAATGTAACAAATAATGACCGTGTTAACAATAGACGGCGAGTATGTACATGTATTACGGTCACAAGAATGATAGATGTGTCGGATGTATAATACCAACAGCGCTAAACGATGAAATTGCTCCGTGTCTGAGAGATGGGATTATATTAGGCCGAAGTGCCAACACGAAAGTGTCATCGAGAAAAACGGAGATTCCGACCACCGCCATCACTGTCGAGTAGCTATACGTTAACCGCCTTCGTGAGACTAAACTAAGGCGCTATATAAATGTCCATATACATACATACATCATACCACCACCACCACCACCACCAGCTCCACCAGCTGACAATAATTTGTCGTGATCACTATCATCAGGACCAATTAACGTCAACGGTTGTTGCTCGTGGTCCATGCAATCCAAGAACTGCGACCGCTGCTTTGGGAGTGCTAAAGTTTTTCCAGAGAGACAAGCTATCACTATCATGTGCAAGTTGCGCTTAGTTTATCTACTCGTAATTACAGCCCATAACGCGCATCGCATCGCACCTTCGCCATCGCCGTCATCATTACTGTAATCGTTGTAATCATCGTCGTCGTCGTCGTTATCACAGCCGTCGTCTCCATCATCATCATCGCAAAACAGTAAAATGTGCAAATTAGTAATCGGTTTTATATAACGCCTTTTACATTCCTTGTTAAGAACGTGACTGACAGCGATATCTAGCTGATCACATAATTATCTATATCTATGTCATTTCTACACCATTATTTTATCTAGCCTGTCGCATTACTAATTAATAGCCGATGCAACAACTCATGCACACACACATAAACTTTTATAAAGGGTGGGTCAAAAAGTACCCCTAAGGTTTTTTGCCAATGACCGCGATAGAGATTAGAGAATGTGTATATAGAGACTGTTGTAGCTAAGTTGAACTATAGGCTAATCGAATTTATATGCGAGGCAGTATGTGGACGAAATATGTGCAAAGGCAGATTTTGCCAAGACCCAGAGCCGTCAATGCAAGAGAAGATCCTTGGAACTCCTAACAGTGTTGTGTGTGACAGCTATACTATACACTATACAGGGACCTGTAAATCTCAAAGGCTTATAACGTGTAACAGATCGTATACTGATCGGTGGCCATGCAGAGGTGAGAGGCTGGCTGGCAACTGGAACATGCAGCTTATGGTGTAACTGACGACCGGTTTGAATTATTATCTAAGTCTTAGGATCTGAAGTCGATTGTTTCCATTCATCTCCTGAAACCCATCGACAATAGTTTCAATAATCGATCAATGCCATCGTTTTTTTGTCGTCGCCGCCGTCATCATCATAATTGTCGTCGTCGTCTTAGACGTCGTTGTCTTCGTTGTAATGGTCGTCATCTTCATCATCATCATCGTCGTCATCATCGTCGTCGTCACTGTAATCGTCATCCTCATCATCCTCATTCTCATCATCATCATCATCATCATCATCATCATCATCATCGTCATCGTCATCGTCATCGTCATCGTCATCATCATCATCATCGTCATCGTCATCATCATCATCATCATCCTCATCATCATCATCATCGTCATCGTAATCGTCATCGTCATCATCATCATCATCATCATCATCATCATCATCATCATCATCATCATCATCAACATCACATCATAGTCGTCGTCGTCGTCATCAACATCACATCATATTCGTCGTCGTCATCATCAACATCACATCATAGTCGTCGTCGTCGTCGTCGTGGGTTTCTTCCTTCGGGAGTCTGTTGTTCGATACTCTGTTGATTTATCTCGCGCCAAGACACCTTGTCTGATGGACGACGGGATGCTGGGTCCTGCTGCTGCTGGCTGATGCGGTGACCTAGGCAACGGGTGATGAGCTAGCAACACCTGCTGCTGCAGTCACCGTCGTCTTCTTGTCAGATGATTATTCTGCAGTTGCTGCATTGTTGCTAACGTACCTTGAACCAAATTCCGTTGTCTCCATCTTTTTTACAGCTTCCATCTTCGTTTTCCACACTTATCCTGATATAGATCATCTTTCCCTTTTCTATGCCAATCTTTCATTCGCATTAATTTTAGCTCCTCTTCGTATCCGCCCACCCATCCATCCATCCATCCATCCATCCATCCACCCAACCATCTATCCATCCACCCACCCATCCATCCGTCCACCAATCCATCCATCCATTATCTATCCATCCGCCCAGGGGCGGATCCAGGGGGCCAATTAGGCCATGGCCCCACATTTATAAATTTCTTTTTTTTCCGACCAGCTAATCTGGCTCGGAAAGTTGACGTGCCCCTCCCCCATTAGTAATTCCGTACTTCCTATCCATACCCATGCAGTCCGCACACCACGAGGTGGTGCAGTCCGCACACCACGAGGTCCGTCGTACGACTAAAAAAAGAGTCATCACCTTTTCTGGCGGCTAAAATGGTTGGTATCTTCTTATTGGAAATTGGAGACAAATGACCATTTTAAAAAGGTCATAAACTTTTTGGCGGATAAAATGGTATATTTTTTCCTAGAAATTGGAGACAAATGATTAAAAAAAGGAAAAAATCATCAGTTTTTTCGACGACCAAGACGGAAATCTGTCCCTGCCCAAGACCGAAAATGTTGCCCCCCCTTCGAAAATTTCTGTATACGCCCTTGCATCCGCCAATCCATCCATCCATTCATCATCGATTCATTTACCCATCGTCCGTCCATAGTAATAATAATCTTTCTGCCCTCCGTCAAACAATCCATCTGTTTCTTTTTTCATCCATCCATCCCTCCATCCATCCATCAAGTCCGCATCCATCCATCCACCCATCAATCCAATTCTATCAATCATCCATTCGTCGTTTATCATCCGTCCATCCGTCCGCTCTCCATCGAGCTTCCGTTTCTTTTTCCCCTATTTCCATACCGATAGTTTTGGCTCTTTAGCCTTCAACGAAATTATATCTGTCGTTCTTCCCCACTGTCGGTCTCTCTTCGTGTGCACGCCATGCTTTCTTCGTCTCCCGGTCTCTCTGACTTTGTCTAGGCATTTCTGCAGTGTTGTCTCTTCCCCACTCTGTCTGTCACACTCCCTGTCTCTCCGTTTATTGCACGCCTTGTCTCCAATCCCTCATGCCATCAGTTGTTCTAGTCACGATTCCATTTCGGCTGCTGATGCTGTTGTCGCTTTTCCCAAGCGGTAGACGCACCTGCATTCCAATTTATGCAACTGATGTGCGTTTTCTTGCGCCCGTCTGCCACCCCGCAGCGACCTTTGGGATCAGAGGAGGAATTATATTTTTTGCATCGGACTTTATAAAAGATGAGAAGTCACAGCGAACTTGAGAAAATAGGAGGAGCATACAAAGCAGCCTCGAACTCTCGGAAAGAGGATACTCCGTGGCCTCGGACTTTATACAAAGAGAAGCGATTACACTGTGAACTCGGAGCGCTTAGAAAAGAAAAGCATTAAATGCGATCTATGACCTTATAAGGAAAAGCATTACAATGCGGCATTAGACTACATAGCATGAGAAACTTAGACCTCGGACTTTACATAGACTCGATGACCCTTTCTTTCGTCTCGGACTTTCAAGTGAGAAATTTTCTTTGAGTCCTGAGATTGATGAGGGGTAAAGATAAATTTAATCTTTTATACTGAAGAGCATCAGTCAACCTTAGGCCGGGGTGCTAAGATGGACTTCACCTATCGTCTCATATAAGTTTATCTCTGGCTACAGATTGAGCGCACATTAGCGCTAATTAAGAACCTGTCAACTAATTATGTAACTGTAGATTAGTAAATAGACAATACGCACCTCCTCTGACCTCTTTGCAGAAATTACTTTTAATTGTACATAGAAAAGGAACAATAATAGGCATTGGCGGTGACTTATAATTAGTTTTTAATAATGAGTCTTTGATATGATTTTGGCAAATCTTTTATGTCTAACACTTACATGTAGTTGTTATTTGGTCATTCTTTCAACATGGGGGTTATTGTCCGGGGTAATTGTCCAGGGGTAATTGTCCAGGGGTAAATGTTCGGGGAGGTAATTGTCCAGGGTTAATTTTCCTAGAACCAAATTGAGGTATAAGGCAGGCTAAAGCAATGAATAAAATCAGATAAAGTTGGTTAATGAGGGTAAATAGTTAAATGTTTAAAAGTTACAAGCCATGGTAAGTGTAAATGTAAATGTAAGTGTAAATGTAAATGCAAATGGACATTTGTATAGCGCCACTAAATGGCAAACCAAATCAGAGGCTCTCTGCCCTCTATAGCCTATACGATTAATATCAGTACGAACGTAATCTTACATCAGTTACCAGCACAATGAACAGAAAAGTGGAAGAGTCACCATCGGTTGGCCTACGCACACACGTGGAACCTACCAACGAATTTCCATCATGACAGCTGATAGATGTCGTGTATTGAGAAGTACATGTAGGTAGATGGAAGCCAGTGCATGCTATGATACAAAGGACGATGATTGGCAATTCTTTAGTCGTCAAAGAAGACACCGTCTAATGATCAGCGCTGGACACTCGAGGGTCAGTGAATGCTGTGCAGATAGTCTGCCCCAAATTATGTCCGTAGCATTGGGGGTTTGATGCATCATGGACTGAGGTAGGGAGGTAGGGAGGAAGGGAGGGCGAGAGAGGGTGGGAGGCAGATTCAAAGGCACGACCGCTGCTGCTGCAGACTATAGTCGCTGATTGGCGCCTCATCAATTGGTCATGAATCGCAATCAAGACCTGCAGCTGCGGAAGAGAGAGGAGCAGAAGAAGAAGAGGAGAAGAAGAAGAAGAAGAAGAAGAAGAAGAAGAAGAAGAAGAAGAAGAGGAGGAGGAGGAGGAGGAGGAGGAGGAGGAGAAGGAGGAGGAGGAGGAAGAGAAGTAGAAGAAGAGAAAAAAAGACGAAGAAGAAGAGGAAGAAGTAGAAGAGAAAAAAGACGAAGAAGGAGAGGAAGAAGTAAATAAGGAACAGGAAGAAGAAGAAGAAGAGGAGGAGAAAGAGGAGGAGAAAGAAGAAGAAGAGGAGCAGAAGAAAAAGAAGAAGAAGTAGAAGAAGAGAAAAAAGACGAAGAAGAAGAAGAGGAAGAAGTAGAAGAGAAAAAAGACGAAGAAGGAGAGGAAGAAGTAAATAAGGAAGAGGAAGAAGAAGAAGAAGAAGAAGAAGAAGAAGAAGAAGAAGAAGGAGAGGAGCAGGGCTTTTTTAACGTGCAGTTCTACACAAAATGTGCAGTTCTAAATGGGTTCGTGCAGTTGTAGAAGCACTTCTGTCACGTTCCGTGCAGCTAAAACTAGTAAAAAATAGGTCATTTTCCTCAGATTGGGAGTAATTTACAATGAATGATGAGAAAAAAGAGAAGAGGATGTGCAGTTCTAAAAATTCCTTAAAAACAGCCCTGGAGAGGAGGAAGAGGAGGAGAAAGAAGAAGAAGAAGAGGAGCAGAAGAAAAAGAAGAAGAAGAGGAGGAGGAGGAGTAAGAAAAAGAAGGAGGAGGAGGAGGATATGTTGGATGAAGAAGAGGAACAAGAAGAAGAAGCATCTCGTCGCTTTTATTCACTCGCTGTAGTTGATGCACTTGACAGGGAATAGTCGACAGTCGAAGAGCATACACGCACGCACACCTAGACAAACATACGCACGCGTACATGCACAGACACTCGTACACGTGGCACACATGTGACCATGCATCCAAAGACTCTTACAAGCTATTCAGACGGAGACCACTCCGAAAAACGTTTGCATGACACTATAAAAGTGCTCCCATATCTAGTCGCATAGTATGCATTGCATCTTACATGTAATATAATAGACTAAAAAACTGTTTTCACATGCCCACGTAAGTTATGAATACCATAGCTTGTTGTCTTGTCTCCGATCGACTGCGCTGGCTTTCTGTTGCGTTCATTCACCCCTAACTTTTTTGTATTCTTCTTCGTTGTCTGAGACCCGATACAGAACAGTAGCCTAATAATGGATTCGCGTGCTTTCCATGCCTCTGCACCTGTTCACCCATTCAATGGAATCGTCGTCCGCTCTCGCTTTGTGGCTCAAATTCATTTCCTTCCAGGGAAAGCGGCTCAAACCTCACTACATTATTTCTCCTTGACTTTCAAGTGCATTATCCATTATCCAACTGCATCTTCTGGCTACTGAATGGTGACAGGACAATTACCCCCCGGACAATTACCCCCCGGACAATTACCCCCGGACAATTACCCCCGGGGACAATTACCCCCCGGACAATTACCCCACGGACAACTACCCCCTGTGCCAATTACCCCCCGGACAACTACCCCCCGTGCCAATTACCCCCCGGACAATTACCCCCCGTACCAATTACCCCCCGGACAATTACCCCCGCGCCAATAAAGAAGTCTATGTCAAGTTCATCCATTTTCGCACTCAATGAAACGACACCATTTGCTATTTGATTACAGGTAACGTATGCCTGAGAGCGAGATAAACAGATACATAGAGAAAGACAGAGAGAGGAACGGAGAGGCATGGAGTACTAGAAGGAAGTATGTGCGCAGATAGATTAGAAATAATGGTAGTATAGCAAGGAGTGTGTATACGTGTGTACAATAAGTATTGTAAAGTGAGCCAATGAAGATAGCTGTCTACACAGTAAAGTTACTTTAGGATAGGCCTTGGCAGCGCTGAAGGTCTGAACAAATACGTAAGACCATGACCATAAGAATGTTCGTTCCCTATACGAAGATACGCGTGGGGGAACAAGCTCACACTGTGCCACGGGGGGTAGTTGTCCGGGGGGTAATTGGTACGGGGGGTAATTGTCCGGGGGGTAATTGGCACGGAGGGTAGTTGTCCGGGGGGTAATTGGCACAGGGGGTAGTTGTCCGGGGGGTAATTGTCCTGGGGGGTAATTGTCCAGGGGGTAATTGTCGGGGGGGTAATTGTCCGGGGGGTAATTGTCCAGGGGGTAATTGCCCTAGAACCCTACTGAATATATCTACGCCCCGGATTCATATTTCCGTGTGACACTGCGCGCATTACAAATTTAATAATGATAGGAATAATATAAAAATAATACCTCGGGTAAAAATTGATAATGATGTTCTGTTCTGTTCTCAGCCATCCTCGATCCGAGGGTCGGCCGCATCATGTACAATGTTCCTCCAACGCTTCCTGTCCTCCGCCAGTCTTATCATTTCTCCTAATGTCAATCCAGTCCATTCCTTTATGTTACCCAGCCAGTTTGTTCTTGCATGGGCGCCCGCAGAAATTTTTGCAGGGGGGGGCAAAATTTTTAAGTTGGTCACGGTTAAATTTCCTAATCGCAAGAGCTAAAAAATTTCAAGGCTGGAAAGTGAGAATATGGGTATTATTCAAAAAGGTTTTTAATGCATATTTCTAAGTTTCATTTTGTGTAGGCCTATCATTTTCAATATGAATAGTTTTCTTAGAGCGAAGAAATTTATTAAAAATCAAAAGTAGAATGTTAAAAGGTAGGTTTTTGAAGGGGCGCTATATAATGAATGAATGAATAAATGAACGAAAAGCAGGTATCAGTTTTAAAGAGGCAAGTGCTCCATCAAGTTACTTCCATATTTTAATCATAATTTCTAAACTTCTTAAGTGCCATTCCAAAGTCAATTAAAGGGCACCAGCTTATTCAGAAGTGCTGCATCGAGTCATCAGGCTGTTCAAAGGGCAGTCAAGAAAGAGGTCCGAGTCCTGTATCCAGAGGGTCAGATGTTATTGCAGGTGTCGTTTAGGAAGGTGGAGGAGCCCGGTGATCAGAAGAATGGGGTGTCAATTCTTTTGAACAGACGAGATATTGGTTTTGGGAGAAAATCTCAAGGTGTGATAACCAGAGCCAATTATTCAAGTTTCTCTACAGCTTGACCTACCTAAATTCTGTACTGGCAGCATGCAAAATGGACAAAATGCAGCCTGACTTAAAGCAGACATGATTCCATATATAACGCTGGTGAATATGTAGATATCCATTACTTAATTTCAATGGGCTGTTGATAAATTTCAAATTTTTACATCAGTGTAATTTATAGATAATTAGGCTAATTCTTGCGTAGTTGTGACAAATTGCATTAGCCTACAGCGAGATTCCAGACAAGTAGGCCATAATCGATAGGAATACTATTTGTATGGGTACCCACGGGAGGGTTAAAAGTCATTGTTACCGTTTTCAGCAAGAGCTTGAAAAAATTCAAGGCAGAAAATTAAGAGCTTCTTTATTTCTAAGAGATTTCATTACTTAAATTTCTGACTTTCACTGAAGTGTATCATTCATAACATTAGTATTTCAATGGAAAAAAATCTTAAACCCCCAAAATAGTAGTTAGAAAAATAGGTTTCAATTTTCCAGGGGGGGGGGCAAGTGCCCCCCCTTGCCCCTATGTGCGGGCGCCCATGTGTTCTTGGTCTTCCTCTATTCCGGTCTCCTGGCATTGTGCCCTGCATGATGTCTTTCTCAATGCATGTTCCCTCTCTTCTCATGATGTGTCCAAAATAAATCATTTTTCTTTCTTTTACTGTCTTCAGCAGATTTCTCTCTACTCCTGCCGCCTCCAGCAACCATTCATTTGTCCGTTTTTCCGTCCATGACATTTTCATTATCAATCTCAGACACTTCATCTCAAACGCTTCTATTCTTCTCTATTCCTCCTTCTTCAGTGTCCAACTCTCACAGCCGTATATAATGATGATGATGATGATGATGATGATGATGATGATGATGATGATGATGATGATGATGATGATGATAATAATAATAATGATAATAATAATGATGATAATAATAATGATTAATAATAAAACATGCTGCTACTACTACTACTGCTACTGCTGCTGCTGCTGCTATCGAGTTGCTGCACTTGTTTGGCGATCAATCCTTGATTGTGCTCCATCATACCTACCTAGCTTTTGTCGACCTGTCTCCGAACGCGCAGCCCGCCGAGCTTTTTGGTCTGCAGCAACGGGGGGAGCTTTTGGCTCCCCGAGTTCGCACTTCTACCAGACAGCGCCGAGCCTTTGCTGTTGTGGGTCCCGTTATCTGGAATGGCCCCCACTAACCTTGCGATTTATGCCTAGGCTAAATTCCCTGCATTTTTTAAGTATCTCAAATCCTACTTTTTTAGCTGTGGCTGGGCTGGGAGCACCTTTGTGTAGGTCTCTTGAGGAGGCGCTATATAAATTCTCGAAATGAATGAATGAATAGAAACACAAACACATACACCAGGCATACACAAGCACACACAGGCGCACACAAACAAACATACATACATACACACACACACGTACAGTCCCATGCATAGAAGCCTTATTACTCTTATTGTTGCCATTAAATTTGTTATTAAATGTAGCATCTGTCATGGCGACATTTATTTCGGGGCCAGTTCAGCTTCTGCATGCATAAAGATGTATATACACAAAAATACATGCACTGATAACATGTACATACATCACTGTTATTAAATATAATAGTCACATACACCGTGTCTCAATAAAAAAAGGTGCAGAATTGTTTTTGTCATAACTTTGTCAAATTTCCACCAATCTTAATAACTTTTGGTAGGTAGACTGCAAAATGGCCGAAATTTCATGCTATATAGAAATTTTCCACCTCACCTGACTCATTTCACCGCACTACCTTGTTAAACACAGATGTTCAAATTTTTCATATAACGGTGTCTCGAAACTTGGCAGCACTGAAATACATTGCATCGAGCCGGATGTCAAAGTGAATGGGTCCTAGGCCTACTATCGCGACAACCTTCTTGCCCAGAAGATACCGTCAGACATACGCCGGATATCCCAGGGCGAGTTTATTGTTTTTCAACAGGATGTCGCCCCGGCGCATCAAGCGCGCGACACCGTCTCTTTCCGGGAGCGAGAGACGCCCGACTTCATTCCTCCAACTCTGTGGCCGCCGAATTCACCAGGTCTTAACCCAGTCGACTATAGCATATGAAGTGGGCTGCAGGAATAGGTTTACCGGTCCAGAAAAAACAGCGTCGACGAACTCAAAACGCGTCTGATCGACGAGTGGGCGCGCTTTGACCAGTCGATTGTTGATGGTGCTATCGACCAGTGGCGTCGCCGTCTTAGCGCTTGTGTCCGTGCATGCGGGGCACATTTCGAGCACCAATTCTAACACTTTTAAGCAGATCTGTCATAACAATTAAGAAACTCTGCTATTTACTTTATTGCGTGCCAATTCAGACGTCAGATAGTTTGTTGGAAGTATTAAAATGTAAGCGTTATATGAAAAATTGGTACATATGTGTTTAACAAGGTAATGCGGTGAAATGAGTCAGGTGAGGTGGAAAATTTCTATATAGCATGAAATTTCGGCCATTTTGCCGTCTACCTACCAAAAGTTATTAAGATTGGTGGAAATTTGACACAGTTATGACAAAAACAATTTTGCACCTTTTTTTATTGAGACACGGTGTATATAGGTATACAAAAAACATTCATTCACATTGTATAAATATACTATATGGCATCTGTAGATAGGTATAAAAATCTAGACAATTGTGTGTGTATTATTGAATATTATGTATATATATATATTATGTTGTATCGTCGGTTCACAGAGCTGTGGATCATAATATCAATGAATTTCGCCCAATATTTAGTACCCTGTGCTATCTGATTATATATTGGACAAAATGTGTCCTTGTATAGGGCCTATATGGCACAGATATTGACTATAAATATATGTCCTCGTCAAAAATATTATGTATATATAATAAGAATAAACATATGCTCTCATTTACCGACACTCATGTATATGCTAACATATAAAAGGTCTATAAAGGGTGGGTCAAAAAGTACCCCAAGGTTTTTTGCCAATATCTTGACTAAAACTATGGATGTTTAAAAGGGTTGTTTGAATAAAATTTTGCAATCATAAAGGCAATTCATACTTACGTGTCATATCCAAATTTCACCAAAATAATTCACACAAAACAAAAATTATATCACTTTTAGTAAGTCCACCCATGTTTTTTGACTATTCAAAAACATAACTCAATAAAAAAAAGTAACAAAAAAGATTTTATTAAGTCACGTCGCAAAATAGTCTTATCAAATCAAATTCATTTTGCCAGATAATCATTATTATTATTGTTTAAAAAGAAACAGGGTACCAGCGTAGCTGCATGCCACCGTGAAGTCACTTAGCAAGATGACGATCAAATTGGTAAATAAATAATTAATTTGCCACTTTAATAGTTGTATCAATAAAGCAATGAAATTCAAATTTGTAATGAATGAAAAATGATTAAGGTGTCAATGAGAGACAATAATTAATTAATTATGTTATTCACACACTTCTTGGGCATGATTTTGGAATCAAAGTCATAGTCCTAATTGTCGCTTAGCCTATAGGCTATAGGCTACGCTAAAAACGGTGAAAGCTGAGTACCTTTGAGAAATATGCCGGTGATGAAAATGGAGAATGGCTCAATGTTAATTGTCCTGGTTTCACCTTGAAAAGAACCAATAGCTCCCAATTCTCAGGATTTGAACCCGATGGATTCAAATCCCGATCATCACATAGAGGGAGCTATAGGCCTACTTGAGAAATGCCACAATCTGCGACCAAAACCAAGAGCGATGAGAGAATTTAAGGTTGCATTGGAGTTGATATGGGAAAACTTTAAGGTTGCATTGGAGTTGATATGGGAAAGCTTACCTCTGGAACCTGCAGTAACAAGACCATCAAAGATTTTACAAAGATACTCAGAATCAGTGTGTGCGCTGGAGGTGAACACATTGAACACAAGTTACAAAGCAGTGTCAAGTCTTCATGATAGGCTATAATCTCATTTGAGATAAAACTTAATAGAGCAACTCTTTTATATTTTTTGTTGCGTTATGTTTTTAGATCGTCAAAAAACAGTGGATGGACTCACTAAAAGTCGTATAACTTTTGGTCTGTTTGAAATATTTCGGTGAAATTGGACTGTTAGACTTAAATTTGAATTGCCTAACTTTAAGCCTGTAAAATTCTACCTAAAAATAAATTCCTACTTTTGGCCAAGATATTGGCAAAAAAGCTTAGGGTTACTTTTTGGCCCACCCTGTATAATTTCGTGTATACATGTATATATTCGCAAAAAATGTTTTTAGTTCGTATAGATCTATTATTTTCATTACATTTATCCTCATATAGGCCATACATGCATTATTATAGCAATGCGCGTGTATATATATATATAGGAATTAAGCATATAATATATATATATTTAAAATCACGGTACATGCATATTGCTTTGCATAATTATTATAAGATGAGGAGATTTGTAGTTTGGAGAATGTTTAGCGAGGCATAAGATTAATCTCGGAAGGATTAATAGCCGCAGACGACTCTGTTGATCACGTAATTATGACGAAGCTTTGCCTTGATGACGATAATGACGAGACGGCGACGATGCCTCTATATATACTCGTCGTTGACGCCAGCATTCTCGCTAGGTGGCTCTTTATCGGCCCATAATTCCGTCTGGTCTCGCATTAGAATGCGGACTGCATGCATGTGCAGTGTGCATGCTGCGTTCCATTAATTATCGCTCGGAACATGGAGCACAGCGACTCAGGGTGTATACTGTATAATGCTCGATATATACACGGTGTTCCGAAAAAACCGAACCTCTATTATTGCTGCAATGATTGATGTAAAAGTAGGAATTTCGAAATGAGATTTTACAGGCTTATAGACAATTCATATTTACATATCATGGCCAGATTTCATCAAAATATTTCAAACAGGACAAAAGTTATATCACGTTTAGTGAGACCACCCACCGTTTTTTGACCATTCAAAAACGCGACGCAAAATTGACGACTAAATTGACGACTAATTTGTTAACTCCAATGCGCCCATCAATTCTCTTACCGCTCTTGGTTTTCTTTGCAGATTGTGATATTTCCTCAGCATAGCTCTCCGAAATTGATTATCAATCCATCGGGTTCAAATCCGAAGATTTAGGGCCATTGGCTTTCTCAATGAAACCAGAACAATCGAGCCGATCTCCTTTCATTCACGGCAAATCTCTTGAATCTCAGCTCAACTCTTAATTTTTGCTAAGTGACTTCTCAGTGACGTGCAGTTACGCTGGTACCCTGTTTCTTTTTTAAATAGTAATAATAATGACCATCTGGCAATATGAAGGCCATTTGATAACAATTATTTGAGATGAGACGTTATAAAATCGTGTTTTGCTACTTTTTGCTGCGTTACGTCTTTGAATCGTCAAAAAAGGTGGGTGGCCCCACTAAAAGTGATATAACTTTTGTTCTGTTTGAAATATTTTGATGAAATCTAGCCATGATGTGTAAATATAAATTGTCTATAAGCCTGTAAAATTTCATTTCGAAATTCCTACTTTTACATCAATCATTGCAGCAATAATAGAGGTTCGGTTTTTTTCGGAACACCGTGTATATTTCAACAGTGCGTAGCAAATTGAACCAAGAAACGAAAGCAAAAGGCCGACAAATTTTCCGCAGTAAGCTTGTACATGTAAGCTTACATGTACTACTAGTACTAACAAACAACAACCATGCTTCTAGCTTGATTCGAGTAGCCTACACTGCAGTGTTTATCGATGACTCTGGTATACGAGAGCGAGGAGATTAGAATTGTTTAATATAAACATGACTAGGAGAATAGATCTATACCTGTTTTCGACATGACACAAGAGCAGGGCTTAAAGTGTGGCAGGACGGTCATGGACGGCGTCCAGGCACTTATTTTCAAATCTATATGCCGTCCTGCCTCTTATTTGGCCAGCACACCTGAAAAGGTAACAGGCACTTTTTTGCACTTTAGGCGCTGCACAAGAGATGGCTGAAGTCGTGGCTCGTGAAAGTCTTTGCTTCGTTCTACCTTAGCCTACAGTGGCGTAGCCAGGAATTTTTCATGGGGGGGGGGGGTTATGGCCGGATACCCTGTTTTTGCTACTTTTTCTTACTTAAATGGATAAATAGCCTTAAAAAACCTTTTTCCGGAGCCAATGGGGGGGGTTTAACCCCCGAAACCCCCCCCTTGCCTACGCCACTGTTAGCCTATGTACAGAGCTTATATAGACATCAATCAATCAATCAATCAATCAATCGTAATATATAGCCTCGGTCTTCCCCCCCCGTCAATGGTATCTCGCCTCATTTTTGTGTTCTTAGTTCTGGCCCCCAAGTGGCCCAACGTAGTCTGTTTTGGTCATGCAGCACTATACATGTGAAGTAGGTTTTCTTACCCAGGATCTTTGTTGGAGCTCTTAACCAACTTCTGATACTTTTGCGCCGTAATCTTTGGTCAGCCATGATGAGCCTACGTAACGAAACGAGACTGCTAAATTGATAGCGTGCAGAACACCCATTCTCATGGTTTTTCGCACGTAGTGCAGACCTAACGCAGCTCCGAATTGTTTAAGGGCGGCGGGCGCCCTAGACTTACGCTGTGACCGGCTTAAAAGGAGTGCCAGTGACCATTGTGGCCAGAGTCCCGATACGAGACAATTTATGTGGACGATTACCATGTTCAGTTGTTTCGCGTTTAAGCCCCTTTTAACAGGGAATGTCTGCAATAGGCAGAACGAAGCTGGAGAGGACAGCATTTCAGATACATCAGGAACACTTACCTGGTCGTTGTACAATCGAATGGCGCCTTAATCTGCCTATCGTTGGCTATTTAAATGCGTTTGTATAGCGTCTATAGCGTAATCGCCGCTCTTCCCAGAGTTATCGCTAACCCGTCTTTGCTTTGAACTCGGTCATTTTCATGAAATAGGCGTAGGCCTATATATACCCTGCGCTGCGTATTTAGAAACAGACCAACGCAGACACGTCGAGACATAATACGAGTAACAGACAACCAGAGACTCACATGCATACCGTCGAATAAAGAAACACAAACGGATCCTGGCACACAGGAACATATATACATATATAATATTATATATACATCTTATAAAAAATTATTATAATTCCTAAATTCCACATGTTTGTTTGTTTGTGCGGATTTTGACAAAATAGGTTCGGAAATGAAGCAGCGTCGATTTAGGCCTACCAAAATTTTTGAAATTGATTCTTACCCAAATTACAAGGCAAACGCAACTATTTTCAGCTTTTAATTCACTTTAAAACAACAGTTGTTAGCGTTTTAAGACAGATTTAATCAATAATCGCTCAAGTTAAGTTTTTAGTAATGAGTCTACAGTATACGCATGACGTCATACGTCCCGCTAAAGGACAGCATAAACTTTATTTCCAGAGTCCTCTACAAGAGTGCTAACAATCATTGAATAGTTAAATCTCATTAACTATGATCTATTTAGAAAGACGCTTTAATTTCATGTTTTTTTATCTCTTAACTTCACTATGTACCAGGCTGCGGTGTGTCAACCTGCTCTTTTTCATGAATTAAACGAATATATATATATAAATGTATATATATATATACTTGCCCAGTAATAATTTCCGTAGCGACCCGCAGGGGCGGGTCACGTTTGGCTTTTCGGAGAAGCGGGGTGGAGGGTTGGCGAAAACCCGAAATTTAGCGGTCAACGATGAGTACCACAGTGGAGTAGTGTTTAAAACCCTAAATTTCCCGGGCAACGCCGGGTAACACATCTAGTATATATAATATTATATATACATGTGGAGGCAGACCGCAGACATGGAACTACAGCAAAGCAGATGTTCGTAAATATAGATCTATGTGATTATATTATATGCGACAAGCGAGGACCGTTTATAAACTGTATACATTGGACGGGTTTCTTCTTCTTTAACCGCTTTGTACAAATGTTTTGACGATAATCGGAGTTTCGGGAAATTTCACATCCCATTTACAAAATAAAAGCATTCAATTAAGCTTAGTTACATCTATGAGGGTAGATTGACGAATAGACCTAAATATGTTTGCAAGTAAAAAATGCCTTTGAAAGTTTGAATATTCAAAACATGATAGGCTATTTTGCATCACAAACGGAATTTTAATTTGGGCGACACATGGCTGAGAGTCAATTGGATGACCACAAAATGTTCGCAAGTGACCGGTTCTGTAATGCACAACAGTCCTTGTGCGACAAACTAACAGACTGTGACCAGACAGGACGGACTGGCAATAAACCAGCAGAAGAGAGACGTAACTATACGGACAACGGCGGCTGCATAATTAATCGCCATAAACGCGTGCGATTAACGCGTTAAAAGTTTCTTTGCGATTACATTTTTTCACCGCGTTAACTGCACGCGTTAATTAAATCCGGTTTATATCGCTTCGATTCACCAAACACTATATGCGATACATATATATATATTATATATATATAAACTGTGATTAGCACATTGTTGTAGCGATGCAGCGACAAATGAATTCGAATATCCGGTCCTGGCTAAGTCAGCTCTAGAAGATAATGTTATAAATCTTATTAATCAGGGTCACCACGGTCACTTGTGAACGCTTAGGCCTACGTTCCGTTGATGTTTTCAGTCAGAAAATCAGTCATGCATAATTTTGGCCTTATGAACAATCATTTAAAAAGTCGAAATGACAAACTTATTTTCAGCAGTTGACTGATTTTTAAAAATATTGCTATGTTTATTAAAATATTTATTTTTTATAAAGAAACCTGTTCAATAAGGCAAATTGGAGTAATTCAGCATGGTTAGGCTATTAAAACCGCTTTGTGAAACAAGGAAGCAAAAAGGACTTTGCCAATGATAGGCCCATTTCCATCTTGACATTCTTTTCAACAAATTGTATGAGCGACTCAATAATTATATATAAAAATGAGCATCTGATGTCCTTTACAACATGACTTTCAATCAAGTAATTCTAATCCGTGTCATTGATA
Organism: Lumbricus terrestris; assembly: GCA_949752735.1. Taxonomy (NCBI): domain Eukaryota; kingdom Metazoa; phylum Annelida; class Clitellata; order Crassiclitellata; family Lumbricidae; genus Lumbricus; species Lumbricus terrestris. The sequence continues at coordinate 44,392,095 of OX457036.1, forward strand.
TACATGTATAAACACTGTATAGGCCTTTGTAAGATAAAATTTCACATGCAAATGCTTATGAATAATTTTCTACAGGAATCGTTTTCGACCTTATAGGCCTTCGATACAATTGACAATTGTATCTTATTAACAAATTAAACTTGAAAAATTATGGCATGCGTGACATTCCGCTTCGTTTGTCTGCTAGTTATTTTGATCGCAGACCGGAAGTCAAGTGCAAAGGTAGCTTGTGTTTCTTCTATGTCTACAAGTTGGCTTTGTTTATACCTCGTGGTCCAGTTGCACTCATAAATGCCGATCATTTGCCGTCAATCCATCACGCTTTCCTTTCGTGATAGGCCTACTTGGGCGGTCCTCATATGCGGAATCCTGGTTCCTTCTGGGTCCGTCCTGACTCTCACAGCAACGTCCCTCCATAGATCGCAATCAGTTCTACTCAAATGTTGACAAAGTAGTTTGACGTTTCCGACTTCATGAGCAGCCACTACATTTAATTAATGGAGTGGTCGGGGGGTCAGGTTGCAACCGGTCGACGGTAGGTGGCTGATCATCGCCCGCCCGCCCCCCTTCCAGAATAACCGCAGACGACGAATCGACGAAAACGTGAGAAGTTATTTCGGCAGCTGCAGTTGGCCATATCAGATTCTGTTTTCCGATTCTCCGTTGCACCGGACGCGCGAGGTCCCTCTTCGCACGAACGGGATCGCTTTCGTCTGTGCACTTTGACCAGCAGCCACGCTCTTAGGCGTAATGTCTGGGAACATCAGACATTAATGAGAATTTTCATTGTGATATCTGGTTGTAAATCACAGTCTGCAGACAGCAATGTATCCGTAACTGTAATTGGACAAAGTTTAAAGTAATAACAGTAAGCTGCAGCATCAGTCACAGTCTGAATTCAGGTGGTCTACTGATGCAGTCGAGTTCTTCGAAGCACAATTGTCTGGTAAATAAATCTAGCACAGACTTGTCGCTCGACGTCTAGCGACTTCTGTGACAATCAGAAAACTGGCTGCAATCTTATTTTAATGAAACACATAACAACAGACAAACAACAGTAGACGCATAACAATAGACGCAAGATCAAAAGCAGAACTGATGAAGATCAGTAAATAAGATCAGTAGCCGTTCCATATCAATGCTCTTTTAATAATGTTTTCACGTCTGAATGGATCAGTTTCAGTTTCCAAAGTTTATAGAAGTGTGCTGTGCAAATATGTACAAATATGTACGATTGTACATGTATGTACAAATATGTACATGCATGTCATCATCAGTTTTTGATGACAGCCATGCATGTGGCATGCACTGACTGATTCGAATAAATGACTTCCGCACTTTGCAGTTGCATAATCAAATCTAGCCAAATTTTCTTAAGTTCAATCCATATCCTGTTGTTCAATCGAGTTCAATCCATATCAAGTTGTTCAATCCAGTTCAATCCATATCCTGTTGACTCTCTGTTTTATGCTCCATCTTTGTCGCGTTTATACATATTTTTTTAATGTAACATTGTGCCTATTAATAACACTAATAACAAGTAAAGAGGATGCGCAAACCAAGGCAAGACCTGCAACATCATGAGGTGACAGCAGTAAAAATGAACCTTGAAACCAAATCGTCACCTTTTTACAACCGTCTTAGCCACACTATACAGTGTCTGCTTTGAACAGACATGACGCGTCAAAGTGCATGCGGACGAAGATAACGGCCGTTGGGATGAAAGGCCGTAAACCATTACCAAGCGAAACCGAAATTTTTCTTATATTTCGGGGTCAGACGACGACGATGGAGAGGGGGGTGGTCTCGTCTCGGGATTTGGGGGGGTTGTGATGTCGTCGCGATGACAGGTCAAATGTCATCACAACACCCTTACATCTGGTTGCGTCCGATATTCGCCTGTCATTGTATTATTGACAATTTGTGGGCTCTAGATTTTGTCTCAGGCAGAATTTGTCGAGTGGGCGATGGCCGAGGACCCTGAAGTCCTCGACCGTGCATTGCATACACTGCATGGTGTAAGACTAAACGGATAAATATCTGACTTGACTTCTTATGCAGAACGAGTCATCGACTTCGTTTGCGGAGTTCATGCGATTATCCGCTGTGTTTTTTTGCATAACTTCTCTGTGTGTCGTGGATCTCAATGTTGGTATTATAATTATGAGTCGTAATATCGACTAACCCATGGAAGGACTCTTTATACACAGGACTGGTTTCTTCGCTGAGAGTGAAATCATGACCACAATATCAATATGTTTACAAGTAACCTATCGTCTAATATAGAATCCCTGCGACTAACCCTGTGCTGCATATAAGCATGCATCTTAAGATATCACGTTATGGTCTAATTGTCCATATGAGTTCGCTGGAATTAATGGTAGCATAATTATAGAAAGCCAACATTAAATCTTGGTTCTTCGTTTCAGTATTCATTAGCTAATTTAGCTTTGTGCAGTTCATCCAGGACATCGTTATCGATTTGAAACTTTCTTTTTCAAATGCATTGCGCATGCCTCTGATTAGGTTGTACTGTGAGAGGCGCTTTATAAATCCAAAAATAATATAGTATAGTATAGCATATAGGCCTAGTATATTATTACCTGTAGCGTTGATTATAACTGATTCTATTAATTATTAATGTTTATTATAGCGAGAACACCCATTGAAAAACAGACTCTCAGATTCGCCGCATTTGAAATATATTGCACATATAGGGCCTAGTCTAATATGCACAGCCTATAGTAGGCTAAAACGCATTTGATCCAATGCAGACAGACAGACGGTCGCACAACTACAGGAGCTAAACTAATGTCACTATAATCAACGCTGAGTTTCAAGGCGCACAGCAGCAGCTGCCTCCTCATCCAATAAGCTTATTGCAGCACAGAATTTGCCATTTCCGCCACCAGTAGTATACTATTATAGCTTGGTTTCGTGTCGCGGTCTCTCATATACGCACACCTCCGATGTCGGCGATATAGAAAAAGCTCATCTATCCTGATTGGATTGTATAGTGAGTTATTTCTGCTTTGAACATAAATGCAACAGACTTATAAATAATATTGCTATAATAGTGATAAAAATGTACGAATAGTGGAAGGCGGTGGTGAGTTCATGTAACGAAAACAAAGAATCTCCGTGTTTTGTTATTGTGAAAGATACAAACGCGAGCCGATAATGACT
>OX457036.1:44400280-44735280 GCA_949752735.1 Lumbricus terrestris
GGCCTAATTAATACCGTGACACCTAATACCGTGACGCTTAATACCGTAGCATATAACTTATAATCAAAACCCGAGTGTGGCCTAAATGTCGTCCGGATTAAGTGTTTTTAATGGATCATTTTCCGGTATTAACTGTCGCGGTATTAGCCAAAGTGTCACGGTATAGGCCTATTAAATATCACTGATTCATGTAGTCTAGGGCTTTTTAAACGTGCAGTTCTACACAAAATGTGCAGTTGTAGGCTAAATGAATTTGTGCAGTTGTTAAAGCAGTTATGTGCAGTGAAAATCATTACAAAAAGGTAATTGCAGACGGATCACGAAGCGAAGTAGCCTATAGCTGTGCAGTGAAGAAATAAGCAGGAAGGCTGGGGAAAGCAATTTCTAAGTACCAGGTAGGCTACATGACTAGAAAAAGTCATCGGTTTTTCTGTCACCGACTTGGGGTAGCCTATCTGTGGGGTAAAAACTTTGAAAATTTAAACCAAATGACTAAACAAATAATTTAAAAAGGTCATCAGTTTTTTCCGACGCCGACTTGCGACATTTTTGGGGGAAATTTTTCTGAGACGACCAGAAAGTTTCGCCCAAAAATCCGCACTAGAAAACTTCCTGGTTGTGCAGTTCTACAAATTTTTTTTAAAAAAGCTTTGTCAAGCTTAAACAACTGTGCAATCATTCAAAGGAAATTGCAGAAAGCGAGAAACGAAAAGCCCACACGCAGCAACATTCAAATCTTCATACTGTGGCGCCACCTAGCCTATATTAAACGCATAATCGTAATCGTAATCGTAATCTCCTAATTTCTAAAGCGCCACTGGAAAGCCAAGCGCGGGGCACCGGCTTATTCACGAGCGCTGCGTTGAGTTAGAAGGGTTGTCCGTGAGAGTAGTCCGTGGTGATAACCTTTCAGAGCACAGAGTGCTGCGACAGTTATAATACACATCCATACCAGTGGCAGTGTCATATTTAATTTCGACAATTCGATTAATAAAATACCGTTAACCTTTCATATTTTTTGTAAATATCTCAAAATCGTCCAAATAAACTTATATGATTCTCCCGATGAGGCTTCAAATATCGGTCTTGCAGGGATCTAAAACCCGACTTCCAGGCTAGCACGCTGACCACGGCATTATCGAGCACGGAGCACCCTCAATCTATTACAATGCGAGCTCCTTATAGCACAGCCCCGTTCTGGTGTGCTATTCGACAGTGACACTCCTAATTGAGCGTTGCAGCGAGGTTCCAGCGCTCCGATTTAATTTACGGCATTATAGATAATTATGCAGTGTCATTTTATAGAATATCAATAAAAAACATGTCTTTTTATATCGCATGTAATAAATTCCATAATATGCGTACCAAACGAATATAATAACAGTTTTGTCCATATATAGGTATATATATAATTGTATATATTATATAATTATTGACTATACATATAAGTGCAAGTGTGCAACATACACAATTACACATGCAGGAGAGCATAGGTATACAGATACATTCAATACTGCATACATATAATTGAATGCATTATATATATTATATGTATTACATATATATATTACATATATATTGCGTATATTATATTGCGTATCTTCTCCATAATTATAATGATGGACTGTCGCGTGGTTGCTGATCCTATCTCTGTCATGCATGTATATAATTATTATATACAGTATACATATAAGCTTAGGCTTGTGTGTAGCGTTCTTGTTGTAAGCCGCTGTCTGAGAGAGAACTGTTGGATGCTTATTGATCTGGTTTGCTTTGGCTGCTGAGGAGAGAGAGAGACTATGCCGACTTAGATCCATCATCATCGGTAACTTAGCAATCCATGACAAAAACCCAGGGGTCATAATTATAAGGTCTTCTTCTTCTTCAGTGACGCTGCACTGATTACGTTATAATTTGACTGGCGGACCGTTTCCAATTAGAATGTTATCAGGGAATCTTCCATCATCCTACAGACAGCAGCTAGTCTTCCTGGCTTTGAATGTGTGTCTCTAGTTTTGAATGGATTCCCTGTGAATGTATTCAATGAAGTCTTGTTCATGTTCTCTGATAAATTCTATTGATTAAATCTTCTCTTCTATGCGAGCGTGATTATAGAGAAAATATTGAAGAATAAGGGCCTACGTTTGTGTTCAGACTTATTGTATTATATTGTAGACTCTCTATAAATTTATATAGCGCCTCTCACAGTGCACACCAATCAGAGGCGCTCCCACTGCGAAAGACCACGCAGCCACTAAGAGCCTGAGTTGGATGCTGCTGCTTTGAGGTGATGCAAGCGAGAAAACGTTTTGTTAGGTGTCGCACATGTATTTGTATAGATGCCGATTAATTATGTGAAAGAATCTGCCGAGGCAGAATTGTATGCATGCTCTATATGAAATTGATGCCTGATATCCGGAAATATTCGGATTAATAAATAATAATAGCGTAATTAGTAGGCCTAATAATGATGATATTCTTTATTGAAAGAATCCGGTTGACAGACCGCAACCGGTTAGGGTATACATGTGTACAGTTACGCAATCGAAACAATTCTCAAGAACGCAAACGACTGAAGACTTTAGCTGCTGACAGAACAAATAGGGTTCTAGGGCAATTACCCCCTGGACAATTACCCCCCGGACAATTACCCCCCGACAATTACCCCCTGGACAATTACCCCCCAGGACAATTACCCCCGGACAACTACCCCCCGTGCCAATTACCCCCCGGACAACTACCCCCCGCGCCAATTACCCCCTGGACAATTACCCCCGTACCAATTACCCCCCGGACAATTACCCCCCGTGCCAATAGAGAAGTCTATGTCGTGTTAAACGCAAGTTAGTGTTAAACGTTCAAGAAAAATATTAAATAACATCCAATCTAAAAACGGTTGTAAGCTAGTTGGAACGCCTGCCTAATAAAATATTTAAATGTCATCGATGGAGGTCTGGATTCAGTTTGTAAAATATTAAATAAAATCCAACCTAAATACGGTTCTAAGCTAGTTGTAACGCCTGCCTAATAAAATACTTAAATGTTTATCTGAAGCAGTGGCGGCGCCAGGATTTTCGTTTTGGGGGGCTGGATTTTCGGGACAAATTTTCCGTTTCAGTCGCCAAAATGACGACCTTCTCACGACCTTTTTTAAGTCAAAATCTGAAGAAAATTTTCCATTTTCGCCGTCAAAATTTCTGATGACCTTTTTTATAGTCATTTGATAGATCGACATCTTCAAAAATGGTCCTTTTTCCACCGAACTGTCTGTCAAACCTCGTGCGTACCTTTACGGTTATTTTTGGGTGGCTAAAGGGGGTTAATCGTGCAAATATTTTATTTTTACATGGAAAAAAAATGGACGACCTTTTTTAGGGGGCTTAGCGCCCCCCCCCCCCTAGCACCGCTACTGATCTGAAGGTCTGATAAATACGAAGGCCATGACCATGAGGATGTTCGTTCCCTCACGCGTATACAAACAAGCTCACACTGTGCCACGGGGGTAGTTGTCCGGGGGGTAATTGGTTCGGGGGGTAATTGTCCGGTGGGTACAGGGGGGTAGTTGTCCGGGGGTAATTGGCACGGGGGGGTAGTTGTCCGGGGGGTAATTGTCCTGGGGGGTAATTGTCCAGGGGGTAATTGTCGGGGGGTAATTGTCCGGGGGGTAATTGTCCAGGGGGTAATTGTCCTGTCACAACAAATAGCCTGCCTGCAATACACGGGCTAATACCAGCCTACAAAGCAAGTCCGCTCTACGGAGCGCGATCTCGGCTCCTCTCTCGCTATCCATGCCACTGTGTTATCCAATGCGCTACCGCCCCCCCCCCCAAAAAAAAAATTAAGAACGGGCGAGAGTTGGAGAAACGTGGAAGGCCTACCATCAGGCTGAATCGCAGTGGTCCAGACGAAATAAATGGATTGATGTGTCGCGTCTTCTTCAAGCAGCAGATTACACGATTCTGATCTGGTGCAGTTTGTAAAATTATGTGCTTTATGGTTTCATGGAGTGAGTTGATACAGTCGACAATCGCTAGCTCCTCGTCTATAGAAGATTTCCCATCCCCACTGTGGATGTCATAAGAAAGAAAGACTGTATATATATAAAAATAAAATTATAGACTATGGTTGAATAACTTAACCCTCGGCAATTCTCAGCCTCCATGCAACGCCCTGCAGATCAGATCGCGAACGACGTGCAGCAAAGCACATTTCGGGAATGTCATGAGAGGGCGCGATGGCCTTGGTCAGGTCCGTAGCTTATACAGACCTATAGTGGGAATCCATCCCTGAGGCACACCGCACAGAACCCGGACCGAGACTGACATATCGAACCTCGACTCTCATCGTCCGCCAGTCAAGAAAGGAGCGCTCCCCAGACCCCATGCAGTAAAGCGACCGCCCATGAAAACCTTATAGGAGATGAGAACGATGATGGTAATCCGAGCCATGGTTGACCAATGGAGTATATAACATAATATAGTAAAGACCCACATTTGCACAGTGGCGGGTGTTAGAGGGGGAGTTCACTATTGCACAATTGAGAAGTTAAAGACCGGTTGAACCAGTCTGCTTTGCAATATTGCAGAAAATGGTGTTGAAGCATGACATCGAAGCAGCGCATCACAGTATCGAGTTTGTCGTATACGTTCTGATAAGTGAATTTGCATTTGGAAATGCCATTGACGCTAAAGCATTAAGCACTGTGGCAAAGTGCTGCTTTTTGTTCAATGATGCGAAAACACAGAGTTCGCTAAAGATATCGATTTGCAGTGTGTGTACGTATACGCGGCGATATTGGCGCGTCAATATTACAGGATCAATGACACTTCTTTGCCTTACCCTTTCTGATAATGCATTACTAGCCCGCTTTGTATGCTTTCCACTTTTACTCCATGTTCTTGTACCTGACGCCCTTTATGACATCATCAATTGCAATTCCGGTGTGTAACGACATATAATCGTCATAATAGGATTAACTTCTGACGTTATCATTATTGTTAATAGACTACGCATAATATACAGTGCATCTAATTATTATAATATTGCTATATGTAACCTGCGATTTTTCTGTAACAATCTGTTCGATGTCTTTTCTTTATGACGTCATGGTTAGTTTATATTTAACGATACGGCATCATAAACGAGAATCATTAGCGTCGCTGTCCTCCTGTTGACGTCACTATCATCTTTATGACGTCATCAACTGTTCTTGATCTTTCATTGTAATAAAAGGTCATGCACGTGTTATCGGATCGTTGCGAACGTATTGCCTAGCAGATGTTTGCAGATCACGCTGCTCTTTTTCAAATGACATCATCCAATTGTCACGAGTTCTTGTATGACGTAATCCATTTGTAATCGTTTCGATCTATGAGACCATCATTGTGATTGGCTGCAATCTTTTGTAAACAACTCCGTCGCATCATCCGATTATTATTGCATCCATTTAATGACATCATTTGTAGACTTCCTGACATCCATATATATATAGGGTGTCTCGATAGGTCGTGAACGATTTTGAATGCAGAAAAATATATGTTATACACAACATAATGTGAAAAGTTGTATACTGGCGGATAGGTTGTTCAAATGAAAATGTTACGGGATTCGGGATCGACGTAAGCAGTCGTCGCCATAATACTCCAAACATTTTCTATTGGTGACAAATCCGGCAAATTAGGCGGCCATCCCCCGGTGAGGTGTATCCATTGATATTTTTTGTTCAACCATTTGACTGAGGTTTTTGATGTGTGTGCACCTGCACCGTCTTGTAAAAATAATCCTTTGCCATTATTATGAAACATTTTTGTGACTGTTAACTGAGTTCGCTGGAATGCGGGTTCGACCTCTTTCTCCAGTAGACTGGCCGCTTAATTCGCCGGATACATACATAAATACAATACACCAATAGAAAATGTTTGGAGTATTATGGCGACGACTGTTTATGCCGATCCCAAACCCAGACATTGAACACCTTAAAACGTCGGCTTCGAAAGGCATGGACATCGATAGGCCTACCTCTGACAACTCTGAAAAATCTAATTGGCTCCATGTCTAATCAACTTGATGCTTTAACAAAGAGTAAAGGAAACATTATTAAATACTAAATGATCATTTGTATTAATTAATTATGTGTGGATTAACAATGATGATCGTACAATACTGCTTTCGGCCTAACTGGGCGTTTATAAGGCACGAATTTGATGACGTCACGGATATTGGCCTAAAATTTGAATAATTGAGCTAGTGATCTAATTTTTGTTGCGTAACATTTTCATTTGAACAACCTATCCGCCAGTATAAAACTTTTCACATTATGTTGTGTATAACATATATTTTTCTGCATTCAAAATCGTTCACGACCTATCGAGACACCCTATAATATTATGAGCAATAAGTAAGTTATTCACAGATTAAATCACTATTTAACTGTCCGGTAGCTATACGTTAAGCGCCTTCGTGAGGTTATTGTAAAGCGCTATATAAATGTTCATATACATACATTGAAAAATACATTCTGTATTACAAACGGCAGTATATAGGAGTGTAGATTCAAACACAGGAACAATCAGAATATATTGTGGCAAAACTATAGTATCGGGGAACATACGTATAAGAAAGGTTCTTCTCATTCGTTCATCTGCTTACGGAAGAACTCTGTCGGGCGCCCTTGCTCATATGTAGCGTTCCAACTGTTTTATTGGGGCAAGTAATGAAACCATATGGCACATGCGCACATAATAAAGGAAGCAAAAAGTGTTTTGTCTATATCCTTGAGCAAATATGCTAAAAATATGCTAAAAAGATGTTGCATCCTCAGAAACATGTCCTAACCGACAAGGTCGGTTCAATACAGCCTGAGGCCTTCGTTGACCGCATGGCGCCAACAAACCCCACCATGAGGGCGACGAGTAAAGCCTATACCAGCCACAAGTGTGTAAGCTTATCTCACAGCGTACGTAATTATGTTCTGAAGCTCTTTATGACATCACTTCACGGATTCTGACCTCTGTGACACTTAGTGATCGCCGTGCATGTTTGTCTTTTTGACGTCATCAGAGCGTATAATCACTTCTTTATGACGTCACCTGAACTTCATTATTCTATGATATTATAGCAATTATGGTTGCATAGCCTACACACGACTAATCTTGAGCATGTCTGCCAATGATGACTATGTCACAAACCCGCTTCGATATCATCTGAACGCCATGTCCTCTTTTGACATCGTTTAATTATTTCGTGTAATCCTCTCCTTGTGAAATTCAATAACTGGCGTGATTTTGGTTGGACAAGAAGAACTGTCTGGCGTCGCCTTTCCACATTATACACATGTAGCAGGAATTTGCAAGGACATAGAAGAGTGCAATGAGTTCACGATACACGACGACAGTTATAGACCTATACTGTGTGAATTCTGACATTCTGCCACCATCAATCCTTCGTGTGTTGGACTTCGTTGATGTAAATTTTTAACAGGACTCGCGAAACCCGCAAGAGACTCCTTTGTGGCGCTACATAAATGCTCAGCTGCATTATGACTCGCACTCGATTTTCTCCATCTCGCTTTCCGACTGTGTTGCATGTATTTGGTGCAATCGTAAAAGCCGTCACCAATCTGCTTTGTTATGACTGGGTCATTTTTGATTGAGGCATTTGGTTGACACGCCTGATTGAAGCGTCTTATTGGCGTTTTCCGGTCTGATGGATGGTGTTTTCTTATGTCTATGATTGGTTTTCCTGGCGTTCCTAGAGTTTTCATATGGAAATTGAACCTCTTTGTTGAGGCGGAACAAAGCAATTCGAGCATGTAATCGGATCTCGTTCGATCACCGGTTTTAATTCCCTCCGTTCATCCGTTGTAGTCTCTCTGCTTTTCTCAATCACTCTCCCATCTCGCGACATTTCCAGATTCCACTTTAATTTTTTCCAGGGCCGGATTAAGACATGTTCAACATGTTCGGCCGAACAGGGACCCACACTTTATTGGGCCCCAAGCCGCCCCATACATGCTGTGAAAAAAATTAGGAAAAAATTGGTATATTGTGAGTAAATTTCGACCAAACGGCTAAAATAGGTCGCCAGCTATTTTTGTTAAGGAGAATTAGGCTATGTATAGGCTACTCTACAGAAATGTCGACCAAACGACTAAAAAAAGGTCATCAGACTTTTCGGCCGAGCATCCCCCCAAATTTTTCCGAACAGGACCCCCACATTTCTTAATCCAGCCCTGATCTTTTCTATCCACCGCCATTGCATTCCTCTTTGTCTTCTCCTGTCATCTTTTCTCACTGTATTCGCCTTCCTTGTTGTGCTCTTTCCTTGTACCTTCCCTCGGATGCATCAGTCTCCCTCTCTCTGTCTGTCTGTCTTTCTGTCTCTTTCTGTCCCAAGTTCCTGTCCCCTCCATGAAATACTCCACGGGACTATTCATTAGAATTGTATCAAGGAGGGAATCCTTTACTTGCGTTTCCCTCAATACACGCATGTATTGTGTAACGATTGTCGTCCTGGCCAAACTGCATGTACAGTATAATAGTGCAAGATTAGCGGTAGTAACATATTCACGCTTCAGTCGTTGATAGAACGTTTTCGAGCGTCGCCGTTTTCAAGTTATTAATGGCCATCTAGTAAGGGCTTTGGGAGGTCACAGGCGCCATATGAATGACGTCCGCCATCTGGTGACTGCTTTTGCGATGGCATGGGGATGACTTCTGTATTAAAATTAATCTTCGAATATTGCCGTGTAGAGACCATGTTGTTGTTGATGTCATCACCGTAGACTGTATATTGTCCCTTTACGCTGTTTACAGCGAATACCTCGGTTGTTCTCACCGATTAGAGAACCACGCTCAACCACTATTTTAGGCAGTTGACTGCAAAGCTACTGTGACACGATAAAAAATATCGCCAGATAGTTTTAGAAGCTAATTTAACGCTTTTTAAGGACAGAAAAAGATGATTCATAAAATATAGGAAGAGTGTGAGATTACCATACCTTGTGTGTAGGCCTTCATAACATTACAGAGCATTTCAAAATAGACAAAGTTCGATATAGCCTATTCAATAGTTCATCATAATTATGATAATTATGATATTGCAGGTGCATGATTAAATTGACGCCATAGACGTTTTCGATTAGATTAGATTAGATTAGATAGACTATAGATTATATCTGATTAGGCTATATAAGCTGGGCGCTACGCTATGAATTAGGTTTAATTAAATTGCGTTGATTCAGGTAAGTAAGGTCAGTCTTTTAACTAACCAAAGCGCACATTGGGACAACATTGTGCTCCAATTATGCACCTTTTTTGGCAATAGGCCCAAAATCTGTCAAGCCTAAAATAAATAATGAAATTATTCCAGATTATTGAGAAATTGATAAATCGTCATTGATCTGAAAGTTGCGTCCAAAGTCATGCACCTTAAAAATTAGACTAACAAAAATCGAACCTCCCAGCATGTAAAAATTAATTTTTTGATCAGAATGATCTCACCTTTGGTCTCACATTTCCGGATCTCATCTCCTCGCCGCTGCACGCGATAAACGGCAGTGGAGAGTCATAGTCCATGCATGTGGCCAACCGTCGCGCGGCGACGTCGGCGATTGACATGACATGACAATAATTATAACAGTCAAGCCGTTTGGGGTTCGGGGTGGGCAAGGAGCGGGTGAAATAAAATCTCGGGTTTCTCATGAAAGCATGTACCTGTATACCCCAGTTTTCGGACTCAGTGAGTGGGTGCATCATAGTATAAGAAAAAAACTTATAGATTGACTTGATCTAAATTGAATGCATAATTATAAGAATAACCTAAATTTACTTGAACAAAATTAGATCAGGTAACGTATAGCCTGCTGATCATCATTAATTCTTGTGTGTGTGTGTGTTCTGCAGCTCCCCCTGTCCTTGGCGAATCATCTCCTGGTTTCCTCATCCAGAAGAACGGCGAGACAGTCTCTCTGTTCTGCGAGGCAACCGGCATTCCGTATCCGACGTTGACCTGGTACAAAGACGGACGCCAGTTGACGCCGACGGACCGCATATCCATCGGCCACAGTCGGCTTCAAGTGAGGCAGCTGGGTCTGGACGACAGTGGACTGTACAACTGTACGTTTCGCAACATCATAGGACAGATATCGCACGCCATCCGGCTGGTCATCGAAGGTGAAGGTGAAGGTCAATTCTTTTCATCCGATCCATCTCATCTCTCGGACTTTTCAACTTCCTGTCTTCATCTTCATGCGTATCAAATTTGCAGCAAATTTATAACGTATACATTGTAGACTAATATCGTGTGGGCTTTACATTACAATGAACAAGATTAGGATGGAGAATGTCATCAGGAGAAAACGACTGAACTGTATTGGACACGTGCAACGAATGTATACAGGGATATATGAAAGCATATCATTGTGGTGCGCGGTGGTGTAGTGGGTATATGTTCGTCGCCTTGCAGCTGAAGGTTTGCAGGTTCGAATCCATCTTAAGTCGCCGCGTTTAGGGACCTTTGGCAAGTCCTTCACTCGCGATTGCTCAGCGCTTCGGCGTGAAACTTCGATGCAGTGTCCGCTCTGTAGTCGGGAGCGCCTCTGAGTAGTGAGCATGAAGGGGCGCTATAACAAGTGCACATAGCCTACAAACAAACAAGCAAACAGTTGAATGGGTTCCCGAGTGGAGACGTTGGAGAGCAGGAAGATCAAAGATAAACTGAAAAACCGTCCGAGAAGATCTACACTCCACAGTGTCTTTACTTGGCCGCACATCCATCGGCCTGCTGCAACCTTGAATCCTTTGTAGCATGGACTATTCTGCATTTCAGAATTGAAGTGCTGCCAAGTAGCTTAAGCTTCCAATTCTAAGAGCATCTAGTTGTCCAATCCACAAATTATACATAGTGCTGCTGACGCAAAGCTCTCAAAATATGTATTAAACGTGATGCTAATATGCAGCATATTATATACATGTACGTGATAGTGTGCATATATTTATGTCGCGGCACAGTTTATGACTGAGTATGAGTCAATGGGGTTAAGCAATTGTGCGAGAGGGACTGTTCATGGTCCCTACATTAGCAAGCCCCTCACCCCCCCCCATCCCCTACCCCCCACCCCCGTGGTCGTTCTGGGAAGAAGACACGAACCACGCATAAAAATTATATACTTCGAGTAAGAATTGAAGCGTTAAATCAGCCGGGCTCCGTGTCACACTTGGCTGCTCGAGGAAATCGGGTTCAGCGAATGAAAACGAAGGGAGTGGCATTGACGGACAACGATGTCCACTCTGAAGCGAACTGACCAGGGACTGACCAGGGGACAACCAACTATTAGATCCCTATATCAAACGTAGACGTCTCCAAGAAATCTCGATTTCCAGGACAGGCACTGCAGCAGAGCATCTAGAAACTGCAGACACTGTTGCAGAACCGGCATTATTGTCTATCTATAGTACGTTCATGATACACATGGTGAATAGGCTAGCAATCGTCTGCCATGTCGTTCTTAATGGAATTATTATACATGTAAAGAATCCTTTCATGACGATTTCTAGACTCTATGAAATGACAATGGAATCACTATCGTTGCTTGCTATGGCAATTTATAAGACTATATGAAATCACAATGGAATTACTGTAGATGGTTACTAGGGTAATTTCTAGACTCTATGATAATCACAATGGAATCATTATAGATGGTTGCTATGGCATATTGTAAGACTATATGAAATCACAATGGAATTATTGTAGATGGTTGCTAGGGTAATTTCTAGACTCTATGATAATCACATTGGAATCATTATATATGGTCACGATAGCAATTTATATGCTCTTTGAAACCACAATGCAGTTGATAGCGTAAGAGGTTACGTTTGCAATGCATACGGTCTATAGTCTGTCTGAAATCACAATGCAGATATTATAAAAGGTTATTGCCATAGGTTATTATGACAATACATAATCTCTGTGAAATCATAATGCAATTAAGAGATTACTATCGCAATTTATAGACTCTCTGATATCACAATGAAATTATTATAAAAGGTTACCATGGCATTAATCTATAGAGTCTCTATAGAGTCTATATCTACTCAGGTCTATCGTCTATTAATTTACAAGTTCACGTTCAGTGCAATAAGTCTTCGCTAAATAATTGGGTCTAACTGAAATTATTACATTCACTCTACAATCCATAGTCCTGTATACATGATATCGATAGGCTAATAGACCTAGCATTAATAATATTAACGGTCGTAACTAGGCCATATTATTACACCAGTCATCTGTGGCTGTTCAATTATCTATTTTTTAAATTTCAAAATTTGCAGTGTTGCTAATATTCTGAGTGACATAGGCCTATATTGCGAAGAAAGTTACGATATTGCGTCATAATTATATGATGGTCAGAGCCAGTGGCTATCCCTCTAGTTCGTTCTATATGGATGCAATTTCCAATTAATTTAGCTACCTACATGTAGGCCTGCTATAGGCCTACCCGTAGGGTTTTACAAAAGAATTGACCTAATATAGGCCTACCTGCTATTTAAGAGACATATCCGGATACATTTATGACTCTTTCCGCCATTGACTCAGACTACCTTCTTGTGAAGATAGATTTTCTCCACACTTGTGAGGATAGAATCTCTCTATAGGCTACTTGTGAAGATAGATGTTCTCCATACAGTTCGCTCATGTTGACCTCTTTCCCTGACGCTGCTGTCCTCCCAAATCCCATTTCTGAGCAATGTGGTCTCAGGACAGTTGCTTTGTAGGTTAGCAGAAGTAACGTCTGAGATTTTGCTACGTTATAAAAATCTGTTAAGAACTTAGTTTGTCTTGATTAAAACTATGGTTCTGAACATGTTTAATATGCAAACTACTCATACATTTTGCAATTTACATACACGCCTACCGCTTTCGTCTTTCTACATTTTAGTTCCAACTGTCTTTTTCTTTCGCAGGAAATGGTTGGAATTCGTCAGGTAAGATTTGTTTCAATCAGCTTCACTTTTCTAAATGTTCGCAATATTTCACTTTGCAAGATATTTATTTTTGAATTTAATTTAATTTGTAGGTGATTTGCATGCAGTCATTTCATTAAAAAAAATATTATTGCTTAGAAAGTTTAGAGTAGATCTATTCGTTTTTATATTCCCAGAGATTTGGGATATTTATCTTTGAAGACTATTCGCACGCAATCAGTTTTGCAAACCATCTAAAAGTGGAGATAATTATGTAACCTGACAATGGATTAGAAATGCACTGAGATGAACCTTCAGATAAGTGGAAAAAGTGGAAAGGTGCAGATATAGTATAGAGACATTGCGTGATGTTTAATATGGCAGCTCCGTTATTTCCAGTCAGTTATATATGTTTCACCCATGGTCTTCGTTGTTTGAGCAAGCTAATAATCGTATTATTTTCCTTATAACTAACGTCGCATAAAGACGATTTTTCAGAGTCGTGCTCATGAAGTTTCTCAGTCAGTCTTTTCAGACTTTCTTCACGCAGAATCTCAGACTCACCGACCATTACCGGGTACTTTATTGCTGATGAGCAACGGGTCTATATGCAGGCTAATTATAATCATGCATTAATTATTAGCAGAGGAAATGTGATAATTCATATGATTCGTGTAAGGAAGTACGTTGTGTGTGGCTGGACGAGGTAGCGCCATATATATAGGCTATATATAGGCTATATATACATATATATATAGTTATATATAATTACATGTAATATATATTATGTTTCCTTGAATACTGCAATTCCCTGCACAGGTGAACGCGAACAGACGGCAAAAACATTTAGTTATTATTTCACTTTGATCTTAGCCAAAAGGCCGAGAAGTGGTAGTTGCTCAAGTGCTGCTTGTTAGGCCCTACATGTTTTACGACACTGCCATATCAAAGATGTTTGGTGTCGCCATCCTCCTTTATCAAGGCTTGGGACTGGCACTGCAGGCAGAGAACAACCAGCGCGTAGAAGCGTGGGGCCCCAGCCATAAACTTCGAGTCCGTTATGTAGATTGCGAAAATAATTGATATCCACTCTGTAGTGGACAATACTTTGCAGCTTATACCTTTGCACACATGAAACACAGGATTCACACACTCGACTCTATACCGGTGAAATGCATGTCTAACATTATAGTTCACCTATACGTAGCCTACATTATAAACATTGTGCTGGCGTCGCATTCCATTTTTTTGCGACATCTTTATTACCATACCTCAACTATGAAGCTACGGATCTCAACCTAGAGGTGCCTGCTCTCAACTTTGAGGCTCTGGATTTCAGCCTAGTCTCAACTTTGAGGCTACGGATATCAAATGAAAGGTGCCTGAGCTTAGATCCCGTGCTATCTGACTGAATTCAGTCACGTTTCCAAAACAATGCTCTTTGACGGACTTTTGTACCAAATTAACGATAACACCGTCTCCATTGTCTTCAAGGGGACGAAAATTCTGATTACAATGATATCACGAAATATAGTACCGGTATTAGATTGAAACTGGTTTTTTTAAATAGGGAACGTCTACATCTTGATTCCTCCGGTGAACACAACGGCCTTCCAGGGCAGCCGCGTGAAGCTGAACTGCCTGGCGGAGGGATACCCGAACAACATCACATATCAATGGTTCCACGACGATGGCAACGTTCACAACAGTCCCGGTCTGATGACGAGGGCCGGCATCTTTGCTGACGGAAGTTTTGTTATAACGAGTGTCGTTAGGGAGGACATCGGATGGTATCGTTGCCAGCCGAGCAATGGCGTCGGAACGCCACCGGAGGCACAGGCCTTCCTCAACGTCACCTGTGAGTCAGACGACGGTGACGTCACTGTGACGTAGTAATTATTTATAGGCTCAAGATAATTTTGTCGTCATCTTCAGGTTTTTTCAGCTTCCAAATAGTGAAGTCGGAGAAATGCTCTTCTCACACCTTTGGTCTAAATGAAAATTGACGAGAAAGGCTTTGTCACGATTAGTTCCAACTTCCAAGTCCATGTATTATGTTAGGCTATATCATGCATGTAGGCCTATTATAAGTATATATTACCTAGAGTTCATATGGAATTTGAAACAGCTGAAAAATCCAAGTTAATTCAAATTGAATATAGATTCGATTTGACATTCTTGTCAATTGTTTATAGTCTACCGAATAACAGGCTTTTTGAAAACGAGTGACAAGTAGAATAAAGAAACTTAGGAAAGACGTCATTCATTTTGTTTTGAAAGACCTTCTGCAAAAGTCTATTTTCTGCAGAAATAAACTCCTGTGAGTTGAATTATTCCAACCAAATAACGGGACTCTTGTGGTTTGAAATTTGATTTATTCTAACTAGGCCTAACGGAACTCTTCGGGTTTCAAGAGCCTTCTCAAATGTTCATTAGGGTAAACAGCAGAGTGTTTTTCAGCATTAACCCATTTTAGCCCGAATTTTTTTTTCGAATTTTTTTTTCTTTTACACTATTGCTTTAGTGACAAAATGAAGAGGAAAAATATTCTGTGAAATTTAATTATATTTTTTCCATAGAAATTTGCACAAAATATGTTTGTTCCAGAAGTGGAACTGTGGGAATTGAACATTGTTGTAAGATAATTTCTTACATACATCTATGCATACATACATACATACATACATACATACATACATACATACATACATACATACATACATACATACATACATACACACATACATAACACAAACATACATACACACATACATACATACATACATATACATACATACATACATACATACATGCATACATACATACATACATACATACATACATGCATACATACATACATACAAACATACATACACACATACATAAAAACAAACATACATGCATACATACATACATACATACATACATACATACATACATACATACATACATACATACATACATACATACATAAATATATACATACATACATCCATACATGCATGCATGCATACATACATACATACATACATACATACATACATACATCCATTCATGCATGCATGCATACATACATACATACATACATACATACATACATACATACACACATACATAAAAACAAACATACATACACACATACATACATACATACATACATACATACATACATACACACATACATAAAAACAAACATACATACACACATACATACATACATACATACATACATTCGTGCATACATACATACATACATACATACATGCATACATACATACATGCATACATACATACATACATACATACATACATACATACATACATACATACATACATACATAGATACATACATACATACATACATACATACATACATACATACATACATACATGCATACATACGTATGTGGCGGACATGCCACAAATGGCGATTTACGTAATTGATAACTTGCAGTTAGTATGTACATTATTGAGCGTTTTCATTGCATAGAGTACAGAAAGCAAAAATACAAATTTTAATTAGCCATGGTGCTGCTGTTTCCCACAGTTCCACATATGGAACAAAAGTTCAAATTACTAAATTCCTTAGGATAATTGTTTTTACACAATTTCGATGTATTACACAAATTTCTATACAGTATTTCCCGTTGAAATTAGTTATGAAATTAAAATTTGAAATAAGTAATGACATTGTAATAATTACCTTCTTCTGGACATTTCCAACGGTAACAGGAAATAATTAATGTAAAAAGTAAAAAAATTGTAATTGATTAATTACAAAGAATTTCAATGAAGTTTCACCAAAAATTGATGTATTGTTTATTGCTAAGCACTTCCTGTCCATTACTTCGGGTGGGAAGTTCAAAGTACGTAACCCGTGACATTTTATCCCCCTTGTTCCAGAAGTGGAACTGTGGGCTAAAATGGGTTAAGTAGGGTCTCTTAAAACGTTTATTACAGTATTGCAAATGTTGTGTGTGTGTGTGTGTGTGCGCGCGCGCGCGCGCGTGTGTGTGTGTGTGTGTGTGTGTGTGTCTGCAACGGTGGCTTTGGTCAGAGAGACCTCATCCGTCTGTCTGTTACTATATAACAACCGTTGTCGCTTGTGATCAGATCTTCCGCGTGTCCTGTCGATGCCCGTCCGGACGTACCTGCCGCGCGGAATGATGGGAAAGATGGAGTGCCCGACGGAATCCAACCCACCGGTGTCCCTGATCCTGTGGGCGAAGAACGAGCGCATCATCGACCTCACCCAGATGACGAGGTTGAAGGCAAACAAGGAGGGTGCACTCGTCATAAAGACTGTGATAACGACGGACGAAGGGACGTACACGTGCACCCCCTACTCACCGCTTGGCTTTGGTCAGGTCTCCACCCCGATCCAGGTACTCGTCAGAGGTACGTCTCTGCAGGAAGTCCTAACTGTCATCAGTCATCTCTATATAGTCTGTATACATCCGCCTTGCTGCATCTAATCTTGCATCATCTGATCTTGCCTAATCTAATCTTGTTTCGTCTGATCATGTTTCGTCTAATCATAAATCCGATTTGGTTTATTATTATCTGAGGGTTATTGTACGTTCTTATCTGATCCCAATGCAGGGTCTAAGCTTTTGGTGGGAACATGTAAGCTACGGTTTGTCCCTAGAATACATGATGATAATCGAAAAAGTTATGATAGTTCATCCCAATCGACCATGATATGGCGCCATGATCAATCATATTACACTGCCATAATGAACCACATCACATTATTAAGTTAGCCTATACTCTGGTGGATTTTATAACATTTGAATAGATTTAATAGAGAGTGGTCTGCATTGCATGCATTAACATGAAAACCATCGATCTGAACTGTTTTCCTGCTCTGTTCGCTGTCGTTGGAGTCGATGTATACTGAACTCTAATAAATATAATCTGATAAATCCTTAGTTTAAGCAATGAATTCCAACATATTGCATTACGCTGTCTACTAGTTGGCCGAACAGATGGCTGCCATATTTCTTTTGGGCTAGTTATTTCGTTAGCATTCATTTAGTCATTGCGCTCGACATATTCGCAGTCAGCGCTGGCTAGACTTCCTCTGTACTCATTGACTGATCAGGGCTTATCTGTACGGCGACGAGCTCTTACTCTTGGTGTCCAGTTTCAGCTTAAAGGCTGCAATGAACATCTGACTAAGGGACTAAGTTTCGGACACTTTTGGTCAACGCCTCTTTTAATTTTTGCAAGTAGTTTAAAGGGTGTTTTGAATCTCATTAATTTTCATTTCTATTGATATTTTTTAATCTAAGTTAAAGACATCTGTATATGGTGTTTTAAAATATTTCTACAATGTACCCTGTACAGTGTACAGGCAGCTGTTCTAAAGATATACAGATAGATACAAATGTTATCTAGCGTAACCATATGGTCCCAGCTGATTTTTTAGACTTTCATAGCTCAGTTGTCAGAACATGCGTAGATTGAATCGATCGCAGTTTTCGGGGAGGGATCTACAATGTGAAATTAAATGTTCAATTGTTGACACAGTAAACAGAGAAGAAGAGGATAATTGGAAAACATCATCTAGCGGCAGAATTATTAATGGAAAAGTGAGGACGCTGTAGTGAAAGCAATGGGTGAAAGTTACACAAAAGAACAATAGGCTTTTGTCTAAAAAAATAGAAATCATAGCCTACAACAGAATTGGAAAGCAACGTGTCTAGCCTATTAGGCCTACTATAGAATGCTTTACATTTATTAACATTTGTTTTACATTACATTTCACGTAGCTTATTTTACTATACTTTATCATTACTTCTATTGTATTATATTGCATTATTAGCGATGTCACATTGTGCGTTTGCAAATGGAGTAATAAGGGCTATACTTATTTACTTACCTATCTACAATTTTGACCCCAAATTTTATCTTAGATAAATGCCGTTTGACTGCCGCGTATGTCTTTACCAGATCCGCCGTATTTTTCCATCAGACCGCTTCCGATTTACCAAAGCCTGATGGAGGAATCCATAACCATGTCGTGTGCGGCTGAAGGTGATCCAAGGCCGACGCTGTCCTGGAAAAAAGTGAATATCATTCCACGTTCAGAGAAAACCTGTTGATTCATCAGTTGCTTGCAGTGTACACTGAGAACTTGTTACTATTACTTATACATTGTGACCTAAAAAAATCTATTCGTGATCTAGTATTTTTAATCTTGTCGTGTCTGGCTTTGTCTCATCGAATCTTCTCACATCAGAGATTCACATCTACTTCTTCTCACCTCATTTAATCGTATTGAATGAACCGGTAACTTAGCCTAATCTCAGCTCTCTTCTTTATGGCAATGTGTAGCCTAGACGCCATGTAGGCCCATACCGAGTGGAAAAAGCAACTAGCCTACCTAGAAAACTTCATTTAGACCTAACTTGTATTCAGCATTAATGGCAATTAACTTTTTTTAACAGATGTGGAGAGCAACCAGTAAAACTGCTGTGCTTGATGCATTAATAATTATAATGTAGGCCTATAATGTGCGATAAAAAAATTAATGTCCTCATTCGGACGGTAAGGCGCGTCTACTGTTGACTATTGCAGCGTCAAAATATATCCATTGATCAATTATTTATCGATGGCATCCCGATTGCCTATTTGATGTGGCTTATCGACATTTACGGCGCTCCTCCAGCAGCCACCCCTTGCAGATGGCTTAGTTCACACGATTTAGGTCTGGATCTTTTGAAGACAAAAGTATAGGCCATGTGTATATAGGACGAATTAAATCAGAAATTTCTAGAATTTCACGAATGCAGTTTGTTAGCGAAGTACTCATAATTCATTTGAAAGCGTAATACTACGATGTTTATCTGGTATCTGGTAAAATCTCTTCACATGAAATCTGGCATCAGGTGTCGTTAGACCTATTTCTCAGGCAAGAATCGACAAAGTGTATGATTCCTGTTTTGCCAAGTGCAGACAAACCAACTATAACATTGCCTGATGGTTGAAAGTTGAACAAGTGCGAAGCAAATGATTTTTGTGCAGGCCTGTGTTTTTCTTCTTGCCTGCGTGCATGATGTAAGAAATACATCATGCCTGCGTGCATGACTGCGTTATTTCAGCACTTTAACGACTTTGAAAACAGTTTCATCGCAGGTATAAGCCTATTTCCAGGCGGTTTACTATTGGCCGGTGTCACGAAATAGAGTATCCCCCGTATTAATCGTATCCCCCAAATGAAATAAAGTCGAAAAAGCCACTTCCGCGTGTATTTATTTTGCAAATTATTTTTCATCTGCTTTGTTTTGAACAATGACACTAACAGGTATGTTTATTCCAACTAGATATTTTGTTTTGCTTTGGTTTTAGAGCACCACCCAGAGTCACTAAACAAATTCGAGTTGCCTTTTTCTGTACATTGCCTAAGACACTTAAAACAATTAGAGCAACTTAAAATTTTGATTAGAGCATAAAAATTTTAATTATACGCATTTTTCAGAAAAAGGGGGATAGAATGGTTTATTCCCCCGTATAGTATAGACCGGTTAATTCCATCCGGGGGGATAGATTAATTTATCTCCCCGGATAGCTTTCAGGGGAATACTCCGTTTCGTGTCACCGGCAGAGCGCTGAGAAATTCCAATTCTCGCTCGTGCAATTTCTTTCTCTGTTGGATGATAGTCTGGAGTTTGTCCGTAGACATATGGTCTAATCATGACTAAAAAAGATGTTGAACCTTTTCTATGTTGGTTCACTCTATATCTAGTTGAAGGCAATACTTTGATCATATTAATTTGTAGGTTGAAGGTGCCTTTCCGCCCATTGCGAGGACGCAGAAAGATGGCGGCAACCTGACGATCCGTGATCTGCGAAAAGATGATCATGGATTGTACGAATGCATTGCAACGAACGTCGTCGCAAACGCCATTGCTACGTCATTGCTCATCATTGAACGTTAGTTCAATCATCGTCAACATGTATGTATGTGTATTGTGCATGTTGGATGTATGTGTGGGTGTATGCATGCATGTATGACATTGTATGTATGCATGTATGTTTGTATGTATGTTTGTACGCTTGTATGTAAATATGTTTGAATGTATGTAGGCCTAAGTATGTACATATGTATGTATGTACATATGTAGGCGTTATATGTGCGTATTCATTCATGTATGTATTCATGCATGCATGTATTCACACTGGCAGCATTACCATCGGCATTCGATGTAGCCACCCATAGTTGTATAAAAATTCCATTTGAAAATATTAGTTCCAATATAAATGGGCATCATGATGTTGACATGCTGGTATACCACATGATGACTCATAACTTCCTTTTAAGTTCCACTCGAAATGCTCCACGTGATTTATAAACGACTAAAATTTAGTGTAGGCCTATATACAATTATACATTATTAGACGAACTTAAAGATCCGACTCATTTACTAAGATGTTCAGGCAATCGACGTCATTGTAATATAATTATCACCGTGCAATGCATTATTGTAATGTCTACTGTAATACATCATATATCAACTGTTATGCTATAGCCTACGTGCACATTGGGGCTATCGTGCCGTTTCACTTGCGTCTGGTTAAGGGAACATAATATTATGCAGACATTGCAGAGTCCTATTTTATGCGCACACCTGGTGACTGGTATTTATTATTCAGCCTACGATGTTTTTCTAAGTTCAGCTGCATAGAGAAGGTTTGATCATTGGTCAAAATATCCCTCAATCCCTACTTCAGATCGCTCTTACTCACGAAATCAGTGGTTGGGTGTTAAAATCTCAACTCTGTTGTGCTAACTTAACTTTTATCATCTAAGTGCTTTCATTATAAAATTAACCGTTGTAGATACAAATATACATAATATTACGACACTCGCATACACCCACAAGCGTATCCTTGCATAAACACCCCTTCATATGAATATGCAGATAGGGCCTATATGAATATAGACGAAGGCCTTTAATACAGATAATATGTGAATGTGTGTGGTTCGTTGTGTTTCTGACTGTCGTATACCATACAGATACAACTCCTCATGCTCCTTACAACGTTTCAGTCGACACGGATCGCATTTCAGCGACCGTTTCCTGGCTTCCGGCGTACGACGGAGGACATCCGCAACACTACGTCCTCTGGTGCGTCTCTCTCTCTCTCTCTCTCTCTCTCTCTCTCTCTCTCTCTCTCTCTCTCTCTCTCTCTCTCGCTCTCTCTCTCTCTCTCACACACACACATGCACACACCCTCTCGCTGTTTCTCTGGCCCTCTGTCTCTCTCTCACACACACACCCTCTCTCGATTTCTCTATCTCTCTGTCTGTTCCTCCCCTCTGTCTTCCTCTCTCTCAACATGTAATATGTGTCGACAAACTACATGCAGCATGCTGATACATCGCAGGTCGTTTACCGAATGTATGTATGAATGTATGTATGTATGTATGTATGTATGTTTGTATGTATGTTTGTATGTATGCATGAGCGCTTGTTATAGCGTCCTTCAAGAAACTACTCAGAGGCGCTTCCGGATACAGCGCGGACACTGAATCGAAGTTACACACCGAAACGCTGAGCAATAATTGCGAGTGAAGGACTTGCTCAGAGTCCCTATGATGCGGCTAGATGTGGAATCGAACCCGCAACCTTCTGGCTCCAAGGCGACACATGCATCCCTACACCGTCGCGCCCCATAATTCCACAGTGGTTATTTTGATGTCATATATTACAATATGTATATGCTGAGCTTGTCTATACTCTGGCATATTTTGTGGTATGGTTCTGTAAGAAATGTTATTTTATGATATAGGCTATACTGTGGTAACTGTAATGATATCGTACTGTATAATATTACATTACATTGTAATTGCAATTGTAATTGAACACTTGTATAGCGCCGCTCACAGATTCAGTAGCGCTCCCGACCCAAAGTTAGCTAACGAATAGTACAGTCTTCAGGCGCTTCCTAAACACAGGGAGAGAGAGGCTGAGAAGCTCGAGACGCATACATTGCATGCTGATTATGTTGTGGGCCTAATAATTATGTTCAATCTAGTGATTTCATACAATGTTCATTAATGTGGTGCTTAAATATTATATGTTACGCTTCATCTGATGTCACAATGTAAAGCAAAATTGTATATCGGCGGGTGTTGTGTTAAGTATTGTACCATGTGATGCAATACGTGAAAGGTTCAAGATGCTGAAAGTGGGCGTCAGAGACATTTGGCAGACGATGCGAATCCTTCCAGATGATGCGACGTCTGTAACGATCTACAAACTTCAACCGGGTTCTCTCTATCAGTTCATGGTGCTCTCTCGGAATCGTCTCGGGGACGGACTATTCAGCAAGCCAATCACGATCGCTACGAAAGGTAGGCCTACGATTTATTCATTTTAGTTAAGTTGCCCACATGTTCCCGTAGGCCTACATATAGCATAATAGCCTACGCACTAATGTATTAAGATCATTCTATAATTATGTCGTGTGTATATGAAGAACAAATCAAAGAATATGAACAGCTACAATGTGTGAATATGCAGTGTCCAACAACAACTGTAATATATATATATATATTTAAATACATAGGCCATATAGGCCTATACGTATGCAACTATGCACACAGGCCTATACTAGATATAATTTTGGGTATATACATGTGCCTTGTATTTGCTGGCACTAATCGGACATAATTATATGTTTCTTTTTCTCCAGGACCAGACGTCAACCTTGGAATTTTGGTCTTATCACCGTCGCCGCGACAACTCGTCGTCCCGAGTCCAACAACAAATTTCGAATTGGAACCAACACAGTTCCAAAAAGAACAGGAATTCGGTAAGACTCTCCTTTTCTGTTCTTGCCTTCAGGCTTTGTTTCTGTTCTTGCCTTCAGACTTTGTTTCTGTTCTGAACCTCATTTCAGAGATGGGCGACTAATCGATTGGATTCTAATCAATTAGACAAACGGTTATTTCTAATCGATTAATTGTCTCCGAGATTTGGATAATTCTAATCGTTTAGTAAATTTCAGTGCAGCTAATCCTAATTCTAACCGATTAGAAATTAGACTAATCGCGACTAGTGAGTGCTGCTCGTTAGATCTATAGGTTGGTTTTCAATAAACCATATAACAACAGATTGTATCAGATCAGACTTGGTCAGATTTGACGAAAACAGTTCAGATCACAATAGATTAGAATCATTAGATCAATCAGATTGGTTGAGATCAAGTTGGGTAAGGTCTGCAGTGACTTTCGTTTGTTTTGTTCTTTGTAAAGGTTTGTATCGCTACGGTGTTTTTAGATTTGGTGAGACTACATAAGATCATGGGCGGAGTTTATCAGGGGCTGGGGGCTAGGCCCCCCAGGAAGGCCCCGGGAAAAAATTGCGGAAAAATTTTGGTAGCACGACATTTAATCCCGCGACACTTAATACCGCGACAGTTAATCCCGGACACTTAGTCCCGGCGACATTTAATCCCGCGTCAGTTAATCCTGCGACAGTTAATCTCTACGACATTTAATCCCGGCGACACTTAATCACGCGACATTTGATACCGCGACACTTAATACCTGTGCACACGTGAGTACGAATATTTGAACGACTATTGTTGTCCACATAACCAAGCAGGTCTAGCTAGTGGTTCGGCTATTGTTGTACACATAGCCAATTAGGTAGTGCAACCCAGGGCTTTTTTAACGTGCAGTTCTACACAAAATGTGCAGTTCTAAATGGATTCGTGCAGTTGTAGAAGCACTTCCATCACGTTTTGTGCAGTTAAAACTATTAAAAATAGGTCATTTTCCTCAGATTGGGAGCAATTTGCCATGGAGGATAAAAAAGGAGAGAAGAGGATGTGCAGTTCTAAAAATTCCTTAAAAACAGCCCTGGTGCAACCTCTCTGTTCAGGTCTTCTGTTGTACATCTGTACATAAAACGATCATTACAAAGGATTTTAAACTGGATTTTGCGAAGTTCAGTCTACGATAGGGCAGTGACATTGAAGCGAATTTCGGTTACAGCAGCAAAGGCAAACAAACTGTGATAGGCCTACATGGACATTACGAATACATTGAACATCGCGACAATGCTAACGGGGCTATATTTTAAAATAAAAAACCGTAAATAGGCCTATTGCTGTGAATATTGCTTTTTTAGTGAATTTAACTTTCTTTTAAATGTTATTTTACTTTCCCGGTACTAAGTGTCGCGGGCTTAATTGGCGCCGGGATTAAGTGTCGCGGGATTAATTGGTCGCGGGATTAAGTGTCGCCGGGATTAAATGTCGCCGGGATTAACTGTCGCGGGATTAATTGGTCGCGGGATTAAGTGTCGCGGGATTAAGTGTCGCGGGATTAAGTGTCGCGGGATTAAGTGTCGCGGGATTAACTGTCTGGTACTAACTGTCGCGGTATTAATTGTCGCGGGATTAAGTGTCATAGAACAAAAAAAATTATATTTTCTAACTTTTTGGCTGAGAAAAAATGGTTTGTGAAAATATTGTCGGTGCCGCTCTTTGGATGTGGACCAAGTCTACGTGTCCAGAAAACTCCGCCCATGCATATGATCACATTGAAATTACATCAAATCAGATAATATTGGATCAGATAAGATTAGGTGAGTTTAGATAAGATTGGATAAGATAAGGTAAGAACAGGTAAGGTCAGGTAAGATAAGATTAGATTAGGTCAGATGAGGTTGCATCAGATTAGATTAGATTGTGATCGCGTCAATGGCTCTAGCGTGTGTTGTGTGTGTGACTGTGTGTGATGAAGGTCCCCGTCCGTTGCCTCCCGTCAACCTCACCGTTCACCAGCTGCGCAACGGGAGCCTCAACATCTCATGGGCGGCACCGGTGAACAGTCCATCCCCGATCCTCTTCTACCAGATCCTCTATCGAACGGTCGGTCAGTGGGTCCCGCTCAACGACCGACTGACCGCCAACGTCACCTGCTACCTCTGGACGACCGCCTCACGTGGCGCCATCTACAGCTTCAAGGTGACCAGCTACGGTCAGCTGGCTAAGAGCGACGCAAGCAGCGTCGTCTTCTTCAACACCGGTGGTAAGATCGCAATATTTACTGATTGATTGGTCGATTGATTGATTAATTGATTGACTGGTTGATTAACTGGATGATTGATTGCTTTACTGATCGATTGATTTAATGACTGGTTGATTAACTAGATCAGCGTTTCCCAAACTTTTCGGGCCACGGAACCCTTCGCGTCCAAATATTTTCTGACGGAACCCCAATCTCAACTAAACGCATTGAATCATGCGAAACGCACCGGAAGCAAAGGCTACCAATAATTATAAGCCTACATACCTAAACACACCAAACTATAGAAAGTTTATTTTTCTTGCAATATCATGAAAGATTAAATTGCACTGTTTAAAAAACACCACTTGTGGATCCTACTGAGAGCATGCCCTACATGAGGTTAGAATGTGAACGTTCATTGGAATTCTGCTTCATTCATGATAGGTCACTAAGAAGTCGGTAGGCCTAGCCTCCTTTAGAAGAGTCGACTGCTTTTCACCTTTTTTGAGCGGTTTCGTATCCTGTTCTCGTAATTCATGAAAAGGAAGAATTTAACTAAGTTCGCATTCAGGTCGTGAAAATGATTTGCAATTTCTGAACGATGGTTTCCTCGAGAACCATTAAAAATCGTGTGAGTTTGGAAAGCGTTCCACGTTTCTAAATTAAATAAAAGAAGTTAGAACCCTAGCTAGCGTACGTAGAAGTCACTCAATTTTGGCAAATTTTTCCACAAATTAAAATCACTATTTGTTGCTACTGCAACAAGATCTGACTTGGCGATTCTTTTTAAACTTGCGTTTTACGGTGCTCAGGCAAGTATCGTCGAGATAACGATAACAAAGATGACTGCGTCTCTATATATAGTTCAGACTTAGGCCTAAAGCTCTGACCTACGTTACGTTCAGCAGTGATGCCTAAGCTTATACAAACTACATACTATAGGCCAATAATTATTATTGGATTGCTAATCACTGAAAGTTCGGGTGAGGACAAAACACAAAAAATGACTGACGCTAGTTTCAAACTTCCACTGGTGCATTTTCAAAAGCAGCATGAAATGTATTGCAGTGAAATTTCTCTAAAAAAAACTATTTTTTTCTCAACTCCTCGCGGAACCCTTGTGCTTGCCCCGCGGAACCCTTGGGTTCCACGGAACCCACTTTGGGAAACGCTGAACTAGATGATTGCTTGCTTTACTGATTAGTCGATTGATTGATTGGTTGATTAACTGGATGATTGCTTGCTTTACTGATTAGTCGATTGATTGATTGGTTGATTAACTGGATGATTGCTTGCTTTACTGATTAGTCGATTGATTGATTGGTTGATTAACTGGATGATTGCTTGCTTCACTGATCGATTGATTGATTGATTGTTTGATTGATTATATATAACGTCTATATGGTCTATGTGCAACTATAGTTTTAAATGCAACTGTAACTGTTTTACGGTAATTGTAAATGGTAACCTTTAGTCGAAACTGAGAAATTGCAGTTGGAAACCTTTGTGAAGAAGACACCTGCGCTTAATCTTCTGCTTGCCCTTTTTTTGCTAAAAGTTTTAATCGCGACCATCAATAACTATGTTAGCCCCTCCTGTAAAAAATTTCTGCTGACGCCCATGCACGGATGGATGAACATTATGCCTACGTGTAGGACTCGCCATGCATGGGCTGATCCTTTATTTCGGATTCCTTTAAATTTGTAAAACGCATTCAATCCATTATATCCGGTCAGAACCAATTAACTGTTCTTGCAATCCATTACAGATCAACCAATGACTTTTATGTCGAACCTTAGGACGGAAGAAACTAAATCATAGCCCGCTTCTCCGAGATGAAACGGTTCCAAGCATCTGGTGCCACCTAATGTATTCAAGCATTTGGCTGATTATTACTACTACAGTGACTAGAGATAATGGAAGTCATTTTCCGCATGTGTTTTATTATTCAATTAGTACACACAAATAGCCTAAGCGGCGGTTCGTCTCATTTCTGAACAGACCAGTGACCACATTACTAGGCAAAGTTGTGGCAGGTGGTTCAATTAAGCCTTGCTGCAACAACAAGCCAACCTGTTCATTAATAACAGAAAGTTAT
Organism: Lumbricus terrestris; assembly: GCA_949752735.1. Lineage (NCBI taxonomy): Eukaryota > Metazoa > Annelida > Clitellata > Crassiclitellata > Lumbricidae > Lumbricus > Lumbricus terrestris. The sequence continues at coordinate 44,428,371 of OX457036.1, forward strand.
AGGCTACCAAGGTAGCGGTCGTCTTAGGAGTGTTTCTTTCTCCTGCTTCAATAGTAAGCTGCAATACATATCGCAATTCCCATACATTAATTGAAATCGTAGAGCGGTAGTTCATCAGGAGGAGGTGGCGAAGTGTTTTAGTCTAGACGTTCAAAGGGAGATCGTCTGCGCAGTTGTTCCACAGAGGCGCCAGTTTCAGCTTCGTCTGCGTGTGAGATGATTGAAGTGATTGCGGCATCTACAAGTCATCGGTTGTTGGTCACATCTGTTCTCGTCTAAGTTCTAACGATGTAACTTCGTCTACTTCACATCTCATGCATTTCTTCAGCTGAATTGTTTAATCGGTTGGGTTCATTGTGCACATTGTTGGGCTAAGTCTATTGTTCCCTGTTGGCGGGGGAAGAAGAATGCCAGCAACAATTAATCCTGCAATTCAATAGTTTTCTACAACTGCGGGACACACATTCCACACTCTGTTTACATTAACAATAACCAAACATGGCAAACAATGTTAACCGAAGCAATTTTTATCCACGTGGAATACGCCTACGCCTACTCATCGCTCCATGTTTTTCCTGCATGCACAGCGATACAACCAACTGTCACTTCCCGTTTATAGAAATCTATGCAAGAACACTGAACGACGACTGTGACTTACAACTACAAGAACTGTCTGAGGAGCGCAGTTTTTATATAGCGCCAGATGAATGTTCCACGCTGAGGCTACGTCTGCTCGATGTCTGCTGATCGATGTTTGCATAATATTATGTGGTAAGTGTTTATTCATTGGTCAATTGTTGTTCTGGCTTTCAGATGCAGTGCCTAGTAGTTCCGGGTCTGCGTGGTCGCTGATTGGCACCATCTTCGGCCTTGTGCTGGTCTTCGCAGCTGTGATAAGCCTTTTCTTCGCTCTCAAATATTTCGTCAAACGAAAGAAGAGAAAGAAGTCCAGCAGATACGGTTGATGCCAACATCATTATTATTGTTGTCGTTGTCTTCATTATACGCTCTACCATCGTCATCAAATGATGATGATCATCAGCATCAGTATCATCATAATCATCGTCGTCGTTGTCGTCGCTGTCATCATCACCACCACTACCACCACCACCACCATCATCATCATCATCATCATCATCATCATTCATCATTGTCATCAATAAGAAGAACATCATCATCAATGATTCATCATCGAAATATTATCATTAGAAATGAGAAATTAAATCAATCCTGTAGGCCTACGTATTGCTTCCATCTTTCTCAATTTCAACATCATAAAAAGTCTCTTCATCTTGTGCCTTCATCACAATAGGCTTAATTGCCCTCCACAATTTTGTCATCATCAAATTCGTCTTTACAACGTTTAGTTTGTCTTCATTACCAGTCATCACCATCTTTGTTGGCCTATAGGCTATTCAAGGTCGTCAAGCATACTGTGGGGTGCGTTGGCGTAGTGGTATGTTCAATGTTCATTGCCTTCCTTGCAGCCGAATGGTTGCAGGTTCGAATCCACCTCAAGCCGCAGCGTAGGGACCTTGGGCAAGTCCTTCACTCGCAATTGATCAGCGCTTCGGCGTGAAACTCCGATTCAGTGTCCGCGCTGTTGTCGGAAGTGCTTCTGAGTAGGATTCTTTAGGGGGCGCTAGCCTATAGGCCTAACAAGTAAACATACGTCCGTAGCCTCCTGCATATATATACACACAATTACACATACATGTTATTCGCATTCACCTTAGTCTCTTAGACTTAGGGAGGCTACTTTCTCAATCTTTGTCATCATCCATTTAACTGAAATCCTCAAATGTTGCCAACATCTGTATCTTCACATGACTCGGTGATTATCATGTCTTAAAGTTGACCTTGACCTTTAGAGCAACATCAATGAACAGCGTTTACTTCTCAGATGTCATCCGTTAAACTGAGTTTTGTCGTTGATATTATCCAGGTAACATCCGATACTTCGGTCCTAACCACGCGGACGACTCCAGTCAAAAGTATGCTGATCACATGATTCGTCGTGTTAAAATATTTAATTGATATCGTCGGTCGATTGGTATTTAAGAATTAAGATGATTGTGAATAATATGTATGTAGGCCTATGTAGGCCTATGTATATGGCTCTGTTAAGACTGTAATATAGGCTATGTATGATCGTTGTGTAGGCTATAGCCTAGGTCTGCAGCGTGAAAAATTAGTTGTTAGTTCGAAGTGTTCTTTCCGCGTTTTATACGATTTTTAAAAATTAAATTAGGCTACAGTTATACTTTTGCAAATCTGAAAAGTTTAGCATGTATGAGCAACATTTGGTTATAGCCTTATAGGCTATAATTATGTTCCTATATTTTATGTTTTGCAGCTTGGGTGGCCTTAAAATCTGAAATGAAATATAGCAAAATCTGAACAACTGAATAGATAATTTATTTCAGAATCTGTTGCACTAATGCCATATACCTATGAAAATTACATTAGATTGATATTTTTGCTTTTCAGCGGCAAGCGTTTTCCGAAGGGCAAGTATTCAATTGTTTTCTGATAGTGTTTCATATTAGTTATCAATCAATCGTACTTTATATAGCGCCCCTTCAAGGTACCTACTCAGAGGCGCTCCGGATCAAGCGAAAAAACAATCTTCAACAGTTTGTGAAATTGAGAACAGCTTGGGATGTATCGCATAGTCAAGGGAAGTCCATTCCAGGTTGTTGGACCATCCACAGAGAACGAACGCCTCTGCATTGTTGCAGAGCGAGTGAAAGGAACCATTAAGTCATCATGGACAGTTATACTCGAGAAAGAAAGAAATTCTTGGTATTAAAGCTCATTATCGTATTTAGTGGCGGCGCCAGGATATCAGTTTTGGGGGCTGAATCATTTCATTCGCCAAAATTTCTGACGACCTTTTTTTGACGACCTTTTCTTAATCATCGACCCAAATCTCACGGAAATTAAATGTTCCATTTTCATCCGTCAAAACTGGCCTTTTTTAGGGGAGCTTAGCGCCTTAGCCCCTGTGGCGGTGTGTGAAAGTTGGTAGGTCTATACAATAGGCCCACATCTTCTTCTCCTTACATCCCCCGCCACTTCAACTCTAAACATCACCCACCTTAGCCGTCCATCTATCTGCCTGCCTGACTCTCCGGACTTGACCCGCTGCCTATCGATTTTGTTTTGATTGAGCGCCTGTGAATAAGCTGGTTCCCGCGACTTGGCTTTTGTGGGCGCTGTAGAAGTTTCGAGATTACGATTACGATTACATGTGTGCGCCCGCATGGCGCAATTATTTCTGTGAAGTTTATTTTGAGTATTTAAACTTTGTGACTGTGTTTTTGTAATTATCAGAACCCATATGTGATATTGTGGAATCGGATTTATCAAACAACTCTATCAAACACCTAACAACAATTGTTGAACACACCCCAGACAGAAAGATCAAAGAGACTCCGATCTAGGTAAGTGTCACTGCCATCAAAATCTAGGGTTTTAAATCTAGCTTTAATAGGGAACTTTATGCTCAGAGGCCATTGGGTGATCAATATTAGAATGAACTAGGACCTAAAACAAATGTAGCTGAGATTCGTTTAAAGATTATATTATAATAAAACAATATCAAACAGTAAAATACAATCAATAATCCTATCTACTTATTGTGGCGTATTATCTAATAATATTATAGCTTGTTTCTTATCTTCCACGTTGGACTTTTCCAGCGTAGATGTAGAAGTTCTTCAGTTCGTATGGATTGGAATGAAGGTTTGAAGAGGAAGGAAGGTCACCTTCTTCTTGCTTGCCGTCGTTTCCAATTCTCTTCCGTAGCTGCGTAGACGGAGAATGCTGTAGCTGGCACAGCACTCTGTAGTTTCGTCCACCTCGTTGTTTCTCCACAAGCAACGGTAGCTTCTCGTCGCTTGCTCGTCTTGTTGTAGTTTCGCCCCTTTCTTCTGCCGTCGAACTCCAATCGCAATTGTAGTTCCGAATTCGATCTTCTCCGATGTCGATCGCAGTGCACTCGCAAGTGTCTCACCAAACTTCGCAAAGTTTCCGTACGACAAGCCCTGGTATCTCTATTCCCAAGGACTTATAGTCTCACCAGTGGGACAGGCCGACAACGTGTCGCCTTCCACACCCAATTCACCGTCAGATCTTCTGAATTACCGACAAGGAACGCCACAATCGTCAATGGCCGCCCTTGCTCAGAAATCTACGTCTTCTTCCTTCGCCATCTTTTCGCTGTCTAACTTTTCGTCTGCCGTTGTTGCCGTCTGCTCAAGTTTGACGCTGCTTTCTGCCCTTCGTTGTGTTTCGATAATTGATGTAGCGCGTATTCAAGAATTGTTATAGCGCTATTATTATTATCTAACTTAATGCCACAAGTAATATTAATTATAATCTACAATACGCCACATATTGTCTAGCTTAATTCTTACCTATTTAATACTTATACAATGCATCATTTAATAGGTTTGTTTGATAAGAAGCATTCTACCGCTACAAATGCCCCTCCTTCAAAAGACTGTTTACAGGCTTTAACAAACTAACCTACTTAACAAACTAACCTAGTAAACTAATTCACTTACTATACACGACATGACAATTAATACACTTTACTCACTGGCTTACACTTCTTCATTTACTTTATCTCAACTTATACTACACAATCCCTCTACTTAAATAGTCGGACATAACATTTTCGGACCCTTTAATATATCTAATGTTAAAGGAATAATTTTGGAGTGCCAAACTCCATCTCATCACCCTTGCATTTTTCATTCGACCCTCTTTCATATATTGCAATCCGCAATGGTCTGTCTCAATTGTAAATGTCTTTCCACAAAGATATCGGTCGAACCTGCTTATACCCCACATGATTGCTAAGCACTCTCTCTCTTCCACAGAATATCTTCTCTCTCGCTCTAACAGCTTCCTGCTCGCATACGCTATGGGATGATTCGTCCCCTCGTACTGCTGCATTATCACACATCCGATTCCACTCCCACTTGCATCAGTTTGTAGGATGAAATCCTTCTCTAAATTTGGAAGTCTCAGAATTGGTTCTTTCGCCAATTCGTTCTTCAACTTTGTAAAGCTAACCTCCAGCTCTTCATTCCATTCTACTATCCCAGGTGCTATCTTCTTCGTTAAGTCACTTAACGGTGCCATAATTTCCGCACAGTGTGGTATGAATTTCCGATAATAGTTTATCGCTCCAAGGAAACTCCTGACTTGTTTCTTTGTCTTTGGACGTGGCATGTCTATTATTTTATCCACTGATTTCTCCTTTGGACTTATGTCATCCTTGTTCAACGTATGTCCCAAAAAGTCAATCTTTCCATATCCTATTGAACACTTCTTCGGCTTCAATGTCAAATTCGCTTGTCTCACTCTTTCGAAAAATATCTCCAATGTCTTCAAATGTTCTCTCCATCCTTTATTATGTGCTAGAATGTCGTCGACATAACTTTGAAGATTTTCTGTTCCTTGAAGAATCTTCCTGATTAAACGGTTGTAACTTGACGCACTATTGATCAATCCAAAAGGCATCACATTGAACTTGTATATCCCGTTGGCACATACAAATGTAGTGTAGTCTTTCGATTCTGGACTCATAGGGATCTGCCAATAACCCTTGCAGAAATCGAACTTGCTGTAGATTTTACTACCACTCAACTTATTAAAAATATCCTCATTTGTCATCATAGGCTCAGGATCAAATATTGTAAGTTTGTTTAGCTGTTTGTAATTACAACACAGTCTATTGCTTCCGTCTGATTTCTTGACAACCACCAGCGGTGCTGCATAAGCTGCCTCTGATCTTTCTATCACCTTATTGTCTAACATCGTCTGGATCTCCTTATCTATTTCTTTTTGCAAATGGTATGGTGTTGGATAAGCTCTTTGTCTTACTGGCTCTTCACTCGTCAAATGTATTTCATGCTTCACTAAGTCTGTTCTCCCAGGCTTGTCTGTGAAAATGTCTTCATATTTCTTCAGTAGTTTCCTCATTTCTCCTTTTTGTTCTTCATCCAAATCAGGATTTATATCTACATCTTCATAGGTCTCTGTTTGTTCACTTACATATAAATCCAATATTTCTTCTTCTTCATCTTCACCCACTTTTCCGTCATATACTACTGCTGAAATGTACGCTACAGTCTCGGCATCTTCTCTTTCGTGATATTTCTTTAATATATTAATGTGATATGTCTTTATCTTTCCTTTCTCGATTTCAACTCTGTAATCATAGTCTCCAATCTTCTCTTTCACAACATATGGCCCTTGCCACTTTACTAACATCTTGTTCTTACAACTAGGCAATAGTAACAACACCTTATCACCTATTTCCAACTTCCGGTATCTCGCTTTCCTGTCATAATACTTCTTGTTTTTAGCGTTCGCTTTGTGTATCGCTTTCTGCGCCATATCACAAGTCTCCTCAATCCTTTCTCTCAAATCCTGCATATACGTATATACGTCTTTCACTTCTTCTTCCACTGTCTCATTGGTCCATAACTCCTTCAGGATCTGCACTGGTCCCCTACACGATCTACCAAATATTAGTTCGAATGGTGTGAAACCGTGACTCTCATGTACTGTGTCTCTCAACGCAAACAGTAATGGAGCTATATAACGATCCCATTCTTTCGCTTGTTCACCAATCAACTTCCTCAACGTCGCTTTGATGGTTCCATTAAGCCGTTCTACACATCCATTGCCCATTGCATGATATGGACTCGTCATGGTGTGTTTTATCAATAGCATCTTATTTACTTCAGCCATGAGTTCAGAAGTGAACTGGCTTCCACGATCAGTATGGATCTTCTGAGGCACTCCCATACGACAATAAAATCCGAACAACGCTTCTGCAACTTCCTCAGTACTAATTCCTTTCAATGGAATAGCTTCCGGATACCTTGTACTCAAATCTATGATGGTCAATATGTATCGATAACCCCTTGCAGACATAGGGTTAACTTCTCCGATTATGTCTATGCATATGTGTTTGAATGGTACATCTAATACAGGTAGATGACCCATAGGCGCCTTGTGGTTCACCTTCTTGTCAACTGATTTTTGACAAATATCACAACTCAACACATATCTCCGTATATCTTGTCCTATTCCAGGCCAATAGAATTCATTTAGAATTTTATCATGTGTTTTCCTCATTCCTAAATGAGCCGACAACAATGAATTATGTGCTACTGCTAACACTTTATCCCTCAATGGTTTAGGTACCATTAGTTGCCATTTCACCTCATCCTTCTGTACTTCTTTGTATCTTTTATACAACAATCCCTTCTTTTTCACATATGGTTTATCTTCTATGTTGTCTTCGTTACCATCCCATTCAATTGCTCTTTCCATTTGTTTCGACATAGTTTCATCTTGACTCTGCAACTCCTGTATCTCTTTTACTGACACATTCAAGTTCGGCATCTCCGCCACTTTCAATGGTTTGTATTTTGCTACCTTTTTAGCTTCTGCCCTAGTCTCCACAACTGCTACTGTCATTAATTTTTCATCTTGATTCCTCATCACATTGTCAGAAAATCTTACTGTTTTCTTTGCACCAATAGGTCTTTCTTCATGTTCTGTTTTTCTAATCAATATTCCTTTGTTTTCCACTTCAGTACATTTCTCAATTATTTCTTTTGGCTCATGATTTGTCACACTCTCAGTTCTTTCATCCTTAACCATGTACTTCAATCCTTTGATTTTCCCAATTATTACTGGCTTTATTGGCTGTTCCATCACCATCGCTTGTACTTCACCATTAAAATGTTCACTCTCGATATACACCTTAGCCAATGGGAAACATCTTAAACTCCCATCAACTAATACACAATGTGTTTCTTCTCCAGTCAACGCTTCTTCATTTATCAAAGAACGTTTTACAATACAACAACTTGCGCCTGTGTCGTATAAGCATCCCACTGTGTTTCCATTAACTGTCACCTGGTATTCACTCTTATCTTCAAGGCTAATACATCCATCATTGTCTTTTATCACCATTGCACTAGCTGCCATGTACATTGGTGGTATTTTATTATGTTCACCCTGTTTCATCTGTTGTTCTCCTCTTGTAACTTCAACCACTCTCTGTATTTCACTTTCTGGCTTAACCAAGTGTGCTCGACTTTCGAATATTTGTACTGCTGCTGCAGTGTGTTTAAATGTACCCCTGTTTTTCTTTGGGCATTGATATGCCTTATGGTTCTGTTCTCCACAGAAAAAACAAGTAATCTTATGTCCAGTTGCAATTTCTCTTTCTCTACTGAACCCTCGGTTTTGATGTACACCCTGATTTATCTTCACATCACTTCTACTCCTGTTCAAATTGTACCCAGACTGTTCCTTGGGTCTGTGTTCAAACGGTCTACCGTTCAACCTGTCACCATGGAATTTCACGTCTGATTTTGCAGACTGCTCGCTGTATTTGTAACCGTGTGCTTCAATGTGTGATTCCGCACAAACCAACATGTCCTTCAAACTCATTTTACCTTTCTCTTTTATAAACATACGAAGTTCAGTACTGCATGTCAGGTAAAACTGGTCTTTCAACAAGAGATCTTCCACTCCTTCATAAGTTCTCTCAAATCCCGCTTGTGCTAACCACTGTTGCATATACCTTCTCAATCTATGCACAAAACTAGAAGGTGTCTCTCCTGATTCCATTTTACTGGTTTTGAACTTGTTTCGATAACCACCTTCAGTAAGTTGAAATCTCTTCAACAGCTGAGTCTTCAAACACTCATAATCTTGCACTTCATCTGCAGACAACCTTTGGTATACTTCTAGTGCTCTGCCTTCCAAATGTCTAGCTAGCGTCAGCGACCAAACTTCTTTTTTAACTTCGTACGCAACACAGGTTCTCTCGAATCTCAACAAGTAGGCATCTAAACAATCCTTTGACTCGTTGAATATAGGGAATTTGATATTTCTAATTCCTTTATTGTTTTCTCGGTGATCTCCCTGTTGTTGACCATCACCGATCCTCATGTAGTCACTCTCGTGCTCTCGGTTTTGTTCCCCTCTCGAATCAATTTCACGCATTCTCACCTGTGCTTCAAGTCTCTTTATCTCTAACTGGTGTTCGCGCTGTCCCCTCGCTTCAGTTTCAGCTGCTTCACGATTTAGTCTGGCTTCTGATTCAGCGCTCCTAATTACTTCCAATTCCAGTTCAGCCTTCTTTGCTTGCATTGCAGCCTCTGTTTCAGCTTTTCTTGTTTCTATTTCAGCTTTTCTCGTTTCTGCGTCTGCTTCGGCTTTTCTCGTTGCTGCTTCTGTTTCAGCTTTTCTCGCTGCTGCTTCAGCTTTTCTCATTTCTGCTGCTGCTTCAGCTTCCATCTCTGCTTTTCTCGTAGCAGCTTCTGTTTCAGCCTTCCTCGTTACTGCTTCTATCTCAAGTCTCTTGACTTCTGCTGCTGCTTCAGCTAATTTCATCTCTTTGGCGATCTCCCTCTCAGTCGCTCTATCTTGTCTCCATTCTGCCTGTCTTTCTTTGACAAAGGCACGTGTCTCGTCCCCTTCCATGTTCATCCGTTTGGCAATTTCTAACCAAGCTTCAAAATCACTGACAGACATACTTACTGTCTTACTTGCTGACTAGCAACTTATGACAAAAATATTGGCAACTATGTGCGCTATTTAAATTTCTAACAAATAGAAATTGTTCAATTCTGCAAAGTGTCAATTCAGTTCCACAACAACAACTAATCTATTAAACTATTAGAGATTAGTAGTTCATACAACCTACTGCAGTATCTTCAATCTACAATTTCAGATTTAGTCTCTAACAATCTCCTAGCTATAATTGTTCAAAGCTTTTCTAATACTGTTCAAAAGACAGTTTTTTTTACTTACTCAAATCTTTACTGACTTAAATCTTTACTGACTTTTATCTTTACTTACTCAAATCTTTACTGACTTTTATCTTTACTGACTTTTATCCCGGACGGGCACCCACTCTTGTCACTGCCATCAAAATCTAGGGTTTTAAATCTAGCTTTAATAGGGAACTTTATGCTCAGAGGCCATTGGGTGATCAATATTAGAATGAACTAGGACCTAAAACAAATGTAGCTGAGATTCGTTTAAAGATTATATTATAATAAAACAATATCAAACAGTAAAATACAATCAATAATCCTATCTACTTATTGTGGCGTATTATCTAATAATATTATAGCTTGTTTCTTATCTTCCACGTTGGACTTTTCCAGCGTAGATGTAGAAGTTCTTCAGTTCGTATGGATTGGAATGAAGGTTTGAAGAGGAAAGAAGGTCACCTTCTTCTTGCTTGCCGTCGTTTCCAATTCTCTTCCGTAGCTGCGTAGACGGAGAATGCTGTAGCTGGCACAGCACTCTGTAGTTTCGTCCACCTCGTTGTTTCTCCACAAGCAACGGTAGCTTCTCGTCGCTTGCTCGTCTTGTTGTAGTTTCGCCCCTTTCTTCTGCCGTCGAACTCCAATCGCAATTGTAGTTCCGAATTCGATCTTCTCCGATGTCGATCGCAGTGCACTCGCAAGTGTCTCACCAAACTTCGCAAAGTTTCCGTACGACAAGCCCTGGTATCTCTATTCCCAAGGACTTATAGTCTCACCAGTGGGACAGGCCGACAACGTGTCGCCTTCCACACCCAATTCACCGTCAGATCTTCTGAATTACCGACAAGGAACGCCACAATCGTCAATGGCCGCCCTTGCTCAGAAATCTACGTCTTCTTCCTTCGCCATCTTTTCGCTGTCTAACTTTTCGTCTGCCGTTGTTGCCGTCTGCTCAAGTTTGACGCTGCTTTCTGCCCTTCGTTGTGTTTCGATAATTGATGTAGCGCGTATTCAAGAATTGTTATAGCGCTATTATTATTATCTAACTTAATGCCACAAGTAATATTAATTATAATCTACAATACGCCACATATTGTCTAGCTTAATTCTTACCTATTTAATACTTATACAATGCATCATTTAATAGGTTTGTTTGATAAGAAGCATTCTACCGCTACAGTAAGAAACACTGAAAATAATCTCACTGCAATTCAACCTAACACCGTAGCATAAATAAACTTCTGTTAATCAGTAGGCCTATAGCCTACCTTTATCCTGACGATGCAAACCTGCTTTTTTTCTCGTCTCACCCTCTTCAAGTTGCACTAAGATCTTATACGTAGCGCCATCGCCCATAATTAATCAGCCTGGATGATTGCCAACCTGCTAAGAATTAAGCCTTGAAGTGCACTGAATTCCTCAGTATAGGCTATAAGCTTACGCCGATTGGCCTCAGCGAGCAAATTAACCTATCCGTCCAAAATGCCTATGGTGTTATATTGCGTTATTAGCCTTGGGCTATGGAATTGTCACTGTGACGTGGTCTCTTTGTTCTACAGACTATATATATATATATATATATATATATGAACTCACTAATATATATATGTAAACTCACTAATTTTTTGTCTATGGTCAAAATTGATGCTCTAGGCTAATTTCTTCTATATGAACGTCTTATTGTGACGACTTCTCTTTGATTTTGTTGTGTGACTAACTTCGTTCATGGACAAGCAGCTGCTACAATATAGCTTTGTAAGCCTACTGACTTCGTATTATGACATCTTCTTGGTCTACAAGACTACTGTAACGTCATAAGCTGTTTAGTGACGTGTTGTTGTCATCATAATGGCTATTCAGTTTAGTGACGTCATCCCTGGCTCTAGTCGCTCTACACAGCATTGTTACGTCATTAGCTCTGTTCATGAATACGTACCTTTGTTACATGGACTTTTTGTTAATTATCGTTATCGTAATCGTAATTTCGAGACTTCTACAGCGCCCACAAAAGCCAAGTCGCGGGAACCAGCTTATTCACAGGCGCTCAATCAAAACAAAATCGATAGGCAGCGGGTCAAGTCCGGAGAGTCAGGCAGGCAGATAGATGGACGACTAAGGTGGGTGATGTTTAGAGTTGAAGTGGCGGGGGATGTGAGGAGAAGAGGAAGAATCAGGATAGGATTTTTGAAAGAGCAATGTTTTCAGTGTTGAGTGAAAGACCTGTGGGGAGATAGCGAGAGGTGGAGTTTTGGTGAGTTCGTATGATGGGTCGGAAGTTTGCCGAAGTGCTGGCGGAAGTTTGTTCCAGAGAGGTGGAACGGCAATGGCTATGGAGCGGTTTGCGAATTTCAGTGATGAAGTGATGGGAGGGCGAAGCAGTGTAATGGAGGATGAGGAGCGTGTTGAACGAGGTGGCTGGATGGTGAACAACTGACGAAGGTAGAACGGCTGGGATGATTGAAGTGTATTGTAAGTGAGTGAGAGGACTTTGTATTCGATGCGTTCAGGTATTTTGAGCCAGTGAAGTGATTTCAGGACAGGAGTGATGTGGTGACGTTTGGGGGTTTTCGTCACTGCACGGGCGAGGGCATTCTGGATAGCTTGGAGGCGGTTAATTTGGGTTATATCAATGTTTAGGAAGAGAGAGTTGCAGTAATCAAGTTTCGCATGAACTATGGATGTGGCTATTGTGGATGCAGTTTTAAAGTCGAGCATAGGTCGGATTCTGCGGAGATCTCGTAGGCCTATGTGCATGAAGCAAGTGCGGGAAAGTTGGGTTATGTGGTCGGAGAAGCTAAGATGCTGGTCAAAGATTACACCTAGGTTTCGGACAGGAGAATTTGCGGAGAAAGTGTGGTTGGAAGAAGAGTCATTGTTGAAGGAAATAGAGGGATCAGGAATTTTCTTCAGTTGTTCTCTGAGGCCAATTAGTATAAATTCTGTCTTGGAGGGGTTAAGGCAGAGGAGATTTGAGGTCATCCAATTATGACGACATATCTATTTTGTATCCTATAAAAAATTCATAAAACGTATGAAAGGTTCTTTTGAAGTCCCTAGTACAATGCTAATAAAGACATTCAGGGCCGGTTCATACCCCACAGGGGCTGGAGAGGGTCGACGGGCCGTATGCTGCCCATCTCTATCCTAGTCTATCACCATGTATTTTAGTTACATTTGTAGCCTACAATGGGAACTCATTAACAGTTTAACACCAATAGTCACTTGCAACAAATCCAATAAGGGGTCATTGCATAATTACGTAACGCTCGAGGGTGGGTGGGTGGGGTAATTGCAAACGTTACGAAACGTTACGTCGGTGGGTGGGTAGGGGGAGCTGAACGTTACGTAACGCCATGAAAAAAATTAATGCATGTTAAATTACCATCGAATGACAGTTCAGACTTCAGACATGGTGTGATCGAAGTTTAAATTTTGTGACGTTGATTTAAAACGTAACCGAAGTAGGCCTATAATTATCTTAAAAATATAGGGCAGCAGACACCAATTACATGCGAGGTCAACATTATCTAGGCTATTCTCCCGTTTGTGCAAACCGGAAACCACTTTTCAAATTGTTTGGATCCGTGATAGTTTTACCAACGGAACAACGTGATATGCATAGGCGCAACCACCCTATGGGACCCACGGGACGCGTCCTCCCAACTTTTGAGTGGTCCCCTAACTTTATTATTATGGTCCCCCAACTTTTAGGACGTGATTCGTTATGGTCCCCTCCAACTTTTAGGACGTGATTGCGCCTATGGTGATATGCCTAATTCCCCTTGGATTCCTGACATCGAAGAACCACTTTGAAGAATATTTGACTTAGTGGACACGAATCTCAGACATTCAAAATTGATGCTCAACAGAACTCCGCAGTATTTCTAGTAATAATCATCGAATTTCCCAGACTAAGCAAACAATTATTGTATCTTAATTTTGATCAATTATAAATGAGCAATTTAGTTGGTAAAAATTTTCAGCAGTGCGTAAAATTTACTCTTGATGCATTTCAAACATGCATGACTGTCACTTATATAAATAAAACATTATGTAGGCCTATATTGTAGGCCTAACATACTGTCAAATTAGCCTATAAGCTTAATTCACATAGGCCTACTAGGCTATTTATATGAAATTCACTATGAAAATATGAATTATAGGCCTATTTATGCGCTCACATAGGCCAATAATGGACCTAAATCTGAACTGATTTTTCGTAACAATCGTTACGTAACGCTGGGGAGGGTGGGTGGGTGGGTCAAGGGCAACGTTACGAAGCGTTACAGGGTGGGTGGGTGTGTCGAAAACGGTCATTTTCAGCGTTACGTAATTATGCAATGACCCCTAATCATTGGCAAGACAAGACTGATCTACTGGCTATTCTCAGCACTAACCAAACATCACACCAACATCAATGTCTGATTATACTTACTTATTTCACACAAGGCCCAAGCAACATGTACTGTAACACATTACAGATTGCTACTACATGCGACACTTGCTTCACTCAACAAATAACCTACACTTCAGACGTAACTCAATCTTTACAATGCTATAGCATGCCCCGCTTTGACCTACTTTGCTGGCAGTTTGCTAAAACATACTACTTCTTGACTTGCAATTGTACCTTGAAAAGAACGATTTTCTGAATTTCAGAATCCATAGAAATTGTCATGGTTGGCAGAGCGACTTTCAACGAGTCAAAAAACAGCTGAAGAGGAAGGCAGTCAAATCCGAGTGAATCACTACACAACTAAGAGAAACAATAGAAACCGAACTGCAGAAGATGAAGTCTTGAAAGAGACACATCAACTCGTGGAAGAAGCATGGAAGAGGGAACAAAGTCTGATGTACGCAAAAGAGGATCGCAAAGTCCAGCACAGCTACACAAACTAAATTCGTGTGATCCCAGTTGCAGACCGGAACACCAGGCCAGGTGGAGAAGATGGTGAAGTGAACGCAGCCATCACACTGCCAAGGAACTCTCCTAACGTTTACAACTCAGGAAGATCATTTCAAGACCGCCTTTGTACCGTAATCAGTGTTATTGTCACATGTTCGATTCCTACCTACGGACAATTTCAGACAGTCTGTGAATAATCTCAGAAAGAAATACTTGTAGCGGTGGTGCAATTAAAGCAAGGCTGCTTACTGTACGGTCGGTCTGCTACTCAAACTAACGCAATAGAGTAGCACAGCATTTTCAATGCATCATCCAATATTACAGCGACAAAAACATCTCATTGCAAATTCAAGTCCTGTCTCTGTTAAAGACTTATTGTTGGTCATGTCCAGCATGATGACGGCTATAGTATAGAAGCAGCAACACAGGAGAAAATAGCTTCAAATGTAGGCTACTTGTAGGCAGGGTTTAAAGTGGACGGGAACGGCGTTCCCACTGCTCTCGAAATTCTTGGCCTGTATTCCCACCGCTCATCGTGATGGAACCTTGGAAACACATGTGTTCCCACAAAAATATTCATCAGCGTTCCCACTGCTCACACATTCAGCATTCCCACTGCTCACACATTCAGCATTCCCACTGCTCACACATTCAGCATTCCCACTGCTCACACATTCAGCGTTCCCACTGCTCACCCAAACCACCATAGCCATAGCTTGTAGGTTTATCTTATATGTTACAGGACTGCGAACATCGTAAGAGTAATTTAAAGCATGCATCATGCAGCGTAGCCTATCTCTTAAAATCTGCAAGTCATGAAGGCCACAAGCATATTAACTACCACAGACATGGGCAAAGAAAGCCACGCTCCTTAGGAAGTAAACCAGGCTTCTGCTAATAAGCCTTGTTCGAACACAGATCATGATACCAAAGTATAGACTATAGGCTAGAGTTACTGAAGGAATATGCTGATGTGTAATCATTACAAGAAACATTTTGCAGAAATATATTTTCTCACATGGAATGAAAACTGAGTCTTAACTTTGAAACTTATCGCCTAGGATATTTTTATTCAGCGAATACTGTGTGAAAACTGTTCTTCATGATAGATGTTCAATTAAAATCTATTTATTGCACTATCATGCACCTGATAATGCTGAAGGTGAAGCATATGATAATTTTTTTCTTTAACGAAACGCCTGCAAACGCACTGCACATGTCAAAAAGTGTGTGTGTGTGTGTGTGAGCAAATTGTGTACAAAAGGTTCATAGCAAGAAGACTGCTCACAGTGCTCAGTGGATGAATCCTACAACTAGAGTACAGATGCAAAATGATACCACAAACACACTGCATGGTCGTCGTCCAATAAGGACGTCCACAGCGTAGAAATGGAAGGACCATCCAAATGCATGCAAGAATGGAGGATATTAAGTAAACTATGAATGTCGCATCTGTAGCTAATAATCATAAGCGTAATATTATGACCATGAATTTATGTAGCGCCATTTCAAGGGAAACTCCTCAGAGGCGCTCCCAACCTGACAATGCCAAGCCACAATCAAAGAGAATGGTTTTCAAACGCTTGCGGAAAAGGGGCAAAGAAAGACCAAGAAGTTCATTACGGAGACTGCGCTAGATAGGTCAGAAAGATGGACCGACCATAGCGAAGCTTTCGTGCAGCACTGTGGAAGTTGCTCTATGCATACGCAATTTATGGATGGGTAGTTGCAGAGATCTCAAGTCATACAGCAATTGCTTCAAATTAAGATTAATGAATTTATAAACATCTTATGAGGAAATTTCATTCATTCATTTCGAGATTTCATATAGTGCCTCTTCAAGAAACCTACTCAGGGGCACTCAAAATTTGGGTATAACTGCTGCAGCCATACCTCGGTTACTCATACCCCATCATAATAGCATTGCAAAATGACAGAATAAATAATGAGAGCGACACCAGATCTTAGATTATGGGAACAAGACGGATAACACCAACTCCAGACTTTTAACAACATGTTGTAGGTTTTTACTGTAAGAAGCAATCACTCCATATGCACATGACTACATATATATATATATACACACTGCATGAACAATATGCGCAGTGCGATGAACATTGCAACAATCGATTTTATGCCGTTTTACACCTCATAATACTAATCAACTGCACTTCTGCAGAGCATGGAAAGCAAAGCGGTAATAGGAGCAGACAGATTATACAAAGCAAAATTCAAATACAATGTAATGTGCAAAACATCCATTTAGCAAGTACATTATACACAGAAGTCTGGAAAAAATGGCCACTCCCCTCCTTGTACATTTTTACACCTACCACAGAATGCATTTTATCCAGGCAGAAACAATCAGTGATAAACAACATTAAAGTGTTTAATACATGTAATAGCCCACCGCTATTGTCTGGCTGCATCAGCGATATTATTAAGCTTCGTAACTTACGCAGTTTGTATAGTCTCTACTTGGGGTCCATCCATATCATGCGACGCCAGGGCTCGAAACTCATCATTTCTGAATTCTAATTCGGGTTAGGATAAATGCCTATCACTGTATACAATCATAAGGCTTCTCTCCAGTGCGGCATTCCAAATTTCAAAATATCGAAATGTTTTGTTTCTTGAAAATTACACATGTAGTAAAACTACACAATTACTAAGTGGTTGGTTCCCAATGCCGCAGCAGTTGAATCTTTCATGATTGGTTTGTGCATCATTGTGAAGTATTTCGGCTAACTGCAGCTAATTATTGAGCAATGAGGATTAGCTGAACAAATGAAAAAATTATTATTATAAGCATATTTAACAAAGTCTTAAACCACTTCTATTAGCACTGAAATAATGCAGCAATTTTTTCACATGACAGCTTAAAATGCTACAATAAGTGTGGAAAATAAAAAAAAATTACAATGGGCAGGGCACGTACCCCTCCCTATACATGCCTCGTTGGACGGCTTTGCGTTCATCCCCTCTCCATGCCTTCATATCCCAGATGACTATCTGAGACCCGGCTAGTTTTTTAAACCACTTTCAGCCCGGTCTCTCACACATAAAGAACGAAGCAAAGGGTTTCTGGCCATTACTGACCAATGACAGGTTCAAAAGTGGAGGATCAGATAGGTTACGTGTGATAAATGCTTTACAAGTTTATGTTTCACAAAGCTTTCAGAACTTCCATATCAAATCCAGAAGAACACACGATGAAAGTCATCACAGTTATCGCTTGCCGTAATGACACCATGCACTACTTGGATTACTTTATGATAATAATTAGTAATGCATACTGTTACTCATTTCATAACATTGTATAGATGCCCTGGTATTCAAGATTACTTGCCAGCGCATATACAAGTAACAAATAGGCGCAAAACAGTGCATAAAATTTATGTATATAACATTATACATAGAACAGAAAAACAAATGATTATCTAGAGTTCTATATCAGAGTAGCATATGAGCAGGGCTTAAAGTGTGCAACTGTACATGGACACAGGCACTTATTTTAAAATCTGAACACCGTACTGCGACTTATTTGGCCGGCACAGCAGGGAAAGGTAAGGAGCGTCCAGGCACTTATTTTTCTATACTTTAAGCTCTGCTTATAAGCTCATTTAGTTTTAAGCCTACGAAAATAAATGAAGCTGTAGCATTTGAAATCCAATTAAAACATTCTTCAATCTCTGCAGATTCTGTTATTTTCATTTCCATCATTCTATTCAATCAAAAATATCATTCTCTAAAACAGTCGAGGAAAACACGATTGAAGATGAAACATTGCAATCTTAGGATTGGAAGAAAACTCCTAGAACTTCAACATTTATAATCCTATTCACATTTCTGTAACGTTTTGCGGACCACAAATATGCGAAAAATAATGAAAAGCGATAATGCCAGCCTTCAAAAGTTATATATTAAAACAACAAAATATAAGGTTCTGTTAATTTATGTAGTAAAGACCGATTCACCTTTAGTTCACACTTCTCTGTTGCTTTGTATGCCAAACAAGTTCTAAAACAAAGTTTTATTAATCCCTTAAATCCAATTCACAGATTCTTTAACAAGCATAAAGTCTAAACCTGGCAAAACAAGTTTCAGATTAAAAGGCTGTTCTCAAGGTCATTTGCAAAGAAATTATGCCTGCAACGACCCAATCACAGCACTGCAACTTATGTTAAAGCAGCACTTAAAAGGCAATTTAAGTAAATAGATGTTCATAAGTTTACACAAATGTGCACCTACAAAACTCTGGCTGGTTTCACAATACAGACCTGCACAAATTCCCCAAAATGCTCCACTGGGGATATACAGGAAAAAACAAATCCAAGTATATCACAACATACTGCAATAATTGTACTGGCTATCTGTCTAAAAAGATACCTTTAAAATATGTCTCACAGCTTATAATTTCTAACAAAATGGATTACCAATCTAATTATCTTGATCTTTCATGTTCCCAGAGCATTGTTAAAACAAGGTTTCTTATTATTGAGTTTGTTCTCATTATAAATATGGCTCCTAATATAGTACTGCAAGGTTTCAGCGTATTATCATCTCACCCATAGTTCAGTGAATACTACGAAAAAAACCATATATATTAAATCAATAAAGTATATATATTAAATCAATAAGAGTTTTACAATCACTCTCTGCAATAACTGCTTCCTAGAAATCACGTTTGCATGAAATCATCAACAAATATTTACACCCAAGTTCTTTGTGGGTCTTCTAGTTGCTCTTTGCAATTCAGGCTACTTTGCCAGAACGAACATTTAAAAAAGTCACAATCTTTGTCCCATTCAACAGTCACCTTGCTAAATGCTAACATGGTATACAAAAACTTCATGTAAATATTTCTACAGCTAATTAATTATATTAACTCTTCAAAAGAAAAATAGTAACTCTGGCTAATAAAAAACCTAACATATAGCTTTGAAACACAATGTTAAAGAACTTGAAAGTCATGATTTCTACTAGGCAAACTACTTAAAGCAAAGACAAACTACCAGCAAGGACACAATCACATGGGGCTTGATACAGGTAATGGAACTTGAAAGTTATGACCGTGCATTTCTAAAAGCAACTGCTTCGACCCAGCTCAATTTAATCACAGCCTGCATTTTAGGAAGTTACTCACTCCTCAATCCCAAATTTATAACTCCATAAGGCTCTGACCCTTCTACAAATTTCAATCATTCTATCGATCTTTGCAAACTGCAAAACTAGTATAAGCCAGTATAAGTATGCGTGTGTCTCTGACATTGCATCATTCATATGGGACTGTAGATTCACTATCATTAAACAGACAGACTCCATCATTCTATAAATCGAAGAGCGGCTTGTCTGTGTGTATCCTTGACAGTATATCTTCCACTTGGACTTCAGCCCGCATCCAGATCTTTGGATCATCACGGACATCTTCATCCATCAGGACTTCACTCAGCATCTGCAGCCGGTCATGCTCCACTTCTTCCACCAAACATTTTGGCTTGCTTAAACTCATTTCAACGAAGAAAGGATCAGAACCATCTAGTCGTATGTCCTTCATGTCAAGAAGGTCATCGTCGTCGTCATCATCGTCGTCATCCTCCATATCCCCATCGAGGCTCTCGATTCCATCCGGATTAAAGGCACTGGCGCCAAATGGTACATCCGCAAAATCCATATCTTCATCCAGCTCCTCCTCTTCATCCTCATCATCCTCTTCATCTGTCACATCCAGACTGCTTTCGCTGCTGACGAAGTTGTTGCCAGAGAATCCCACGTCCAGCGGAAGACTGTTCTCCATGCTCAACTCGTATCCAGTGTCTTCCGGTTCTGCTTTGATCGTCACATTTGACTCGGCTAGCGGAGCGTGAGACAGAGACGATGGTGGAAGATCGTAGTTGTGGTCGAGGGCACTGATCGACGTTGTTGTCAGCAGGTCCAACGCTGAATTAGTTCCCTGTGGAGTAAGTCCCGGTTCATGCTTGATTTCAACATCGTCCAATGGCTCCTCCTTGATTCCGACCTGGAAGATTCCAGCCTCCGTGACAATTGTTGCTGCTCCATGATCGGTCTGAACATCGAGGATGTCGGTCTGTGGGTCGAGTTCTGTGAGGATCAACTCGTTGCTGAGGATGGGAGGGCTGTTCTGCATTCGATCAGTGTTCTGGGTTGATTTGCAGGCAGCAGAATAGCGAGCCAACGCCGTAGCAGAGCTGCCGTCCTTCATTACATCTCCTGTCACACACACAAAAAATCAATGCTGTAATAACATAGACTTTATTACATTATCAATCATTTTCATTTTAGAACTCTGTGATCGTATGGCTTTTAAATGTCATTTTTTTTCAAGAAAAAATAACTGATTTTGAAGGTAGCGGTGGCGTGGGTCAGACAAAATTATAACGGAAAGACACCTTGCGCTCATCAAAATACGGAGACCTTTAAAGAAGCTTTACCTTATTGGATTTTGGTAGTGTTTACCGTTTCATATGGCATGGGTCTAATTTATTGTAGATTGCCTACAAGCTTAAAAATTGCGTCAGAACAAACTAATTGCAACAAACAAATTCATAGTTGAATTAGTCAGACGACCCATAGTGTGTTACTGTCACACTGCACTGCAAATCAAGTAGACAGATCTTAATATTTTGTGACAGCAAAAATTAAGACCATTTTAAAGTTTGCCATCATCAAACGAGACGAGTTGCTAACAAAACCTACGAAACACATTTTGACGTCTAAAACGTGGCTGAATGCAATTCACGTCACAACACAACAGCCACAATTATTGGGAATAGCGGACTAACGTCTGACCCTGACTTAAAACGTAGAGCAATAAGCCTAGTCCCATAAATACTGAACCAAACCAATACTCTAGTGTAGGCTAGATTTAAGCCTCGTGAATACCCCTCAATCCATTTTGTCAACCCTGACAGGCACTGTCAGACAGTCACAGACATGAACTGCGAGTAACTTAAATTTCTCTTAGTCCTGGCATGTAATAGCATGTGGACAAATCTCCCCATCTCTGCCTCTAACACACAACAATAGGGTCAGCATATTCATAATAATAATCCTAACTTAGTCTGCTAAGAGGCATCGAAGAAACTAAATCCTGATCTCCTTTGAGATGGATTATCCCAACCTGGACCTTCAAACTTTAGGCTGAGTCCAGCATAAAACATAGACCATTGTTTCCTAAAGAGTGTACCGTGGAACCTGAGGTTCTGTGAGAAGACAATGCTTCCATAAGGAAGTAGGACAGTGTGCTTTTAAATGCATTGTCACATTAGAATTAGACTCAGATGAAGACAAGGGTTCAATGGAAAACTTTAATTTAAAATAATTTCTAATCTATGTAATATAATTCAGCCTTTCATTACCTTGTCATTAATAAAGCTTATAATGGTCAGCATCGCAGGTCAACGAATACCGGAGACCATTTTGTTTACATTGGGGGAATCTGTCAACACATCTGGAAATCGAATGGATTCCATCAGAAAAAAAGTTGGGAGGTACTGCTCTAAACCACATCCCATCACATCACAAGTAGAATGATTAACTTACCCTTGGCATCAACCCGAATGTAGTATTGCTTAGCCTCATATGACAGCTGTTCAAGAATCCTCTTGTCTGTCTTCACGCACCGCTGAAGACACGGATGATTTGCCTTCACGTGCAGCCTCACTTTTGTCTTCTCAACATTGCTGTACATGCAGTACGGGCAACTGTGCGGCCGCGTTGGCAGATGCATGTACTTGATATGGCGTGACATGCACGACCGATCGATGCACTTGTAGCCGCAGATCATGCACAGGAAATGCGGTCCTTCAGTCACCTTTCGCTCACGCTCCTGAGCTTGTGCACTCAGTTTCGATGAGCGGCTGGCGGCGAAGTGCAAGCTGTCGCTTGGCACCAAATCCAGTCTGTGACGCTTCCGCAGCGCGTTATTCGAGCTGGAGTCCGAATCGGAGTCTTCCTCAAGTGTACGCTTCCCTCCATTTCTCTCTTTGTCCATGGCAACCATGTCTGAGACGGGAATGTCAGTTGTATACTCGAGTTTGACGATCGTCTTGAAAAGGTCGCTCAGTACGGCACGATACGCGTCGTTTGATTCCGTTCTCTCCCTGATGTCGATTTCCATGTCTGGATGTACGTGAACTATGTGCGACTTTATCTTGGGACGTTCGACAGCGGAATAATTGCAGTAGGCACAGGCATACGGTCGGCATTTCGTGTGGTTGTACTTCAGATGACGGTTCATGCTGCCCTTGCCCATGGTCTTATACTCGCACGGGGTGCAGACAAAGACCGGAACGCCCTTTTCTGGTAGTCTGGCCACATTATCACTGTTTGGTCCAAGGCTCATCTTTGCCTGACAGTGACTGCATGATGCCAAACAATTCTGTCGATCAACACCACTCAGTTGAAATAGTTGTGCACACAGCGGACATTTAACCTCCTTGGGCCATTCGTGAGTCGTGAGAACATGCTTCCATGCTGAATCCGGTGAAACTGAACGGAAAGTGCACGATCGACACTGGAAGATGACCTTGCCCGAGATGGGGATTGCCTCGTATGTGCTGGCCCAGTCTATGTCAGCAGTCAGGGCCGGCGTAACGGATTCAGGAAAAGTGCGTCCACCTGGCGGGACTCTTTCCGGGTGAAAGCGGCGGATGTGCTGCTTCAGATCAAAGTCACAGCTGAACGATCTCTTCTGTTCTGTGCAGTACATGCAGAAGTGGGGCTTGTAGCGGACGTGGACACTTCGCAGATGTGCCTTCAAGTCGAGCGCCGATGTGCACCGAAAGTCGCATTTCTTACACGAAAATGTGAGGACATTTGTGTGGATGTAGCGTGGCTGTTCGGCTTCGACGGCTTCACCATCTGCGTTTGGCTCCTCTGCATTCTCCGAATGGACCAGTTCATATGCAAGGCCGGAAGCAAAATGAGCCGAATTCTTTATGGCAATCGTCAGCTTTTCGCCTCGGTGCATTTTGTGGACGTGTAGCTGTGCCTCGTAGCTGGTCGTGTAGTTTCTTTCACAGTACGAACAGACGTAAGGCCGCTGTGTCAGATGCACCTGTATCCAGTGCTTAGCAATCTTCGTCTGCTTTGTGTGGTAGTAAGGACAGAGGAAGCAACGCAGCACCATGGCACCATCTGATGTAGCTGCCGATTCCTTACCTGAATTCTGCTCTTTGTCTTGTACGTCCTGTGCTTGTTCCTGTCGCTTGCACATCAATTCAATCTCCCTCAGGTTCTGTCGTTCGCGAAGTCCTGAAGTCCCAGTTACAGGAACTAGAGTGTCGGCGCTTATGCTCAACGGCTCAAACACATACGTCTGGCCACCAGCAGAGCCGTTTCCACAAGCCATACTTTTGGATGAGAATGGATCTGTGCTCGTTTCAACCATCAATTCTTTTACTTCTCTGTTATCCTTCAAAGATGGGATTATCAAGTGCGGCGATTCACCCTTCCTAAATATATCATCTGCACATCGCAACTGTGCCACATCAACACCAATGTTCTGCATAGCGCTGGATGGAATTCGGAAGCTGTTGTTTGGGCACTCGGCGACTTTGACTATTTTGGCATTCTCAATTCGAACCTTCATCCCGTTAGGCCTTTCGCTGAGAGTAACAGTTTGTCCTTGCAACTTCTTCGCAATGTTTGCAGGTTTCAGCATGATTCTACCAGGCATCAAATTAGGAAACTTTGGCTCCAGAGGTTTTCCAATATTTATAAGTTTTGGCGCCTTGACAACAGGCTGCTTTTCAACTGCACTCTGCAGAACTGCATTTAACTGACGTCTGGCCGCAGTCTTCTTGGTTTCCAGGCTATCTTCGGCATCAACATCTATACTGTTGTTGTTCTGTGCTGCCAAAGCATCATCACTCATTTCTTCGCTACTGTGACTTTCATCCCCATCTCCTACATTAGCATTGACCTCTCTACGAGCATTTGGCTGCAGAGTAACTTGGTTACCATTAACAATATCTCGCCTCGAAATCGTCACCAGCCGTGAACAGCTTTGGGGTAAGGTTTTGCTTACACTGACCGAATCCAGCTGATGGAATTGATCATTTAAAGTCAAGCCAGAAGCAGTATTTGTAGGCTTACTGGCACCCATGAAGAGAGTTGTATTGACCGGGACCAGTTCAAAGTGACCGATGCTATCGGGAACCATGCTGACGGCAACCGACGACGAATTTACAGGAACGATGGTCACAGCAGACGACTTCTCGGGCATCAAGACTTTCAGGTCTCGAGAATATGAAGGTCTAGTGAGTTGCACTGAGCTTCTTGGCAGCAGGGTAATGCCTTTGGCATCAGACGACATGACGAGCTGGGACTGCAGAATTGCTGGCTGTCTGTTGTTACCAACTGTTTGTTGAACTGCGTGGCCAGGATATGCTGGAAGTTGTGTAACACTGATGTAGGTATTTTTGACTTCAGGTGGTGGCTTTGGCTGTAGCTTGACCAGTGCCGGCTGCTTGCTGCTACTTGAAGTCGCAGGAAGTAGTGTTGAGGTGAACGCACCTTTGGACTCCATTGCCTTCGTCTGAGTAACCCATCCGCTGTTGCAGAGAATGTGCTTTGTTCCATACCCGATAAACACCGGTCCTGTTCCCAGGTCTTTTTTGGCACCAGAAGAAGTAGGCGCCGCCTTCTCCTCAACAGATGTCATCGTGTTGACCGTCAAAATAGCGGCCTTCGAAAGAATTCTGAAAACAAAAAAGGTTTAACCAAAATCAATAAATTCTTAAGAAAGGCCAATCACATCACTTTGCAAGGTTACTCAGTGACCGGCCAGTGACCTTATTAAGTGCTCATTGAAAGGTTTTAAAAGGCATGCTCATTGCTCACACGCAAGTGACCCCGGTAAATACACATTTGTCAACTATCAAACTGGTTGCGATTCCGTTGGTTGTGCTCTACATGTATGTGGGGAGCCTGCCGTGACTTTTAAAATATATAACGGAGTACCGTATGCTCAACGAACTTTTGTGTTGACAAACTTGAACATTATATGGTTTTCATAAATTAGCTTTTCTTTAAAGGATAACTATACAGGCTTTTTATTACAATTACCCCTGCTTACAAGACCACAGAAGATGTTTGGCCTGCATACGATTAATAACCTTACAAACTGCAAGAATCGTATTCTTCATCTGCACATTAGGGCACGACCCCAGCTTTTTAAAGACGCATTAATGAATTCACAAACAGACACGATTCCTTAAATGAAAAAGAAGAGAATAAATTTCCGGTTTGAAACACAATCCTAGTCAGTTATCGAGTCTGCAACAAATGGATAACTCCACAGATAGAAATTACACGCAATACAAGATACAAACTATGAAATAATTTTTTAAATCAGTCACGTGCCTCAAACACAAAATGATGACCTGAGGTAAACAAACCATGCTTAAAGGGATTTAGAACTATCTATAAAATTTCTTATGCTCTAAAAAAATTGTAAAAAGTTTCTGCAACAGTTACTGGACAACCTGGAGATGCCTAGTTTGAGAGCCATCATGCCAGACCATATGCTTGAGTTTGAGTCTTTCCCCCAAAATGGCAACGCCATGTCTGAACCTGTGCCCGTCCCAAATGCAACCAAGTCCAAAATTTGGTTAGCTAGTACTGCCCCATAAAACCCTGTAATCCTGTATATATGCTTTGTTTACGTCAGGTCATCAATGTTTAGATATTTGCATACCATCCAGATGAAAGCATTAAAAGGCACAATGGTGTAGGGAGCCATTCCAGGTAAAATCGCAGTAGCGATGGCCTAGAATGGACTTCCCACTGCTCTCCGTTAAAAATACGCTGGCAACTCTGTTTCATTTTCCACTAACCTTAAGACTGTCCTGTTGGGGTTGGGCTGGGAGAAGTGCTCCCAAGAAGGCATCCTTGAAGGGCAATATATAAAATTGCCACAATAACAATAAAAGCAATAATAATAACGAAAGTCATGTATCAAACCAGCAATGACAAAGGAAGTCGCCTGAACTCTATAGTTCTCAGTGAAAACAAAAATAGTAACCCCAAAAAATTATATTAGCAAAATATAATGGTGTAGGTTATCTTTAATAATATACATGTCATATTTACTTAAAACCGTTAGAACGTCAAAATCCAATGCTATGAATGCCATACAAACAATTAGATCACATAGGCTTGTTCTAAATCTAAATTTGTTGATCGCATTTTTATCTTTGGTGGTCTTTAAGATATAACATATTTCGTCTGCTGGGATTAACATAAATGCCAAATTATCAAAGCGTGAACACATTCAAACCAAGAAGAAACAAAACCTGGCTCAAATTTGCTCAAAATTTTTAAAACCTTTCATTAGTATTCTAAAGACGGGATGAATGAACACGTGGCTGACCACGAATTCTCGAATAAAAAAGTTTCTCCAATGACAAAACAACCAAAACACTCAAATCAAGCTATAGAGCCGCAAAATTGAAAAGAGTCAACACAGCTTTGCTGAAAACTACAATTATTGTCACCGTTTCACAAAAACTTATCAAACTGCATAAAAAATAAATATAATTATAAATTATTAGAAATATTTGTGTCCCCAAATCAAATCAGCTTTCTACGAACTATTAACTGTGGTTTAACTAACATGACCTTTCACCAGCACACATACTCATAACTTAACCCACAATTATTAAGGCTGAACATTTTGAAGTCACTCACATGCACAACTGCTATCTTTAATGCTCAATCGGACATTTTCACACACACACAAGATGCTTCCAGCCATGTAACAAGCAAAAATTAACACCCGCATACAGCATATATTAAAATAAAATTTCAGTTAAGGAACTGACCCAGAACTTCAAAAATAATCAAAACTAAACATTATAACTAAACATTATTAACTAAACACTGAAGCTTAATTCACTTATATCAAGGCACCAACTTGTAAGCCTGCCTTCAGAACATCAACCCCATACTTAGTTGTAACCATTCGGTCTATTGTTATCATTATTAATGAATACATTTCTCTACCTAACTCACTTCGCGGCTAAAACTTAACTCGGGGTTTAATGATCACGTGAGCAAGAATTTCCTAGCCGTAAAGCCTTGTCACTGATACCAGCGCCTGGCCTACGCAGACGTCGTACCATTAGCAGGTCGTATCGGCCCTCCGCATTTAACAACCACGCATGAACACACAATGAAACCTTTGGCGCCCGGACGCTCCGTTTTCGATGTCAACTCGTCTGATGCTACCACCAAACGCTTAGTTTAGACACTTCGACGCAAACTGCTTCAACTTTGTGATAAGCTGACGAAATCTTACCGGTGGATTGTCACCGCTTTACAAGAAATTAGAACTTTTTCAGCAACTTGCAGACGCTACCTCACTGACAGCAAACATGGAGGATGTGTCACAGCGAAATGTTATCCAATTGCAATTTTAACTTTCGCCCGCTAGATGTCAGCGCGATGACCAGCTGACTACGATGTATTTTTTTGCAACAGGCCTACAAAATGAAACAATTTATTTACTTTCCTGTCAATCAATATTTCCAATAAACCTTAAGTTTCAATTTCAAGATCTATTATTAACGTATGACTGTTCTACTTACTGAAATATCTTTATTTATATCTCATTTCCTCCTTTAATTTGTTCAGTCCATTCTGTGGAATATGAAGGTCTGGGATTTGAGGATTTCACTAATCGTCATAGTCTTACCTCATTATACGACAGTCCATCTCCAAATATCTCAATCCATCTCTGGTCGCTTCAAACCAATTTTTGTCGTCTCCCCCCCATCGTTTGACTTATGGATTTATTCACTGCTTGGGTGGGTCTATCATGGTTCACAGAATTTCAAAGATTTTAACTTTCTGATAGCACGGTGCGTGCGCAAGGGCCTGTGAATAAGCTGGTTCCCGCGACTTGGCTTTTGTGGGCGCTGTAGAAGTTTCGAAATTACAATTCATTGTCGTGGCTGGAACCTGTACAAACGGATTTCGCCTGATCTATTCAGCGCAATAAACATGGCGTTCGACATACGTTTGCTATTAACTAGGAGACATGTAAATTTGCATTTCAGAGGCCCTTAAAGGGTGTGGTAACTATTGAGAAATAGGCAGTGTTAAAAGTAAACGGTCGGTATAAAAACATGTATTCACCTCGTCATATTTTTAGGTCTATCTCTAAGTACTTACTTACACACACAAATGCACGTGTTCGCTTCAAAACACTCAACAGGCGCCATCTTATGGGCAAATAAACAACAACTAAGTAAACATATTTCGCAAAATTTTATATAATTATATACAAACTACCTGCCTTTCAGAAATCAGATGGATTGTTTGATAGAAAGCCGATTTTGTTGTTATATTTTCATGCCTTTCAGCGATGAACGTTATGCATCGTCTTGTAGAAATAGTTGTTTTTCACAAGTTTATCACTGCTTGTGCCTGTAACTAGCTATTAATAACCGTAGGGGAGACTGCGGCGCATGGTCTTTAAACTACCAGTGAGTGTTGACAAGGCGTTAACCGCTTGTTTTGTAGCGCCTTTATCCTATATTACAAAGCTGACATGAAGTTGGAGTTTGTTTTTCAGTTGCACAACTTTTCTTCGGGCTGAGTTTTGCAGGTCTCGTGAATTTGCTGGTGCCCTGCACTTGGCTTTGGAGCGGCACTTTACTTTAGAAGTTAGGAGTTTATGATTACAGTGACTGCAAAGTTTGATGTGGTTTAGGCGGCGTGTCTTGTTAAAAGAAATCTATTTCCTGATATAGATGTAATCGAACCGATAGAGCACAAACGAAAGAAATCCAGTTAGAAGTGTCCATTTGATACAAATGCAGAGAGTGATGACCGTGTGCAGTTTTCTGTCAACTTCTCTGAAGTCTGAACCAAGTTAGTTTGCTCTCTGTGTGGCTTTCTGTGAGTATTTTGTTTGAAATTTCAGATTTTACTATTCTAATTGTCAGCCATGCATTAATTCCAGTGTTTAACATGAATAAATTAAGTTGTTTTAATTTCAGCAATTATGCCACAGATGGTTGATGATGATTTGAATATCAGATGACTTCAAGAATGTTTGAGACAGTCCATTTAGGGCCTCTATAAAAGAGGAGTGAAAGAGCATCTGCTGTATAAGACATTGAGTCCTTGGTCGTTTTTAATCAGTCTGTCGAGTGTACTTTGTTGGGAGATTGAATATAAGACTTTTTATACGAAGTGTTGCATGTTCTGTACCAGGCCTAGACATCATACAAGCTTGAGTAAGGGCCATGTGCAACAACATTAAAAGAGTAAATTTTCACTTTGAACACTGAAAGTACCATATAAAAGTCCAACATGCTATATATATATATATATATATATATATATATATATATATATATATATATATATATATATATATATACATATATATATATATACGAATTTGAGAATACTCAGAAATTGCACTGTAGGTAATTATGTAATTCTGCCTTCCTTCAATCATCTTGCTCATGAAGATAATGTAATACTTATTTGGTTATGACTTCTTTGCTAAAACAGTGAATGCTGAATTTTTATTAATTGTTAATTTGCTATATTATTTTTTTCAGTCATCTCGACACAGAATGCAACTGAATGTCAGTAAAAACAGTATTTGGGGAGCATGCGATCGGAAAAGAACGGCTGCAGAAGTACGTTCTATCCATCACTGTAGAGGGTACTAGTCATTGCAACATGGATGTAGCAGGTGCAAATCCTGACCCAGAGTGTGGTATGAAGTATGAAGGAAAAATGAGAAAGTGCGCAATGTTTGTATAACGTGAAAATCCATTTTACACTGAATAGGTGGCTATAGTACTGTTCTCGTCATAAAACTGGCATGAAAACAATGGCTATCTTTTCTCATATTGTGATGTTGGTTAAGTTTGCAAATGATGTGGTCCTGGGTTACAACTCGATTCTGACAAACAAGCAGTGCTCAGTAAAAACAGTTTCTTCAAGTTTTTCGAAAGTATTGCCACAAGACTGCTGACTGGACTTAATCAAATATAGAATAGTAATCTCAGTTCTCACTGCACTCAACACTGACGAGTATATGATCTGCCCTATAGCAGTACTGTCCAACCCGCCAGAGCTCACTATATTTTTGCACTTTGTGTGACATGAAGTAAAGGACTAAGTCAATGGTCATCTTGAACATTTATTTTTATTGATATTGTAATGGTAGCCAGGTTAGGACAGCTAGCAACAACACCAATCTGACAACTAATCTGTTCTTTGTATCTATTGGGTGAGGTTCCTGTAGTCTGTCAAAAGATAGCACGTGTACGACTTCTGATTCTAACAACTCTTATTCCTGCAATCAATTAAACTGACCTTGCAAGCCGTCCAAAACCGTTTACTTCTATTTTCTGGGATGTAGTTTCAGCACGTATGTAAGACATTGTAAGTGGCTGCGATCATTTTCTTTAAGAGACAGTTCAGTTCAGTTCTAGTCCTAACTCCTAAGGGTGACAGCTGATAGGGCGGGTAATAATGGAATGGTAACACGCTGGCACAAAGAGCAACAGGAAGCGAGTTCACACCCTGTTAGCCCGACAAGGTCGACTCAGCCTTCAACTCAAAGGTCCTTTAAGTAGATTTTTATTGCATACAATGAAGTGCATGCTCGCAGGTAATATCTTGATGAATCATGAACCAAATTTTTTTGTAGGAGTGTAGAACTCATGGAATGAAACGTCTATGGGAAGAAATTCAGAGAGCCCTTTCCTCTCGGAGGAGTCAATCAGAGTGAGAAGTTTGTCTTTGGTGTCTGTTTCGTATCCATTCCTCACTAGCTTTTGTACCTTGTCTCATGTTTTCTGTCAGGATTGAATGGATGATTGATGTGGAATGCTGAACAACTTAATTGACCATTTGATAACAGTATGCCATTATTTAGAAAACTTTCACTGCAATGTTATAGCTTCAGAATCAATGTTTGTATGTGCACTTGTTATAGCGCCCCTTCAAGCTCACTACTCAGAGGCGCTCCCGACTGCGGAGCGGACACTGCATCGGAGTTTCACGCCGAAGCGCTGAGCAATTGCAAGTGAAGGACTTGCCCAAGGTCCCTACGCGGCGACTTGAGGTGGATTCGAACCTCGAACCTTTCGTCTTCAAGGCAACGACGCTGCCACTGCACCACCGCGCCCCACAATGCAATGTCATGTGTAGTAGACAAAAAACCCGTATCACTGCCTAAGAATTAGCTTGTCATTGCTCCACTTTTTTTCAACATGCAGTTTAGAGTTGATTTCTAGCATACATTTGTTTATCTTTCTTCAGTTTTAATTGCTAGGAGATACAACAGGTTGTTTTAAAGTTATTCAACGAAAACTACCTGTCATATGTCCTGTTTCCAGAATTTTTTACAGTACTTATCCCCCAACTATCTTGCTGTATCTCTAATACTGCATTCATGGTTTAGCAGTGACTTGCTGTATGTCCAGAGAAAGCTTTTCATTGATTGGACGATAAGAAGATACAGCAATCAATACACTGCTCACTTCTCTTTGTTATAGTGTCATATATCCATGGAATAAAAACTTCTTTTTTTAAAAATTGGTTTTATAGCCACAAACATTTTAACGAACACACTCACACTAATAATGTCATATTGCGTTATTTTTATCATTTCATGTCTAACACTTTCTAAAAATGGAGATACACAAGGATAATTGTCAGTCGACTATATTGGAAATATCCAATTTTCAGTTTTCCGTGTGACCTTTTTACACCTTACACTTGAATCCACATGATAGAACATATGGAAATATTGCCATGTAGGCATATTATGATGGTTGTTGTTAGGAAGGTTTACCACTGTTTACCAGACAACATTGCATTTCTGGTGTACCTCTTAGAAATTTTCTAATGACAAAAAGCTGCCACTGTTTACAAGTCTACCGCTGCTGCTTTTACAAAGTTGCCAACTTGCCAGTGGCAACTTGCCAATTGCTATTGCAGGCTGATGTGTTGCATGAAACTGGCAAACTATTGTCAAGCCATTTAAAAGACGAAAAAGATTAACCTGCCCTTTAAGCTAACCATGAGAGAGGTCCATGTCTTTGAAGTGTTTGTGAATTCATTTTCTTAGCCCTGGTATGTAAAGTTGCTTTGAGTTTGATAGTCCTTTCACTCTTTCCCTAATTGACCCATCTCCATCTTTGCCCGACGATTAAATTAGACTGTTTCCCCTTTACTCATTATTGAATTTTTAATGGCTACATATATATACACATTTATATATACACACAAATATATAATTTTATATATATATATACATATAAATCTTGAACCGGCTCTCTTCTCTTCCAGGAAGTTGTGCCCTGAACTGTGGTTGACAGTGTAGCATGTTTACCATTGCACTCTCACTCATCCATTTGACGGTATTGTTAAGTTCTGCTGGGCTGTGGTTATTGACTTCTGCCAAAATAGTCTGCCTTAAAATAGTAATGGTAGTGGTGAATATAGTAACTAAGTGCTGACCCCACAGACATAAAGAATTTAAAGTGTAACGTGGCTGCAGTTTGTGGCTATGATAAGATGAAAGGTTTTGCTTTGAACACTTGTTTACTTTTGTGCATAATTTTAAATCCAATTATTTGCTGACTTTAAAATACTTCAGTCGTATAATTTTATAGTTGCAGAATGCGTGCAAATTTTTTTCCTGGTTACTTGTAAAAGACAAGCATTTGTCTAATGCTAATAAGGATTATTTATGTTTACTTAATTACTTACATAGTACTATTGCATTTCTTGTACAGGGATGCTGAGTTAGATTGCTTGTTCCTTTGGTTCCAGAGAAACAACAAAAGGTGCGTGTCCTATTTGTCCTGAGTTCAAAGTTCATTTCCAATTTGTGCTTTTTTGCGAGCTTGTCATGAAACCCTTGTTGGATGACATTCATCATCTTAGCCAGATGATCCAATTGACCCCAATCTTAATCCATCTTCCTCTTTTTCTTGTTAACATTTATGGCGCTCTCAGCAGCTTCATGTTGGATGATGGATTTTCTGATGAAGATTGATGGCTCAAAGAAACGTGATCAAGTGACTGAACAGCTTTATTCAGGATGATATCGGATGATTAGATTAGATTGCTTCTTGTGTAGCAACATAAGAATATCTGATGGTTTCACGATTATCGTGTAACCCGGAAATCATGTCTGCTAACAACTTGCACTCTTGTAACTGGAATGACTCAAGACAGAATATACATTTGAATGCATCCATAATTATATGCACTCTAGTGACGGGAATGAATCTAGATGGAGAATCACCTGGTCACCTGGTGCCGTCAGCTCTTGGAACTCTGGCGACAGTCTTGATGTATCCTCTCCAGTGTCTCCTCTCTCTTGTCACCTCTCTTAGCTGCTCGAGGCTCATGCCAGACTTTTCCTCTACCTCATCCAACCTTCTCTTCCTTGGTCTTCCGCGTCTCTTCCTTCCCTCACCGCATGCCGTCATCAGCTCCTTTTCCAAACCGTTAGATCTCATCACATGGCCGAAGTAGCTAGATGGAGAATACAAAATAAATTATCTGCATGCATAAATGTATGTGTTGTGTATGCACGATTGATTACATATACAGGGAGGGCCATAAAAAGATCCCCTTATGTTTTTTGCCAATATCTTGGCCAGAACTAAGCATTTCTAAATGAAATTTTGCAGTCTTGAAGACAATTCATATTTACACATAATGGCCAGATTTCATCAAAATATTTTAAACATACCAAAATTTATATAACTTTTAGTAAGACCACCCACTGGTTTTTGACGATTCAAAAACGTAATGCAACAAAAAGTAACAAAAACCTGATTTATTAAGTCTCATCTCAAATAATTTTTATCAAAAAGCCTTGATATTGCCAGATAATCATTATTAATGTTTATAAAAAAGAAACAGGGTACCAGCTTAGCTGCACCTCACTGTGACGAAAAGTTTAAATTATGAATGTGCATGTATTTGTCAAAATTGCGTTTCTTAGTACCTTTAAGTGAGGTACCTTATAAAATATTTTGACCTTTTTACATTAGCCTAGTATGCAGCACTGCGGATGGGATATAAATTGTAAGTTGTATACATGTGTATTTTTTAAACTGTGGGTATAAATTTGCATTATGGATTAAGAAATTGGAGCAGCTGATAATTGCTGTGGAAGTAGTTGCTCCAAATAACCCATTTGACGGATGATTTCCTTGATTTGTGGTAGGAATAAAAAGTTTATCTCCAAGAAATTGGGCTCTGTCTCTAGTTTTACAATCTAATTACCTGTTATTATTAATTTTTTACCCGAAGGTACCTGTGAATTTCTCAGGATTTCCAAAATTTGTGGCGGTGTTGTTCTGGAATGACTAGTCTTCAAGGATGGTTTGTCGATGGAAAAGGTGATGCAAAAGTGACTGCATTGTTATTATTGCTACTAATGCTACTAGTAGCATGTGAAATAAATGACTGAATTTATGCTGTGTGCAATGTTGCAGCCTATTGTAACTGTGAACAGAAAATGGTGTTGAAATTGCATTTATCAGAGACAGGTATTTCACGTGAAAGATTACTCTTTTCTTTCAACAGTGCCATAATTCTCAGCTATATGGGACAATTTGCAACTGACACCGCATGGTACATTATGGTTTAGATAAGAGCTCCACCATCCAACCGTAACCTTGATGTTGATGACTCCAACTGTATTCGTATTCGAAGTCCAATGAAGACGATGCAATGGATGTTATGCATAGTCATCACTCAAAGCAATAGTTGGATCAACATCTGGAATATTTGCTTCTTTGAGTCAATGTCCTGATGCACATGCGTTGTTGTGATGAGGGACTTTCTGAATTCTACAGGAGGAATAAAAGTGGGTGATGCACAAAAGCAACTCCATGGCAGGTTTGTTCTGAGAGGTTTGCTCTGTACAATGATGTTGTTCATGAATAACGGCCTAAATTGAGAGTGTTCTGAAAATCCGCCGAACTGTTGACTGATTTAGCAGTCATAGTCATGTTTCAGAGATTGTTAAACCATGGAAAATCCGTTTCACATAAGTGATTTGTTTATCCGATGGCAGAGTGTGTAGAAAACGTCATAAGACCCCAGTTGTCATGTATAGGATGTGGATGTTTCAGCCTACCTGAGATATGTCCTATTTAGTTGGGTGCTATATCATAATACTGAAAGGCAGCAATTGTCACCGTTTTCAGGAGTTGGATATTTTCAGGAGTGCGTTAGTTAATACGAATGGAGATTCCTTTGAAGTTGGCAGCAGATCTTACGTCATATCCATGCACTTTGGAGGTTGCATGAAAATGACCATCAAAAGTAGGTTGTAGAGCATGATACCCATGTTTAAACATAAGATTGCAGATTTTGATAATTTTGATTTGGTCAGGTTTTAGGAGTCATATTTCTTGCTGGTCTTCTTTTGTTTCAATGATCCTATGTCAATCCATCAAATGAGTCAGAGTAGCTAAATATTTTTCTTGGTCTTGTTGAAAACTTTGACTGGGAGAAAATACTGTAGAATGATGTTGTTCGTAGACTGGAGATGCAAGTTGTATGTAAAATGGGAGGTTTAAAGTGTCATTAATTCTGAGTCTTTATTAAAGCACGGAGTTTTGAGCATTTTGGATCTAATCCTCATCTACGACTTGATGCTAGTTGCCTAATTGAAGCAGATTGGTGAATAATTAGCAGATGGCTTCTTTCCGGCGGACTTTTATTCACGAGACTTGTGACTGGGAGTGGACCAGTCATCCAAAGTTAGTTTTTTAAATCTAAATTTGCTTTTGATTCCTAAAGTTTCTGAAAGGTGGGGTGATTAATGGATGAAGAAAATAAATGAGTTTTAGTCATAGGGACACCACTAGCAACAGTGCCAGTTGCATCAGAAAATTTGAACATTTGTGCTAATAGGTCAACCAGTCTGTGGAATGTTGCAACACACTGAAAATAGCCTGTGACCTGGTTTCATAGAGTGCACGCCATGCACCTCTGTGAGTGACAATGCTAGTTCCCACACCTGTACGGGCTTGTTTAAGAGATTGAAGTGTGTGTATATTCATTTAATTGAAAATCTGACAAATCCTGGTGATATACCGCACCCAGTTACATGTAAAAATTTAAAATAAAACACAGAAATAATAATAGTATATTAATAAAATGTAAAGTAGCAGCAGCCATATACAGGCACCCATACGTCTGGTTATTGATGTCAAATGTTAGAGAAAAATGGTTCTTGAGTAACCATTTTGTCCTGCTAAAGATGTATTCCTAAGGTTAAATGCCGATGTTATACTCTTGCCATGATATTCATAGTATGGAAAAAGATGATGAATGTTAAGGTGCCCATGTGGCTGTATGACAGTGTTAAAGCAGCATATAAATTGTCGTTATTGTTATTAAATCTTGGGTTTGCATGTTTTGAAGTGGTGGTTAAGTATTTCATGTACTCAATCAATTCATTGAAAGATTAGCAAAGTTGAGGTTGTATTGTTGCTTTAGAAGAATAGTGCCATGTGTGAATATCTTGCTTATTTCGAACCTCAGATACATTGAACAGTACTGTTGAAGATGGTCCCTTGAACTTTGGTATTGCAAAAGTTATCCCATACATATGCAAGAGCAAGAAACCAGAGGCTCTGTATTTACGGTAGTATACTTTGTGAATGTGACAGAAATGACTTAGACTACAGAACTGGTTTTGTTGGAACCTACAACAACAGGGCAATTTGCCACTGAATTTAATGTAATTTGCACACCATACATCCTCATAAATCTATTCCAAGTGTACCATGAAGCTTCTAAAATCGTGTCTATACCCATTTACTATTTGAACGGCACCCTCCCCCCATAGATCCATTCATGAAGAGAGAAGATGCCCAACAGACAGTTATGCTTAGATGAAAGCCTGGGATGATTAGGCTCTAAAACATCAATGTGACAGGATCTCATCATATCAGTCACTTTCTGAGAGCTTTATTCGACATGATCCACAGTCTCTATAATGATACTTTACTGTTATTGGGACATTGCTTGCTGTGCTACAATCTTGATTTTTCTTACTTGGCTATCCTTAGAGTTAGTGTTCTTATTACTGAATCACTGATGCAATCTATGACTGCTATTGCCTGTTGTGAGATGTATATGTATTATGTATATATTATATATGTATTGTATATGTATGTATGTATGTATGTATGTATATATATAATTATATATATATATAGGGTTGTTATAGTACGTGGTTTGTAAAATTGGAAAACTCGATTCGTATTCCAGTTTTTGTTCTTCTAATTTATGAGTCCTTTGCGCCTATTTCAGGACTTGAAAAATGGAACTGTTGGCTTCAAAGATAAAAACAAGTAGCTTTTGTTCTTCTAAATAATGTCTCTATATATTATGTGTTCTGCTGAATAACAACTTGTAGTGCTTCATTCCCCACTTAACCCTTTACCGACCAAAGTGTAGTAGGTAAATGGTATGGGAAATCCTATGCTCTCAGTTCATAAAGGGTTAAGACATTGCTTTCTAAATTTTATCCATTACGTGTTGTCTATGTCTTTGTGGACTGGTCTGGATATTTATCTAATTATGGCTTGGTGTTGGCACGCCATCGCCATCGGTTGAGTCCAGGGTTGTGAATTACACACACCACCATTTTAGGAGTCACTGATAGCAACGGTTATATAAATATGGCTCACAGAAGTTTTCCTGTTTGAGTATGAATGATGTTGTTGCTTTTAAGAATTAAAAGTTATTCATTAAGCAAGCTGTGGTGAAGAGTCTCGGGCAGGCAGGGCTGGCGAGAGAAATTTTGGGACCCCTGGCAGTCACGGGCCCTTAAACTATCTTAAGACTTTGTGAGAAAAAAGCTTCTAGAAGCAAAGCGAAATAATAAAAGTGATGAACATTACGACTTATGATATAATATTTATGTATAGAATTATGAATTTATTAAGTTGGTAATTTGAAGTTTAGTTTAAGTGTCTGTAGTATTATATTTAAAAAGGCATAAATAAGATGATTATTATTTTTTACTACCTAGCCCGGGCCCATAAAATTCACTGGACCCTGGGCATTTCCCCCACCCCTTCCATACCCCTCTCGGTGTCCCTGCTGGCAAGCACCCGCTTACATGCAGAAGCAATGGAATACTGTCTAGAGCTGATGATATAAACTGTTCAAAGTTCCTGCCTAGAACAAGAGGAGTGGCAACAATGAACATGACTCATAATAGTTTTTAGTCATAGCTGGGATGGGAGCGCTCTGAATAGGCTGCTTGAAGAGGCTCTACATAAATTTTCTGATTAAATGAATGAACATGCAAATGCTAGTTAACATCAAGCAGTCCCTTGCACATGGTCGAAGAGAAGTCTGTAATGGTGACATACTTTGCAGGTATAGTTTTATATCCTGAGCCAATTTTAAAATTGTTTATGTTTACCCTATATTAATATAGCAGGTTTTTACAACTTGTTTTTGAAATTGGTTTCATCTTTATCTTTACATTTTTATATTCTGTCTCGTTTTGGCTAGCGGCATGTATCCTTTCTTGTATCTATAAGTGTATTTCACAGTTTTATCTATTCTGTCATACCGGTGGTATTTTATTTTCTTGTGTACCTTTCTTCTGCTGCCTTCAATTTAAAAATCTTTGTCACAAATCTGGGAACCAAATGAGGTCTCATAAAGCTTGGGAACCAATGGAAAGGGCTTTGAGATATGCAGATCTTGCCTACTATCTCATTCATAAGCTTCCAGTTCTAAGTCAGTGTTCCCATATGGTGACAGCTTATGTGGAATTATGTGACTTCCTGCTGATAGCGCTCGGTTGATGGCTGGTGATAATCTATGCCATTTCTTGGTCCCTGAGAAGTATTAGCTGCTACAGGCAGTTTGTCTATCCTTGCAGCTGTTGAAGAGGTACTCATTGGTACATAGTACTATAATAGTTATTAAGTGTCTTGGTAGGTGTGATGTTTATGTACGTACAATCGTACATACATTAAGGTGTGATGTATATGTATGTACAATAGGGTGTCTCTTAGCATAATGGGGAAAAAATTCTTTGGGATTTTTCTTCATCTCACCCTCCCAAGTTGTTAGCTTTATTGAAATAAAATTCTACAAAAAATTTCATTAAAATCGGATAAAATTTAGAGGTCGCCCCCAAGCCTCAAAGTTTTGCATGTAATAGGCCTGCTTCGACAATGGGAAATCATGTAGTCTAATGTCGCATAATAATTAATCATCATTTCTAGTGCTAATCAATTTGGCTTGTTTATATAACAGACATGTATGTAGGTGCACTTGATATAGGGCCCCTTCAAGATTACTACTCAGAAGCACTCCCGACTACTAGAGGTCGCCCCCGAGCCTCAAAGTTTTGCATGTAATAAGCCTACTTCAACAATGGGAAATCATGTAGTCTAATGTCGCATAATAATTAATCATCATTTCTAGTGCTAATCAATTTGGCTTGTTTATATAACAGACATGTATGTAGGTGCACTTGATATAGGGCCCCTTCAAGATTACTACTCAGAAGCACTCCCGACTACAGTTCGGACACCGGACACTGAGCCTGATATTCACGCCGAAGCGCATGAGCAATTGTTGGGGACTTGCTCAAGGTCACTCCATACGGGGCGGTCTGAGGTGGATTCGAATCTGCAAACCCCCCCGGCTGCAAGGCAATGAACCACCACTACACCCCACATGTCTACTTTCTATCTGTATATTTATGTTAAAATTAAAGAATAGTAGTACACTGCTACAGGCAGGATCAATTGCCAGAGACAACTTGAAGGAGGAATTTTTTGCTCTTCCGGTCGGTCAACTCTTTTATGGAATTCGTGAATGAAACCACTCCTATTTCAGCCCTGTCATTGATGTCTGCCAACCCGTTCAATGGGTCCATGTCAAGGGAAATCCGTGGAAAAACATGTATGGAAATAACCGTTTTCTTATCCAGCACTGTTCCAGGCTCTTAGTACTCAAAAATGCTGAGGATTTCATTGCTGGTCTCTTTGGTGCAAGATCCGTGGCTGGGTGGGTCTTCCATGGTGGCTAAGATCAGTTTCTTCATTTCCGGAATCAGGAAGTTCCTCAGAAAGGTACCATTGATGCTGTCCAAGCTTTTTGCATGTGACATTGGAAATTGCTTCAGTTTGCATTTTGGGGTTCGGTCATGAGTCAAAAGTCTTTCAGAGGTGCTTCAACCCTGACTTGAATAGTAACCCAGGTCTTGAGGTGGAAGACAAACTGCAAAGTTGCTATCTTGCACTCCAGCACTTGATATGAGAATTTGAAGATGGCCAATATGCCATGTGGAAGTTGGATCTTCCTTTGCGAAGTCAAAGAGACAGGTCAACAAAGATCATCATACCCTTTGCTGTTCTCTGGGGAGCTGTCAGTTCTGCAAGCTCATACTTTTATTAGAAGCGTTGAGCCTTTCCGATTGTGGGTCCCTGCATCTGGAATGGCCTCCCAGTAGATTTGTGATTGATGGCCGGGTAAATCTCGTCTGATTTTTATAAGTCGCTCAAATCTCATTTTGTGAGCTGTTGCTGTGCTGAGAGCACCTATGCGTAGGTCGCTTGAAAAGGTGCTATATAAATTATCGGAATGAATAAAAGTGAATAGAAGGTGATAGCCTGCTTCACTCCTAGTATAGATTGAAATTAGCCAATTAATAAGGCAATCTAGGACTTCTTTAACAATGCGAACTATGTAGCATAATTTTAAACAATGGGGCTACATGTCTAAACTTTGACATCAAAGGGCGACCTCTAAATATTATCCGATTTCGATCAAATTTTTTTATAAATTTTTTCTCCATCAACCTCACGACTTGAAGGGGTGAGAGATTAAAATTTTGAACTTTCATTTTTAAGAGACACCCTAATGTACAATCATACATACGTTAATCGGGTGGTCTTGAATGTTTTATATGGGGCACGGTGGTGTAGTGGGTGTGTTCGTTGCCTTGCAGCCGGAGGGTTGCAGGTTCAAATCCACCCCAAGCCGCCATGTACGAACCTTGAGCAAGTCCTTCACTCACAATTGCTTGGGCACTTCGGTGTGAAACTCCAATGCAGTGTCCGCGCTGTAGTTGAGAGCGCCTCTGAGTGGGGAGCTTGAAAGGGCGCTATAGAAATTAGGAAAAAAATTAAAAAGAGCAAGTTCATTGAAACACCGCTGTAATGTAGCGCCCTGTGCACATAGGCGTAGGAGACGGGGGTCCAGAGGGGGCAAATGCCCCCCCAAATTTCGGGCAAGTCTGTTTTTTCGGGCAAATTGACCCGGGAAAATATTAACCAAACTTCTCAAAATTCAACGTTCATTAGTACACCACATTATTTCCCAGTTCCAACTTGCCCGAATGGAGTCAAATATTAGCTCACAACAACGATGGATAGCAGAAATTCCCGAAAAATTCTGAATTCACGGTAGCATTTGGTAAATAATGGCGTCAATCGTAGCCAATTCAAGGGCCGAAATTTGCCCGAAAATTGCGACTATTCGTGGCATTTGGGGAAATTCACAGCACTCAAGCCAGGTGCTACAGATCACGGAATTCACTGCCTGAATGACATCGAAATTTCTCCTATCCCTGGTCTTGAGACAAAATAGACACGATAATCGTGCGATCATCAATATTGAACGTGCAGATCTTGTTCTGCTCTCTGAGAAATCTCCGATCTTTTCCTTCTTGCAATGTCAAGTGTGCGGGATCAGGGTGTTAACTAAGCACATTTCCAAAAGCACACGTTCCACTTATTTTCATTTAAGGTGTCTCAGGATCTCTCGCCGTTCTGTCTCCACCCATTGGCTTTCTCTTAATGCTAACATACAATCTAAGTTCCTCACTCTGATTTTCAAGGCTCAGCGAGGTTTTGCCCCAAATATCTGACCGACGTTATACTAAGGCCGCACTCAGCTTCCTCCAACCGTCCACTTCGTTCATCCAACAGACTTGACTCTTGTTTCCGCCTTCTAGAACTGC
The DNA here is from genome assembly GCA_949752735.1 of Lumbricus terrestris. NCBI lineage: Eukaryota > Metazoa > Annelida > Clitellata > Crassiclitellata > Lumbricidae > Lumbricus > Lumbricus terrestris. The sequence continues at coordinate 44,471,140 of OX457036.1, forward strand.
TATGGCTCAGTCTTGATCATTTGCCTCAGTTGGTCCTTCTCTTTGAAATGAGCTTTCTCCTTGCGTTCGCTCTACACTTTATCCAGCAGTTTCCCTTCTTCGTTCTCTCCACTTAAAACCTGCCTCTTTGCGTATGGTCTTGCGCACTAAGAGCGCCTCTGAGCGGTTCACCCTACTAGAGGCGCATGGGTAGATGATTAAATATGATACACTACAAAACAATGTACAATTATGAATTTAATAAGTTGCTCATGTGAAGGTTGACAGTGGTTGTGGTAAAGTGTCAGGAATATAGGCCCTAATACATAGACTACATAGGCCTAATAAATTTGTGCATAGGCCTAAAATTACCCAGCCTGGTCCATATAATATGACCGGGTTCAGGGTGTTTGCTCCTCTGCCCCTTGTCCCCGGGTGTGTGTGCAAGAACAGAGATGGTTATGCGCGCACGACGTCAATTATTCCGGGTTTATGTTTTCGGGCAAAAGTAAAATTTTTGCCCCCCCACTGCTGAAATGTCCCCTACGCCTATGCCTGTGCAGCATGGATTGCAATTTTGATTTATGGTATAATGCCATTTTTTCTTAACATTGCTATAAAAAATCTTGTATATGACTTTAGCAGACAGCCTGTTTACATGCTTCCAATGTCCTGCATCTCAGATCTAATCAATTCGTCCTTTCATCCAAGGACACCAGATTTATCCGATATATTTAGACTTGCTTCTTTTATAATGTGTTGCATCCTGTCAGCTTGAATCTAGAAATAAATGCGAATGCAGCGCAAGACTCTGTTGTACTGTGACTGTTCAATGTCATTTTTATTGATCTTATAATTAAGAGGAATGATAATCATTCCAAACCTTAGCACTAAATTGATGAATCTAACAAGCCACAATTTTGCATATTATTCCATCACATTTATCTGAGTTTTAGACTTGGCTTCCAGGAACTGCTTTTTATAGCATGTTAACTAGGCCTAAGTACTATCGACTTGGAAGTGCAATAAAGGCAAGCACAGTGCAGTACAATGTATGGCGTGAGGCCATGCACATATAAATGTAGGAAAACGAGTATATTACACGATGCGAAGGGAGGATATAGGAGCAGACACCAGGAAACCTGGGAGCCTAGAAGGACGGTCAATGGCTTGGTCCTATTCTTCTCCGGTCCTAGGATCATCCGGATACTTTACACAGCCTAGCACTTGTAAATGGGTGAATGGATGCAAGAAGGCTGATGGACAGGTAAATAATTAAGCAGTTAAGTAAGTGGCCAGAATTTGCATCTCGTAATCAGCTGTTAATGATCTTTCGGAATCGATTAGTGTGGGGTGTTAGGTTAGCAAATATCACTCCAGTGGAGTGCTTAAGGATATATTGGGAATCGCAGTCCTTGGTGGTCGGTGTTTCTCTCTCTCTCTCTCTCTCTCTCTCTCTCTCTCTCTCTCTCTCTCTCTCTCTCTCTCTCTCTCTCTCTCGGGAGACTGTTCTGCAGAGAGATGGAACTACATACACAGAAGCAGCGAGACCCACTGACACAGAGGCAGATAGAACAACAGCTGACATCAGAGTAATCATAGAGACACAGACAGAGACAGATAGAGACAGACATACAGTGAGAGAGGGAGAGGAGAGAGAGCTCTAAAAGAATTCACTGTAGATACACACACTGGCTGGCAGAATTTACAGACAGAATCACAGATAGGCAGACACAGACAGACAAGCAGAGGCAGACGACGTGCAGGTCGACAGAGGTCATTCACACAGACAAACAAACAGACATACAGGCAGGAGCACAGACATACAAGTAGCATCTGGAATCAGTTAGTAGTATTCAGCAGCTGTTGGAATCTTCGTTTGCATCCGTTCACCTATTTACAACTGCAGCAGCCTGGCTCCATCAATTACAGCGATGATCGTCGAAGCGGGGAGGGGGGAAGGGGCCCGCGCCTTCAACCATCTCCCTCTGCCGGGCTCTGCGGCGGCAGTGAGTGAGCCTATAGCCGCCCTGCATCGAGAGGAATCGGCGGCTTCAAGGTGCCCTTGCCCCGAGTAGTGACCACTGTCCATCGATTATCATTGATCGTCTGCTGGAAACGGGAAAAGCGCGGCAACGGTGGTGGAGGCGGCGGCGGTGGTGGCTCTCTCGATCTGTGATTCTCTTCGCTCTTTTCCTACACCGTCGAATCGGCGGCGCTAGGTGGCGCTGCGTCGACGACTGCCCGGAACTATTTTTTTGCGGCGAACGCAGCTGATGATTTTCTGCAGTTGTCGGATTGTAGTTCGGCTGAGGCGGAGGCAGCGGCGTTGTTTGGAACTCTTCTGCTGCTGCTGCGCGGGGAAGTTCTGAGCAGACGATTGCAATTGGTTAGCGCTCGTTTCTACTGCAATTTATTAGTGTACTAGCTGTTGAATTTATATGTCGCCTGCTGAAGTGGACGCAGTACATATAGGGCATTGTTGCTGTTGTGTCATGTTATGCTATGTATTGTGAGGTTAGACTATGCTTATGTGGTGTGTTATATTTTGCACAACATTTTTTATGTTTAAAATACTTAGTTCATAACGATGCTATCATGATGGATGCTGGTGACTTGTAGACCTCAGAGTTCTAAATCCGTACTCTAAACTTAAGCTAAGTGCAGGGTGCCTAGTCGCATCAAAGAGATCGATGTGTAGTGGAGGTCCAGATCTGGTCATCAAAGAGATGAGAGAGAGAAAGAGATGACAGAGCAACTACTAAAAAAATGTGAAATGTACTTGGATTTTTATATAGCGGCCGTCTATGGCCTCAATGACCCTGCTCCGTTTTCAATGAATTGATTTAGTGAGATCCTTCACCACCGCTCACCCGTTTGAATAGAACTCGCCTCGTGCAAGGACTATGCTAACCCGAGGTTTTTAATCTCTGAATTAAGCCACCTTTGGGGAGCGAATTGCGGCCCGCACACTCTTTTTCACAGAGTTGTGTACATGTACATATGTGCGGCCATAGCTCTTATCAATGTAGCTAAGGGGTTTCGTCAAGGATGAGGAAGTTTGAAGGTGGAGGACCGAGTGGATCAGAATAGTAATTCTTGAAGACATGAATCTTCAGTTTGGAGTAAAAGCCGGTGGGGTGATAAGTAGAGTAGCCTGAGGTAGATGACGTTGGGTGAATGGCGGTATTGCTAGAGCCATGGAGGAACTGAGGATATGCTGAATATGCGTGGAAGCATTGTATTGGCTGAGGCGTAAAACAATTTCATTTGTTTCATGTGGTATACTCTATTGTGTATAGTGGGCTGTACTGTTTTGTTTTATTTACATGTTGATGAACTTTCTAATTGTCAAGAGTTTTCAAAATCAAAGACTAATTCAGTGCTCAAAATATTTGTGAGTGCCTCAATGGTTTGGCCCCATCTTGTATATAATAGAGATATAGGGTTGGCCTGAGTAGGTTTGGCAACTGTTCATCTGCTTCTGACTAATTTTGAATTAGAGAGTAGCTACTGGGTGAGTATGTGCCGGTACTATGTATGTATCAAGACATTTTTATAGCACCTTTTGTTCCGCTAGCAAAGATTGATTCTCTTCATTTCCTTCTAGGTCTATTGATTCGGTGAATTATGCCTGAAGTTATCGATGGAAATGATGTTTCAATTGATTTGTTTTCTTATGCGACTACAACCATAAACCAAGCATTCCAAATTGGGAGAAGGATTAATTAAGAACGGTTCTTAAGGTCAAAGGTTAACATAGAGAAACAGGATTATATGTGTTGCGTCAGAGTGCTCGTTATTGCATTGAAGCTACGTTACTTGGTAACTGGGTGCCCTCCTTTTAGCAGGACTGGTATCTGGGGCCCTTTGCTGCCTGTGTGCCAACTTGTTTTTCAATAATTTGTTGTTGTGTCCATTCTTTTTGTTATGCGTTGGCTAAAGTTTCAGTAGATGATTTGATTTGATTTGAGAAGCAGTGCTGGCTGGTGCCATGAGGTTAAGCAAAACCTAATTAGGTTAGTGTTTTGATTTGATGGGTGACTGTCTCTTTACTCGAATGCCAGCTGGTGCCCTGTCAGGTCTATATGCACTCAAGCCTTCATTCTGTGTTGACTCGTTAAGGAGTACCAGCAATGGTCGGAAGGTTTAAAGGTATGCCTGCATGATTAGAATTATTTTCCCTTTTGCCCTGTTTAATCTTCACTGAATAACCCCTCCTTGACCTTGAGACTGTCATAAGTGCAGTGGCGGTCGGGTCAGAGTCATGGCAGTTATTCAGCAGTTCTAAGAAATTAAATGTAAAGAAACAGCTGAACAGATTCCTAAGAATTTTTGGCTGGTCATAAGGCATGTCAAGAGTGAAGTAGGCAGTATGTCAAATGACATGTATACGGTACTGCAGCGACCTATATGGTGCCGCTGCCTAAGCGCTTGCTAATAGTTTACTACTTCAGGGCTTGAACATTTAGGAGTATGTTAAGTTTATTTCATCTGCTAAATATTGCAACTATTTACTTAAACTGAGGCTGTCAATGTTCCAGGTTAGCAGCTTAACTGTTCATCCTTAACTGAAGTCTCAAATTGTGCATGCATGGCTCACTTGTCAGAATTCTTTTGTGTTTTGAACTATTATATGAGATATGCTTCATAGAATCATAGACTCTCGGACCAGGATAGGATTATCTCTTGTATCCTTCTAGGATAGTTGATGATTCATGCGGTATCCGACTACATCAAAGAGTTTCTAGCCAGCCTAGTTGATGGTCTTTGCATTCAGTGACCCGTGGAGACCTGCTGGTCCTGTGCTTCCATACAATGATATAGGTGCATTGTACTATCTTATTTCTCATGCGTTGGTCCGTCTTTCAGAAGCAGTCTGCAGTTATATTCCATTTTGTAACAGATAACCCAAGAAACACTCTTAATCCATCTTAACATGCACTGCTTTCGATCTATTAGAATACTAATGCCCTTATGAGATTAATAAAGGATGTTCTACAAGTGGCGCGAATCATAGACGGAAGCTGTCAAAAACTGTTGCTGTGTTTTAGATGCAATAACGGCTTCTTCCTTTGTGAGAACGCCAGAAGACGTCTGTTTAGAAACCTAAAAAGTTTCGTGACTGAGGAGCAACGTCCTGAGAGAAAAACAGAAAGTCCGTGAAAACTCGAAATCTACTCCAGTGTCTCATTGCAGTTGCAGTCTCTGCCGTCATGGCAACGGGAAAACCTAAGAAGCAGGCCCACTTTGAGATGGGAGAGGAGGAGTATGAGCGAGAGGAGAAGTCGGAGAAACTCCATGAGGAGGATCTGCTTGAGTTCAGGAAGAAGCAACGGAGACGGAGTAGTGTCGCTAAGCTGCCAAAAGCGCTCACCGGGATGCGAAGGGTCAGCACCGGAAGCGCTGAATCGTACTGTAAGTGATATTGCTATTGTCATGTAACTCGAATGACTTCTATGATGCCATTGTCGTAATGCTTCAAGTTAAATCACAGAAATCATTCATTATCCAATTGAGCAGAACTCTAGTCAGAATCTGATAGAATAGAGAAATCAGTTGGATCAAAAAAAATTATTACTTTTAAATTATTATTATTATTATTATTATTATTGCCGTTATTATTATTATTAGTAGTATTTTTGCATTATTATTGTTATTATTATTATTATTATTATTATTATTTTTGTTGCTCTTTTATTAATTTAAATTATTATTATTATTATGCACTTTGGTTTTATTTGTAGTTTTTCACTCTTGTTTTTAAGCATTTGCTGGGTGCTTGAATATTGTTATCAAGGCCTTGTGCACTTTGTTGTGCTATTTTTATCTGAAAAGTTGTTGAAGGTTCTTGAATGTTCTAGAATATTCTTGAATTTTCTAGAAAGCTCTGGCAGTAGTTAATCCAACTTTGCTCAGCGCTGAGTGCATCTTGAATAATCTGGGATATAGGTTCTTTTAGACTGTCACTGATATTAAAAAACGAGGTAAAACATGGTTTGTGGGTAATGATAGCCATTTTCTATACTTTCGAAGCATGTAGAAGCAGATAGTATTTACTACCCAGGAGCAGAAATGCTAAGAAATTTGTGGCACAGTATCATATCTGTAGATTTTTTATGGTGCTCTCACAGAATGACTGTTGAGAGGATGAAACCCTGGGAGGAAAGAGATGCCTTTAAAGAATGAGAGACTGCATGGACATTGATGATGATGATGATATAGTTCGAGAGGTAAATTGAGGGTAATTTTCCAGCTGTGCTTTGGAGACCACACAGTGTTTAATTAAGTGATATGCTAGAGAAATATGTGATCATTTAGGCATGGGCAGATGGATGTTTGCATATTGATAATATTGAGGCCTGGTTCTTCACGCTGGTAGAATCTGACATGATGAAAGGTTTCATGTTTCCAACTGTTCAATGCAACATCAAGTTCCATTTTGAAATTCCTAGGACTGTGGTAACAATTCATGACCAAAAATGCTGGCTGTGAATAATATCGTTCTCCACATGTATCCTGTGGGGCAAATGGATGTCCACAATAGATGCCCTTCGACAGCCGCCAGTTGCGTTGGGTTCATGTTTTCTGAGAGTCGTTCCCTTCAATCGCCCCCCCTCCTTACCTCGTTGCTACACTGTCCTGGAACTTTGAACCGTCGGTGTTTGCTATCAACTCCGGATGGAAATCCATTGGCTGAGCTCTGCCTGTTTGCACGAGATCTGCAGATGTTGACATTTCTGCTTATCTGAGCGCTGTTTACGAATTGATTAACTGTTTGGTCTTAATGACTTTTGCATCATTGAAGCCGATGCAGCTGGCAGTGATTAAACGTCTAGATACACTCATGCATATATTATTTTTTATTGCTGATAATAAATTTCTCATTATTTTTATCATTTGGATGTGGAGCACTCATTATTATGTGAATTAATGCATTTATTTGGATTAGAAGACATTATTGCTTCTATCATATTATTGTTGTTGTTAATAATAATAATAATAATAATAATAATAATATTATTATTATTATTATTATTATTTACTACTACTACTAATAATAATAGTTACAATTTATATTTGTTTGTATGCACACTTGTTATAGTGCCCCTTCACGCTCTCTACTCAGAGGCGCTCCCGACTGCAGAGCGGACACTGCATCGGAGTTTCACGCCAAAGAGCTGAGCAATTGCAAGTGAATGACTTGCCCAAAGTCCTTACGCGGCGACTTGAAGTGGATTCGAACCTGTGACCCTTTGGCTGCAAGGCGACAAACATACCCACCACACCACAGCGCCCCACACCCTATGTCACCGTAACACAACCATGCCATTACAAGGGCGCCTTACATGGCAGCTAACAGGCGGGATGAGCCCTAGAGGAAATTGTTTGTTATTTATAAATCAGTCTTGTGATGCTTTTGTGTTGAAATACCTGTTGGTCTAAAGAAATATAAATTGTCTGGATTGGTTAAATCTCATAAAGTTCATGCAAGGAGAGAATCCTGCAAACGCATTGCATCGTTAAATTAATTAATTGACTTGGGGATGATATAAACAGACTACATGTTTCTCTTGTTTCTCCAGATACATATATATATATATCTACCAGAGAGCACCTAAATGCCATAATAAAAGTAATCCCGGCATTGTTAATAGGACTAAAGTCTTCTTCCCAATGGCCAGTGGAATAGCGTGATACTGTTTCAGGAATAGTTCATATTTGGATGTCCTTGTAGTTGCAGCCACTTCCACAGTCCCACCCCACACCCTAAACAGGAAGTATATAGCGGCCAAATATGAAATTGACACAAGATCAGTTACAGTGACGTCCCATGCAAATCAAACTTAATGGCCATTTTGTATTATGCGATGAGCGTAGGTCTGTGGAGTGTCTGTGCTGTCTGTTCTGGATATTAAGCTGCCGGTGGTTGTGTGATTTTTTGAAAGGAATTGTACATGGTCAATGCTGCAACCAACAGGTTTCGTCATTTTTAGATGGCCCTTCTTCCCTACCAACCAGGAGCAAAGCCTACAAGAAAGACCATGTGATTCATCTGTCACCACAAGGTAGATCCTCCCCAGCAGCTGATGTTTGCAAATACTTTCCCACTGCTTCATCGTCCAATTTTGGGCCACAGCTAGTGATAGATAGTGTGAAAAATCAGTTACTTGCTTATGGTGTGGAGATATCTTTGAAACATACCTAAAGAGAATCATCAGTGAGATGGGCCTCGGGGATTGTAGCAGCCTTTAGAATGAGTGGTTCATTCAGGTACAATTCAGGTTTGTAGATCGTTCTCTGGTCTGAATGCAATGATCTTCACACCAATGCTGCCTTCTAGCTTCATATTGTTCATCATCGTTAGTTTGTTTGTTGCTAATGACGGAGGATTGGATAATGCTGATGCCTGCAGCAGAAGCCAAGAATTCAGGAGACACAAGCGAGGGCATGTCTGGTTATTTAGTCTTGACTGGGAGAGAATTTTGGAGCCATTGCATTGACTCTCAGATAAGGAAACACTGAGGACAGCCAAGCAGAAGCCATCATGTGAAAGAGAATCATATTTTGCCATTTATGATAGTGGTCAATTCTTGGAAGGCATTATAAGGTACCGGTAGCTATAGTGAACTTAATGAACATCTCAAGGTCATATGTGTTTGGAAAGAAACCCCAACCCTGAAATAACTACCTGGTAAATACAATTGTTAACAACAGGTTTTCAGCCATGTTAGTTTTTTAGTAGATGGTGGTGCAGGAACACTGTGGTTGTATCTGGCTTGAATCAGAACTGATCATTGGATCAGGAAAGACCATTATCAGATAAGCGAGATTGCACCACTCTGTATGCCTCTAACTTGCAGGCCCAGGGGCTCACACTCACGTTCAACCACTGTCTTGACTGCAGTCACGTTGGACTTTTTACCCGTAGAAATACGGTCATCCGGAGAGAGCACTCCCAAGTTAGAAGCTTTGAAGAGATGCTATATAAAATTGCTGTTATAATCAAAGTATCCTGCAGCAAACAAGGAAGAGAAGCCCTGGAGAATTGGGTACAGAGTACGACATAGCAAGAGCCTGGGATAGCGGTGTGAGTTGACCAAACCTAAATGCCAACGCATCCATTTATGACTGAAGGCAGGAAGGCACAAGTTCTTACATAATGTCGCCAAGAGTAGATCTATAGCATAGTATATCAGAGAAGGCTGTTAAGCTTATTTTGAGATACTGAAGCTGACTGCACGTTATTTATGAAAGCATCTGGAGGCGAGTAATTCTCCTTTGCAATCGCCAGGTTCACCCACTTCAACCTGTTGGTGAGAGAGGTATGCAATAGCCTTTGAAGGGCACAAGTGGTGTTGCCACATTTAGGTGCTAGTCTCCGCCTTTAGTATACGATTACTATTGGGCTAGGACCTCCCTCCCACCTACTTATCTGCAGCATAAAGTTCTCTGATTGATTGATATTTGTCAGGGCAAACTGCAGTCAAAAGCATGTTTGCCAGAGCACTAGTGCAGTGTTATTGTTGTTCTTATTACTGTTATTATTATTGATGTTGTTATTGTTATTAATAGCCTGCATGTTTGTTTTGAACTGCCGAATCATGTGGGGAAGCAAGTGCTTAGTACTTTAGTGAAACGCACGTGTGACACGTGTGTGTATGCCAACAGCCGAGCCAATCTTCTTAGACAGTGAGAAAGAGAGAACTCCACCAATGTTTGACGAAGTCTTGTGCATTAAAAAGATGCTTTGATTTTATCTGTTGAGCAGTCTTCAGCATGGCTGACCATTTATTTACATTCACGAGCATCATGTTTTGACCAATTTTTATTTTCATCAACAGTCTTTGAAGTGCTATTCAACAAAGGTTGGCATGTTGTTGTTGTCGTGATTTAGCTGTTCAGATGCAACAGTTGCACTTTCGTGCAGTGACAAAAAGGGGCTGCACTTATCTCTTCGTCTGTGGCATCCATTGAACATTTGCTTTTTATTTTTCTATTAGATTTTTGTACTCGGGCAGGAGCCATGACCCGATCAACTTGTCCACATAATCCGCCTGCCTAGTTCCCCCTCTCTGCCACCATCAGTCATCGCCACTAAACCCTTGATTTGAGACCAGTCCCTGCACTATTGACTTCGTTGCTCATTTAATATGTTCATTTAATAGTTTGCCACCATTTAATGTCGTCAATGGCCTTTTTAAATGTGATTTCTATGATTGATGATGTTATTATGTTTTGACCTTTTGACTGCTTACAAAATTGATGAGCTCAGATCTTCTTGTTTATCCTATTGAGGCAATGCTAATCTCTTGAACCTTCCAGCTGCATTTGACTGACATTGTGCGTACAATTATTCTCTTTCATTTTCAACTTTTTCCTTGGTGTTAGTGCCTGCAGATGTCACTTTGTTCCTCCATAGAGATCTCGATTAATTCACATATTTATCTGTGGCCCTCAGCCCCCTCAATATTATCTTGGCGTGCGATCTGTCTTAGATCTCACGTTTATATCTCCCACTTTTTATCCATTGGTTATCTCTCACTTTTATCTGACCTTCAAGTTTTTAAACTGACATCTATGGGATATCTTGAGAATTTCTTCCGATCGGCCACAGAGCTCGACATAGTCCGTTCTGGGGATGCTCTGTTTCTGCTGGAATGGATTGGTGTGTGTGTGTGTGTGCTTTGTAGGTTATCCGTCGTTTATTTATTGACTGACGGGTGAAGAAGGCGATCAATAGACGGACCCCCGGATGGATGGATCGGATGGGTCGTGGATCCGCTCCGTCTTTAGTTAGGTCTATGGTATTGCTTCCCTCCCTCCCTCCACCGTCCGTCTGCTCCAGACCCCTTTCCTCCTTCCGGCTTTTCTTTCCCTTGCTGGTCCTCTTTCCTATAACGTCATCATTGGGTAAGCATTGCTTCACTGCCTTCATCTATCCCTTGGCGCATCTAACCCTCTCTCTTTCCACCTTCGTTTGTCCCATCATCCTTTTGTCATCCCTTTCTCATGCCACATCCTTTCTGCCATCCCTTTTTCATTACCTCTCTTTCTCCATCATTCCATTTGTCCTTCTCTTTCTCCATTCCTCTCTGTTTCTCCTCCTTGCTCCATCCTTTCCTTCCTTTATTTCTCCATCCATCCTTCCCTGCCTTCCTCCATCTCTTCCTCCGTCGCTTCTGCTTTCCCTTCCTTCATTCTTCGCCTTCCCCTCTCTTTCCCATGCTACTATTTTCCCCCCCACACCCCTCCATCCTTCTCTCACGCCCTTCATCTCTATCGCCGTCCTTCCCTTCCTCCTTCTCTCCATCGCTCTTCTACTCCTACTCCACTTTCCAATAGAGTCGCCATCGGAAATGCACTGCTGGCAAATATCCCGCAGGCAGAGTTCCGGCCAATCCAGCGCAGTTCAATCCAGCGTGGTCCAAACCAGTCCGTGTCTGCCTCGAAATACTAATTACTTCCCATTAAAATACACAGCGGTCATCATTTGGAGTGATAATTGGCTGGCTGGTTAATTATTTGACTAATTGATTGACTGACTAATTGACTGACCGACTGACTGGTTGGCTGGATTTCTCACCTTTAATGTAATGTGTTGCAAAGTCATTATTATTTATATAGCACTATTTGATTGTGGTGCATGAAGGGATCATGCGAAATGACCCTTGCACAAGATGCCCTTCATCTTCTGTCATTCAAAAGTGTTAATTAGGGTTGAGTAATTATTGGACATTCTGAAACTGTGGTCCTCTTGAATTAATGCGCTCATGTTGCATAAAGGATCTTTTGTCTGATGCAGAAACATGACATACAGTACTTTCTTTACGGGGTGGTGGGGGAGGCAGGGGGAATCTTGAATTTGTTGTTTTAGTTCTGCCTAATTTAACCGGATCTTTGTATTGTGTCGATTCAGTGAAATGTACCAGCACTACTACAAACAATGTTTTTAGTGATTCAGTACATCAACGATGTGTGTTGAATGTTATGCCTGTAATTAATACTCAAGACTTAATAGCGATGAGAGTTTACTAAAAGCGGCTGTGGAACCAGTCCTTCCATCTCTCCATCTCTTTGTGTACAGCTCATCGTTGAAGTTTTAAATTTTAGAGCAGCTACTGATTAAAATAATTTTTTGTCGATTAGTCTTCAAACTTTAATCTCAATTAATTGATTAAATTCGATTAATTTGGTCTGCGTTACATAAAGCTTGAAAGACTGTCAGAAATGTAGTCACTGAGTTTGTTATTGTGTCCTTTGTAAAAAAAGTCAATCGGACTGTTTGTTTATTGCAATAAAGACCATCAAATTTTTCAAGATGTTGTACTTTTCCATCAGCGTTTTACCTCAAATGCAAAATGATCGCCTCATTTTAAATCCTCAAATGCAAAATGATTGCCTCATTTTAAATCCTCAAATGCAAAATGATTGCCTCATTTAAAATCCTCAAATGCAAATTGATTGCCTGATTTCAAATGTCTGCCAACTGTATTCAACATTAGCATTCAAGCAGTCAATTGTTAAAAGAGCAATCTGATCTTGTCTATGTAATATATTGTCTTCTTGAATGCCATTATCATTGTGATAAATTATATTGCCTTCTAGAATGCCATAATGGAAAAAGGCGTCGATCAATCAAGCTTCAAGTTAAATTTTAGTTAAAACTGTAATCCTTTAGCGATGGTCAGTTAAAGCTGTTGGTCAGAAGCAACTCTATGGCAATGACATTGCAACTCTATGGCAATGACATTGCAACTCTATGGCAATGACATTGCAACTCTATGGCAATGAGATTGCAACTCTATGGAAATGACATTGCAACTCTATGGAAATGACATTGCAACTCTATGGCAATAACATTGCAACTCTATGGCAATGACATTGCAACTCTATGGCAATGACATTGCGTGCTGGCTATGGACTGATATGCATGTCGAAGTCTGCACCTTTGACAGTTGACCACCGATCAAAAGATGGCGTTGCTGTCAGAAATGGCAGATGTCTGCAAAGAGTGTGATTGGCTTTCGAAATAAATCGCTTTGTTGGATGCAACAAAATGTCAACGAATGGGTTGCAGTTGAAGGTCAATGTTTGAGGAAGACATGCGACCTAAGTTGTGTTGTGTGATATTTGGTTACGGTTATCAGAGTTTCATTGGTTGGTCTGATTTGCATTGGATGTTCTAAGTTGTGTTTGATGATCTAAGTTGTATCAGTAATCATAATCTCGAGACTTCTACAGCGCCCACAAAAGCCAAGTCGTGGGAACTAGCTTATTCACAGGCGCTTAATTAAAACAAAATCGATAGGCAGCGGGTCAAGTCCGGAGAGTCAGGCAGGCAGACAGGTTGATCAGTCACTTCAAGCAATACTTGAAAATTGCTTCTCTTCAGTGCACGAATGGTTCTGCCTAAACAGTCCTGCTATAAACGGCCTGATAAGTCTGAGGCAATCATGTTTGGCTAAGAACTGCACCCTTTCCCTTCTCATGCCAGTTTCGACCTTGCTGGCACTATTGTTCCAGCATTAAATAAATCTCAAAACTCTTGGGATGACTCTGGTCAGTAGTCCAGTAGTCATGCATTTCACTCCCACATGACAAACAGGTCTACAGATCTTGTTTCTATCATATTAGAACAATACGTCACATAGGCTCACTCTTACAAATGAAATGTCACGAGCTATTGTATGATCTCATCTTGATTATACCAGCTCTCTTCTTGCACGCCTTTCAGATCTTTAAATCAATGCATCAGATTTTCTCTTTCTCACAGTATACATGTATTAATACACTGATATTAATGATATTAATATACATATATTAATACACTGATAGCAATATACATTATATTAATACACTGCATATATTCATATGATGGCACAAAGCTTTGCCACCTGTGATGAAATGCTGCAGGCCATGGCACTTGATATTGGACGGCTTGCTTTTGCGTTCAATCTTTCCTCATCTGTGTTCCTCTTCTCATTCAAAGTCTCCTTAAAATTTCTATGGTCAGCTGCATTCGGCCTCGTATAGAAGTTAGAATATGATTTAAACTTACCTATAGAACAATTTCAATGAGTGCTACTTCCTACCTTCAACCATCACATGCCACCAAGCAGTCTGTGGTGTATGGATGTAACATTGTCATGGGCTGCGCTGCAGAGTTCATTGGCTGAAAATTTATGTCCATCTTGACTTGAAGCTAAAATCAATGGAGCAATGGAAGTGTTGGTCTTTATTGACTTGTCTTAATGAGGTCCTAGGTGAGGCCAGAGGTCGATTATAGGTCTGCAATGACTGGAGAGTGAGGCCTCATAAGGATTCATGGCAGCAGCAAAGTTCAAGACACTTTTGAGCAGGTTGCTTTAACCATGGTGACCTTTTCTGTTCTTTTGTTGTTGCTGTTTAGCTCCGTGCTCCAGTTCTGGCGAAGAAGATGACACAAGTCCACGAGAAAAGAAACAGGTTATACAGAGTAGTTTATGTCCATTGTGTGACGCATTGATGTTTGTGTTTAGTTTATTGTATTGAATTGTATATGACCATTTATAAAGTGCTTCTCACAGCAAGAGCTTTTTGGAATTGCTCTAGGTGTGAGCGACCCTGAGCGAAAAGGCAGGATTTGAGGCGAGAGAAAAATAAAGAAGTGTATATGTGCAATTGAGTAGTTTCCTTGAAGAGGCGCTGTATAAATGCTCGAATGAATGAATGAATGAATGAATGAATTGTGCATGCATGACATTGCTTGTGTGTTATAAAGATTGGCGTGAGGACAAAATAATGTGTCCCTATTGACATCCACAGTTTTAGTTTTAATGCCATCCTTTAAAAAGGCCATTGACGACATTAAATGGTGGCAAACTATTAAATGAACATATTAAATGAACAACGAAGTCAATAGTGCAGGGACTGGTCTCAAATCAAGGGCTTAGTGGCGGTAACTGATGGTGGCAGAGGGGGGACTAGGCAGGCGGATCATGTGGACAAGTTGATCGGGTCCCCAGTCACTTGTCCTCACATTCTCTGCGCAGGTTCTCCGTATCTCAGCACTGCTCATCACCATGCAGTTTCATCTCTGCACCACCATCATTCCCACAGCGTTTAAGTAGCTAACATCAATGCATTTTATTGCAATGTTGAAAGCTTAGTATTAGGATTTCTGAAAAGATAAAAAATGAGATGTTTTACCTCAGCTTGTGATTTATATGATCCATGAATAATCTGGAATAGTCGCAGTGCTTGATGTTGTGGATGCTAACCATTGAGATGTATTACATGTATAACATTAACACTAGAGAGAGTATGACGTATCTGCCCTGCAGTCAAATATGAAGTCGTATCGTACCGACCAATCATAGGCGATTTCTTATACCGACCAATCACACACAGTCTTACAGCATCGATTTGAAAAATAAATAAAACGACATCAGCATTTTTATAATAAAACGAACATGTCGATGCTTGTTTGAGTTTCCAGTTTCTTGCAATATTGACAAGTAAGCATCGACAAGTTCGTCTTATTATAAAAATGCTGATATTATTTTATTTATTCCCCCCCACATCGATGTTGTACGACTGTGATTGGTCGGTATGAGAAATCGCCTATGATTGGTCTGTGCGAATTAGACAGATATGATGTGATTGGTTTGTGCAAATTAGACCGACTTCAATATAGAGACTTGATACTCTCTCTAGTGATATATTCATTATATAATACACCTCTATGATGCTAACAAGTTTAATATTGTTACATTCACAAACCAAGCTACTTAGTAAGCCTTGCAAGGCAGTTAAAAGATCTGGCCAAATTGATGATGGCCTTAACATATTAGTCAGGCATTTATGAGCACAGTTTTCATACCATTTAGTCTTAGCAAAGATAATCTAGGAGCGCAGGGCATGGACATGAGAGATGTCGTGGAAAAAGCCAGAAACAGAACTGTTTGGAGAAGTCTAATTAAAGTCTCATCGTCGGCACACGCCTGATGGAAGACCAGGAAGAGAGAAGAAGAAGCCTTAGCAATATATGGATGATGACACCTAATGAAAATCCCGCAAAACTTACTGTTAGTTAGGCCAAAAAAAATTAATGCTGTGTTTCCAGTAACAGAGCTAAAAAAAATTGGGTAGGTAGGTCGAAAAATATTTTTATTTTGGTAAAATATTTTTATACAGGGCCTATACGAAAAATTATACCGAAATACTCTTTTTTGCATATAGGTACAGTGGTACACGCTGCAACAAAGTACGTGTTCTAAGCAAGTATAAACTGCCTATTTCCCTGTACCTAAAATTGCTCTAGAAAACAATTCTATTGATTTCATTTTGTTGACATCCTTTCTGGTAAGATAAAGTGGGAAGGGAATGGGAAGATGAGCGCGAACAAAACATCACTGCTAGGGGTCGTTCCAGACTGATCGAGCCAGTGACTAGTTACACCTAGAGGTTGCTAGACTTATTTTCCCTAGTCACCCCGTTAGAGGTGACTCAAGTGAGAATGATAAGGCTAGAGGTTTCTCAAGACTGGCAACCAGGAAGTAGTTAGGCAGGCGTGAAACTCTAAGGCAATGTCAATGTAAATAAAAAAAATTACGCAAAATTTTCCGAGTCGCTGCAATAAAAGTGAGTCGGTTGGGTTACCGGAAACACAACATTTTTTTCCCCTATGATACAACTATATACGGAAGGCAATGTCACCGTATTATGTAAAAAAAAATTTGAGAAAATTTTTTTTCGTAAAATTTTTTTTTAAATAAAATTTTTTTTTTTAAATAAATTTTTTTTACAAAATTATTTGAGTCGCGGCAATAAAAGAGGGTCGGCCGGGTTACCGGAAACACAGCATTATTTTTTTTTGGCCTTATCGAAAAAATGTATGTAAACGAAACTATAATTATTTTAATACAGGTCTGTTAGTGTTTGTATGTTTACATGCACAGATACACTGCATGTAGCCTATTCATATGATGCCACAAAGCTTTGCCACCTGTGATGAAATGCTGTAGGTCATAGCACTTGATATTGGACGGCTTGCTCTTGCATTCAATCTTTCCTCATCTGCGTTTGCAATAGTCGGGATAATGAGGAGAAACTGGTGCATATGCGGCTGTTCGTTAAGAGGATTCCTGTCAACCATTCGCCGCTCATTTGTGTGGCAATGGCGGCCTTTTGATTTATTACTAGTTTTGTCTCAGTTCTCCATTTAATCAGTATTTATTTCAAGTTTGTGTGGGTTCTTATTTAATGAGATCTAAAGATAGAAATAAGACACTATTATGGATGTATTATTGCCTGTGGGATTGCAATTTGACCATCTTGAATCATAATTAAAGACTTCGACCTTTGCGTGCATAAATGCATTCTTGCATGTTGTTGCATGCACTTTATACAGACATATACACACGATTACACACATGCAAACTATACACATGCAAAAGTCATGCATTCACAACTACACAAATGCACAAGTACGCACAGTCGCGTGCGTGCGTGTGTGTGTGTGTGTGTTATTTTGTGGTTTTATTTAATGGTTTGTTTAGAATGTAGGACTGGTTTGCTCTTTATTGGGTCACATATTCTGTTACTGTATTTGTGCCTGGCCATGCATATTAAAAGACAAATTGTTTCAGAGCCTCTATTGTTATCTGGAACCCATGGAATTGGGTTACCAGGAATAATTTGGAGGCATGTCATGCTCGACTGGTTTGATTAATTAATCCCACTGAGAGGCAGGCACAGATGAAGACGTCCAAAAGCTGGATAAACTTGTAATGGGCTAAAACGGTCTGGCTATGTTTCTGGTTCTTTGACTGTATGGTTGGCTGAACTTCTCAGTATAGCTGAATGACTGACTGTTTTGACACAGTGGCCTATCGATTGTTTTTTAATTTTATGTATTTCTCCCTTCAAGCTCTCTGCTCAGAGGTGCTTCCGACTGCAGCGCGGACACTGCATTGGAGTTTCACGCCGAAGCGCCCGAGCAATTGGGAATGAAGGATTTGCTCAAGGTCCCTACTCGCCGGCTTGAAGTGGATTCGAACCTGGAACCTCTGCTCCAAGACCACGGATGTGCCACTACACCACCATGCCCCACGAGTGCTTGACCTGTTTTGGATAATGGCCTTGAGTAAGGTCCTCAGTCACAATTGCTCATTGTCACCGATACTGAGTCGTATGGTCATGTGCTCTTCGGTATTTTGGAAGGAGGGCATTATTAAATGTAGTCTAGTGTATTCATTCATTCATTCATTCATTCCGAGAATTTATATTTCAACTCTTCAAGAGAGCTACTCGGAGGCGTTCCCAGCCACAGCTAAAAGGCAAGATTTGAGCGACTAATAAAAAGCAGGCGAGTTTGGCCTAGGCATTGATCGCAAGGCTAATGGAAAGCCAGTGCAGATGGCGAGACCGACAATCGAAAAGGCTCGGTGCTGTCTGATAGAAGTGCGAGCTTGATGAACCAGAAACGTCCACCTTGCCGAAGAGCAAAGAGTTCGAGGGGCTGTGAGGTCGACACAGATCAGACAAGTATGATAGAGCGCAACCAAGAAGGTGCCACCAAACAAAGAAGGTGTCACCAAACCAAGAAGGTGCCACCAAACCAAGAAGGTGCGACCAAACCAAGAAGGTGTCACCAAACCAAGAAGGTGCCACCAAACCAAGAAGGTGCCACCAAACAAAGAAGGTGCCACCAAACCAAGAAGGTGCCACCAAACAAAGAAGGTGTCACCAAACAAAGAAGGTGCCACCAAACAAAGAAGGTGCCACCGAACCAAGAAGGTGCCACCAAACAAATGCAGCAATGCAGTAGGAGATGTGCTGTGGAACAGGGAGCCAGTGAAGAATATGGAATGATCTTCCAAAGTTTGTTCACTTATAACCACCATTAACATGCTTAAGAAAAAATTTAGAGAATGTTTTTTTTTCTCTGTTTATTAGAGTTAAACCGTTGGTCATAATTTGTTTTTTTAATCTGTTTGTCATTTCGTTTCAGTTTGTTTTTAATTTCATGTATAACATGTTGTTCTTTGCACTGTTTTACAACAGGTAAATGTAATCGAGAAAGGAAGGGTCAGTCCAGCCTCAGCAGGTCCATACGACCTTTTTGGATTGATCCTTTGGTTTATGTACCAATCACTTGAAAGTCATTTGAGTTTGCACTGATTGCTGTTATTTTTTATTTGGTTTATGCTCTGTCAATAAACGACTACTGCTGCTAAAAAAAGAATGTCACGCGCATAGGCGGAGACAGGGGCATATATATAGGAATATGGCCAATGAGGCTAAAGCGGCTAAATGACTATGTAACTGCCGAAGTGTCTAAACCGTTGCCTGGCTAAAGGTCTTAAGGGTTGAGGACTGGCTAAATAGCCGGCTAAATGACCAAATGGTTGACTGGGTGAATTAATGGCTGGCTTTACGGCTGGCCGAAGGACCCTGGGTGGTTGACTGACAATGTGAATGGCTGGTTGGCTAAATGTAGGTGGAAGTACTGACTGAATGATTAACCAACAGGCTGGCTGACTGACTGACAAGACCACCAACTTCTGTATAATATTGGGGATTAGGGAGTCAGGTCTGACAGGATGCTGGTCAGCCGCACCCTCCCCCCCCCATGTTTTTAATCTAATTCCTCCACGTCTCAGGGGTTTCGTCGATGATCGAGGCTGCCATGTACTTGTAAATTATATAGCGCTTTTATGAGGCTTTTATGCATAAATTTCCATTACTTCGTATATGTATGCACACATTTATATAACGCCTTTATGAGGCTTGTATGCATAAATTTACATTGCTTCATATACGTATGAATACATTTGTATGGTGCATTTCTGAAAGCACTTTGGCGGAGATATGACCTATAGCTGACATTTCATGGAGGAAGCAGCACAGTCTTTATGCTCTTCGGGGTCTGCTTCAGAATGATGATCGTAAACTGGTATCAACGTATGATGATCGTAAACTGGTATCAACGTATGTTAAGTGCGGCCAGTGTAGCGCAGTCAGATGGTTGCATGAAATTATCGTAAAAGACCTTGTTGCTGTTTGGCTGTTATAGACGACGTCTGTGACTATTGGATTACCGGACAGTTATTTTTAATAGGTTGCTGCTAGAAACATTTCTGTCTGCAGTCCCCAGGCAGTACTCAGGACTGAGATTGAGGATGCCTACTCGCAATTCTTCTGTTGGGCTTCTTTGGCTTGAATGGTATTAGCACACGAATTATCCTCTTGTGTAGTAGATCTGCTCTGGAGAGCCGTTCTTCTGTCTGCTTTATTATGGTTCAAAAGACAAAAGCCTGTCGTGGTATATACCATAACTCATTCTGTTCTACTCTCTTGCCTATACGCTTGCTTGGCATGCGTCTTTTCTGTCTTTCAGTCTGTTTCTGTCTGTATGTCTTCCTGTCTGTCTGTCTGTCTGTCTGGTTGTCTGTCTGTTTGTCTTTTATCTGTTTGTCTTTCTTCTGACTGTGCTTCTCGCTGCTCATTCTTCTATGAATTTGCGTGTTGGTGTGCGTGTTGGACCTGTTGGTGTCTTTTTGTCTGTATCTAAATTTGTCTGCATGTTTGTCTCTTTATGTTTACGTTTGCATG
Organism: Lumbricus terrestris; assembly: GCA_949752735.1. NCBI lineage: Eukaryota > Metazoa > Annelida > Clitellata > Crassiclitellata > Lumbricidae > Lumbricus > Lumbricus terrestris. The sequence goes on from OX457036.1 coordinate 44,491,720, forward strand.
TGCACTTGTTATAGCGCCCCTTCAAACTCGCTACTCAAGGCACTCCCGACTACAGCGCTGACACTGCATCGGAGTTTCACGCTGAAGCACTGAGCAATTACGAATAATGGACTTGCCCAAGGTTCCTACACGATGACCTGAGGTGGATTCGAACCTGCAACCCTGCGGATGCAAGGCAATGAACATACCCACTACACCACCATGCCCCACATGTATGTATGTCTGCAAGTTTGTATTCTATGTCTATCTGTCAGTCAGTCAGTCTGTCTCCACTCATTTCACAGCTGAGCACCTGCTGTGGCTGAGAGACTTGGAATTCTCACTTGGATTTCATGTCAGCTTTAACCAATGCCCACATGCTGCACTCACTTCCGACCTTTCTTCAGGGATGGCTAATACTGCTGCATAGGTAATCTAGATTGTAGAAAGGTGGCAGTTGTTATCTTTCTTGTGTCCTGCACAGTTTTTTGGTCTTCTCAGACAGGTTTCGTGGCCAACCCTTTGGAAGTGCTGCTTATCTAATCTAGTGTTATATTTAATCTAAGAACTGACGGGGATGTTAATTGGTGCATAGATCAGTTAGGGCTCTTTCTCAAGCGTCTAAATTATGCAGACATGTATGTATATATATATAATGTTATAGATTTGCTCTTTGTGTGCTTCAGAGCTTACTTAGTCCACCATCCCTCCTGGTCTCCATACCTGTGCACTACTGCTCAAAGTTATATAGTTTTAGGCTCACTGGAGGCAATACCGATCATCATTATCATCCAGTGGCGGATCCAGAATGTTTCAAAGGGGGGGGGGTGCAGAATTTTTGGTCTTGGGCAAGGATAAATTTCATCTTTAGTCGCCGGGAAATCTGATGACCTTTGTTTTTAGTCGTTTGTCCAATTCTCACGGGAAATATACCATTTTACCCACCAAAAAAGTTGACGACCTTTTTTAGTCATCATAGACTACTTTTGTACTTTTGTAAAGGTTTGCCGAACTGATGGGGGCCACGTCCACTTTCCACGCCAAAATGGCTGGTGAAAAATAAAGAATGGGGGCCATGACCTGATTGACCCCCCTGAATCCGCCCCTATCATCATCATCATAAACCATGGGCTCATCGCCCATAGGTGTCCAACACCATTTTCACTAAGTTCTCCCATGCACCATTGCCTGTCCAGAGTGATGTGGCTCTTCTCTATGAGGAGTTGGGGACGGCCTCTCTAGTTTTGAACCACCCGTCTGTCCGAACACTAATGTCTTGATCTTCCGATCGTTATTCATTCTGCGTATGTTACGTGACCGAATAATTCTAGTTTCCTTTGAATTATCTTCTGCGTCAAATTCTCCTTAATATGCATCCATCAGTGTTTACATTTCCCCCCCCAGAAAAATTTTACGAAATGATATTGGTTTTTAGTTACTGTTTTCATCATTGCTTTACATGAAGTGTTATAATATACCGTGATATTATTTATTATTATATGATTATAATGACATTATTTACTACAAGAATATATGATACTATCATGTTAAAATGACACCTTAAAAAACAGCCATTGCAATGTGGAAATTCAAAAAGTTTCTAATGGGTCACTGAAAAAGTACAGCTATTTTGTTAAGATGACCCCTTAAAATGGTGCCATTGCAATGTGGAATTCAAAAAGTTTCTAATGTGTCATTGAAAAAGTACAGCTATTTTGTTAAGACGACACCTTAAAATGCTGCCATTGCAATGTGGAAATTCAAAAAGTTTCTAATGTGTCATTGAAAAAGTACAGCTATTTTGTTAAGACGACACCTTAAAATGCTGCCATTGCAATGTGGAAATTCAAAAAGTTTCTGATGGGGAGGGGCACATCCCCTCCCCATACTCCTCCCCCTCCCAGTCTCGGTGCTACGCGCATCATGAGCGTCCTTCGGACGCTCAATTGTCCCCCCCCCAGAAACCTCAATTCCCCCCCCCCAGAGGAGGGGGACTAGATTAAACACTGTGCATCTGTCTGTGCAATTCTGCGTTACTGACTTTTGTACCCGTCCTATTCTATTTGTTCCCATGCTATTACATAGCAGCATTTCAAAAATCCTGTGTTCATATGCATTATGCAAGTATGTATGCGTATACTATATAGGCTAAGTATCTGACCATTTTTAGAGCTCCTTACAAGGCCGTGATGTGGCTTGAAGGCATGCTGTCTGATTGTGCAGCATTTGAGCACTTGAGGTTGTTAGGAGTTAGGACCTGGATTAGATGGCAAAAGGAGTGGCATGAAAAGGAGGACCAGATGTCTCTAGGAGATTATAGGGCATGTCTGCAAGAGGCAGCACCTGCACTGCTCTGTGTGGCTGTGCGTTTCTCTTTCCTCCCATCTTTTCCGTTTTCATCCTTATTCCTCTTCAATCCTATCCATCCCATTTCTATCATTTCCAGCCACATTGTCTCCAGCTTCGACTCTCCTCACCTCACCTCTCTGATACACTCCCCTCCCGTCCACTTTGAAAGTCTCCTCTCCTCTGGTCTCCAAGTAGTTGCATATCCTCACACCATGCTTTGTAGTCGTAATCGTAATCTTCAAATTTCTAGAGCGCCACTCGAAAGCCAAGCGCAGGGCACCAGCTTATTCACAAGGGCTTCTTTTGTGTTTTCATTCCCTATCTTTTCCATAACTTTCGGCTTCAATCTCCTCCTATCCGCTCGGATCCTCTTCTCACTTTCTGTCAATCCCTATCTATTATAATAGTACCTTACCTTTGAAGAGTTATTTGCCAATACCTACAGTAGTGTGGTCCAAAAAAATAAAATTCAAGGTAGAATCCAAGACACCTTCCCAGTTTGTTAGACTTGTTATTAGTATTATTGAGACCAAATTTCAGCCCCAGATTCGGACTAGAAGACGGTGCTCAATGACACACAAAACTTACCATGTAGTAGTATTAGCTAGAAATCTTGATACCTTTCTTGTTTGGTCAAAAACTCAACATTTGTCATGTAGATGGGCTTTAAATAGTTCCTGTTGTGTTATCATACGTGCCAGAATTAAGACTACACAGTTGTTAATTCCACCTTGCTTCTCCTCTTCTCTCCTTTCGGTTTAGAATTTACACTGAAGATGAGGGGCAGTCGGTTGGCCGGATGGACGGATGGATGGATTGACGAATGAATAGAGACCAAATGAGCGATCAATAGTTGGATGTGTCCGCTAATGATTGGACAAATCTGCTTATTGATTACTGAATGATTGATGAATCGAGTGAACCATACTATGCATACTATCCATACTATGCATTGCATACTATGCATGCTATGCACCAGTATTTCCGACGTGTGCCTTCAGTTCCATCAGTAGGGCAGTGGCATATTGAGACTGTTAGTTTGCTGAACTGTCAACTATGAGGTATTAGGTTCAAATCTCCAGCTTTACCGATATGTCTCGTCTTCCACTAGGACAGGGTGTCAAAAAACTGACCTGTGGGCCATTTCTGCCCTGCCTATAATGTTTTCTGGCATGCACAGCCTTGCCTACTTACTATACGCAAAGTGAGAGTAGAAGTTGAATTTTTCCAATTTTTTACTGCATTTGAAGTGAAATCATATTGGATTGCTAGCAACAAGCCATTCATTACCAATTCTTTACTCCACTGTAGAGGTGTTTGATTTATGTAACAAGTCATTACCTTATAACTTTGTTCAATGCTCACATCACATCTTAGCAAGACATAATTGTATGTGATGTTTGTAACCAATATCGAAGATCAAAATTAAGATTTTATTATCCTAATTAGCCTGTTTGTATGCAACATTTAAAATCTAGTTTTGCAAAAAAGATTCACTGAGCCTTTCCAGAACCTCTAACCCAGTTTGCTTAAGTACCTTTCGCATTATGACACACTGCTTGCTGGAAAATATTGCCACTAGTCATTCATTAAAAAACTCTGATGCCTATGCGCTAGAAAATTATACTAATTATCAACTCCTTGATGACTTGCTGTTGGACCAAGTGTGAAAGAATATGTTGACTTGGTTTTTTCACTCTCTATGTTTCATTATGGCTTGTAAACATGTTGCTCTGTTCAGAAACCCCTCGCTGACTAGTTACCTTACAGATTTTTCTTTGTTCTGCTGCTATGGTTATATTTGAATTTGTTCATTTTACTCTAAATTCTATGCATCATTCTAGGTGACACCAATTGGTTTCTCGGACTTTTGTGTGCGAAATATCAGCCAAGCAGTTGTAGGACGAAAAGAAATTGAACTTGCAGAACAAGGTGAGTTGTTGCTGTTATATAGTTATAAAGTTGTTGTTATATAGTTATAAAGTTGTTGTTGTTGTATAGTGTTAGACTATTCTACCATAGCGATGACAGGTTAAATTATTCTATCTTAATGAATTACCGGTTAAACTATTCTATCTTAATGAATTACCGGTTAAACTATTCTATCTTAATGAATTACTGGTTAAACTATTCTATCTTAATGAATTACTGGTTAAACTATTTTTATCTTAATCAATTACTGGTTAAACTATTGTGAGTTTACGAATGACTTGTTTAATGATTCCACCTTATTGATGGATTGGTTGAATTATTCTGATGCAATTAATGCTTTTTTAGTCGTTTTAAGACAATTATTTTGTATTCAAACCATTCTTTCTATCAGGCAAAGTCATTAAATGAAGACTGATGGTCTGGAGGTTTGGGGAGATTTCCAGTTGAGTGAATTCCACACAATGCATTCCATGCGCATGAGATTTGATGGCAGAGAAAACAATGCCAGACCACGACTACGCTGTTTAGATAATGAGGACATAACAGCACTTGGACTAACATTATAAACAGAGCAATGAATTTGGCTGATGAAAGAGGACAATGGAGATAATTTATTCGTACCCATCACCGTAAAATGGCTGGCATCAGGAAATGATGATGATGATGACGACAACGATGATGAATCTAGTCTAATGACTTCTGTTGCACTGTTGTTATCATAACGCACTAAGTGTTGTTAGTTGATTGTTGTGAAATTGTTGTTGTCAGGGTAATGACCTATTACAAGACTTAGGTTGAAAATGCCACCAGTCAGCGAATAATAAGAGGGGATGGGGAGTTAGGGTAATGGTAAAGACTCTGGCACTGAGAGCCCACAGGTGTGGGGTTGCTTCCCACTGCCTTCCCAAAGGTCCACTCAACCTTGCATTCGGTAGATGGCGTTGGTGTAAACTGAGCAGTAGGATGTGATGATGAGCGCCTTGCATGGCTGCCAACAATTAAATTCGACTCAGGACTGTAATAACTTGTGTTCGTCTGTTTGCACTATAAATTGTAATCATGTATATATATATATATATATATATATATTTATGTATTTTGTATGTATTATATATGTATATATATATATATATATATATATATATATATATATATATATATATATGTGTGTGTGTGTGTGTGTGTGTGAATTGTAATCATGCTGCTTAAATGTCAGTTTGAAATTAAACTAAGAATATTATTATTTCTATTATTGTTTTTGTGCTGTGGAGTGTGGAGGGTAAGCATACTAACATGGGCGGAGTTTGGTTTCCGTTCTTGGAGGGGCTAACTTAGTTTATGAGTCTGCACATTCTTAGGGGGGAGGGCTAAGCCAGGGAAAAGATGCCATTTACACGGTAAAAAAACTGAATCTGGGTCTTCTTGGGGGCTTAGCCCCCCTAGCCCCTGATAAACTCCGCCCATGCATACTAAGCAAGCTGGAACATAATTTAAGACGATTCAGTCATAAATAACATTAGGGAAGTGATAGAATACACTAAGCTGGCCAGTGTATTTGAACGCCTTGGACGAGCTACGGAGAACGCCGGCAGCCAAGCACTGTTTTGGTAGAGGATGCATAAAATTTCAGAGTATGGTTTATCGAGAGCAATATATTTGATGGCACTGGGTCGATAAAGGAGAAGAGTTAGGTCGCCTGATTTGGATGAACTGCCTTATGAGCAATATAGATTTTACATTGAATTTATTGCAAGCAGGATTTGCCTTGATGGATGGGCAGTCTGTGTAGTAAGAACATTTCATGTTACATGCGGATGGTACGTTTGAGTTTTTGTTATGGCTATTGTCAGAGTATTTTTGAACCATGTGTGGTTCATGCAGATCTCTGTAAGCAATGCAAAATGAGAAGAAGCAGGTTGCAGGAGTTGCGGTGAAAAAGAAGCAGTGCAGTTGCGAATAAGATTTAGACATGGCGTGTTCATGTAAAATCTGATTCTACAAATATCCCGAACGTGAAAGTTTGCTGATTTGCACACGGTTTCAGCATGGTCAGAAACGCCTGTGGATGAGACCAATTCTAATTCTGAACAGTTGACATTCAGAGCTATCAACAGTCAGTCAACCTAATTTAACCCTTTACTGACGACCGTGGGTATAGGATTTCCTGTGGCATTTGCTTCAGTTTGGTTGTTAAAGGGTTAGCAGCAAACAAAACTTTTGTGAGTTGTTGACATGAGCCTCAGAGGAGGATGAATTTAGGAGAGCTTTGTAACTGATTGATCTTGAGTACAATCCTGCTGTGAGCGCTAATAATAAATACGCTGAGGAGGTTTAGGTCCCTCTCTCGGCAGCAGTAGTAGCCTGTTGCGATGCAAGGAAACAGTAAATATCACTAAAGGTTGAATCCAGCAATTGAAGAGCTGGATTGGACAAGGAGCCATGAATAAAAGATGCAGCTAAGTAGACCGTTGGCGTACAAATGACAGTCTCAAGTGCTTTAAGTGCCTATAGTGCAAGAGATTTAAGAGCCTTTAGTGAACCAAGTGGGATGCTATTAATGTGTGGTGTCAACGTCAGTGTAGCAGGCCCACCATATAGAACCTTGTAGAAGCACACAGTTAAAGACTTGGAATTGATTTGGATTGATTGATGTGAACTGGTTGTGTACCAGAGTGCAGCTGAGATGCAGTTGTACTGTGGCAGTTTTGGAGCAATGTGTAATACTATATCAAATTCATTTACTCTGACACACACACACGCGCACACACACACACGCACACAGTCGCCACTTGCTGTGCCCTCAAGCAACAAAAGCCAAAGCAGAAAATGCATGCCAGCCCCAAAGACTTGCTACTGTAAATCCTATGAAGGTGATGTTCAGCCATTTGTGCAGACCAAGTAGTTTATTAATTATCATTAAGTGATTAGAGACGCTGTGCCTTTGATCCATGCTTGGTCAGCCTCGAAGATAAACACCTTGACACGTCTCTGTTGTAGTAGGTCTTTGGGTGACACTTAATGCCCGAGGGCTGTGGTGCAAAGAGACACCAAAGCACAGCACTTCCATCAGCTCAGAATACTGTATTAATTTCTTTGTACAAGATATCTGCAATGCCTCATCACACAACAATCTTTCCATGGTACATCTTCATTGTTGTATGTAGGTTACATCATTCTTGGAGTGTTTGTAGAGTGCATCTTTTTCACTTGAATCTGTTTGTAAACAATTGTTTTTCTTCTGCGATGGCATACTTGTGGGCAGTTTGGATTGAGAATTAACTTGTGCCTCGTTTTCAAACAGAATACATTAACTAGTACTGAAATTCTTCCTAAATATGTACACAGGCCATAGATAATTATCTATGTAAAATATGCATAATTTATCTACTATGGTCAGTGTTTGGTCATTGTTTGCTCAGTGTGTGGTCAGTGTCTGGCCAATGTATGGTTGGTGTTTGGCCAGTGTATGGTCATTTTTTGATCAGTGTATGGTCATTGTTTGATCAGTGTATGGTCAGTGTATGGTCAGTGTATGGTCAGTGTTTGGTCATTGTTTGGTCAGTGTATAGTTAGTGGTTGGTCAGTGTATGGTCATTGTTTGGTCAGTGTATAGTTAGTGGTTGGTCAGTGTATGGTCAGTATATGGTCAGTGTATAGTTAGTGGTTGGTCAGTGTATGGTCATTGTTTGGTCAGTGTATGGTCAGTGTTTGGTCAGTGTATGGTCAGTGTTTGGTCAGTGTATGGTCAGTGTTTGGTCAGTGTATGGTCATTGTTTGGTCAGTGTATGGTCAGTGTTTGGTCAGTGTTTGGTCAGTGTATGGTCAGTGTATGGTCAGTGTGTTTGGTCATTGTTTGGTCAGTGTTTGGTCAGTGTATGGTCATTGTTTGGTCAGTGTATGGTCAGTGTTTGGTCAGTGTTTGGTCATTGTTTGGTCAGTGTATGGTCAGTGTTTGGTCAGTGTTTGGTCATTGTTTGGTCAGTGTATGGTCAGTGTTTGGTCAGTGTTTGGTCATTGTTTGGTCAGTGTATGGTCAGTGTATGGTCAGTGTGTTTGGTCATTGTTTGGTCAGTGTATGGTCAGTGTATGGTCAGTGTGTTTGGTCATTGTTTGGTCAGTGTTTGGTCATTGTTTGGTCAGTGTATGGTCAGTGTATGGTCAGTGTGTTTTTTCATTGTTTGGTCAGTGTATGGTCAGTGTATGGTCAGTGTGTTTGGTCATTGTTTGGTCAGTGTATGGTCAGTGTGTTTGGTCATTGTTTGGTCAGTGTATGGTCAGTGTGTTTGGTCAGTGTACTCGTGCAAAAGCTGATTTTGCAATCGTACTGCACTTGTAGAACAGAATTCTTGTTCTTTAACTTGATTACTACTCCGGTGGATTTGAACACCAGCTGTGGAGTTGATCAGTAAAGCCCACGAGATGGTTATGCAGGAATGACTCGTCGTCCTATAGTATGGATATATATGGCATTATCCATTTGCTTGCACTCTAAGTGTTCTTAGCAAATGCCCTGAAGCAAACATAATATCACTAATGAGGAATTTGGAGCAACTCGGATCAGATTTATGCTGCAACAAGGTTTCTGTAATTATTCAGGCGTTGGTGCACTGCATGTTTATATTATGTAGACTGTAGAGTCTAGAGTGAAAGGCAGACAGAGATAGACAGACAGACAGACTGACAGAAACAGATAGATAGACAGTGACACAAACATGCGAGTGATTGAAGAAACCTACAAAGAATTTTGAGTCTGACAGTTGAAGCTGCTGTATAAGAAGACTAGACATTTTGTGTGGCACCTATCAGTAACTTAAGAAGACTAGACATTTTGTATCAGTAACTTATTGTGCAAAAAGATCTTTTGCTGATATGAAGATGTTGTTGAGCAGAAAGCTTTTTTGTAGCTCTGCCTTTTAATCTTCTACTTCCAGAAGTCTGTGCTTTGCAAATGCTCTGTGATCATAGTTATATGTTTAGATGTGTATATTGTTGGCCCTTAGTACGTGCCATTGCTAGCTCTTTAACCTTCTATTTCCAGAGATGACTCTTTTAACACATACTTTGAATTGATACAAGTGTACAACTACAACAGATCTCAGTCTGATCATTTATTGAGCTGTGATGTAAGGTGCACTTTTGCGTGTGATAGAATCTTCTATTTTGGGCATGCCTGTTAGAGTTTAACAGTTAATAACGCTATAATCTTCTATTTCCAGAAATGTATGTTTTAAGTTTGGCTAATATGGACTGTGTGTTCGTGTGTTTCCCGAGATATGTGTTGGAATTTATTTCGTAATAGTTCTGGAATCATCAATATTTTGAAATGTGTGTAATAGATTTATGGCCATGTATTTGCATTCATGACATAAGCCTCATGGTGGAGTCCATTGCATATAATAGCACAATAACCATTCATCTCCAGAGATATACGGTTGAATTTAGAGTGTTATTACTCAGGAAACGTTTTTATTGGGAATTCATTGAGTATAATGGCTTTGTAATTATCCATATGGAGAGATATATGGTGGGATTTAGCTCTGATCCTGGTCATCTATTTTTCAGAGATGTATGGAATAATGGTTTTGCGACGAAGAGCGGCCAAAGACAAACCGCTGCACGGCGCGAAGATTGCGTGTTGCACGCATGTGACGGCACAGACGGCCGTAAGTCAATACGCTTCAGTCGTTTGCTCAGTTTGCTTCTCGTTCCTCTCCAAAGGAATTTTTTCCAATATCTGATAAATATTTGAAAATATTTATTATACGTGACAGTGACTTGCTCATCACTTTTGTCTAGTGCTGATTGTATTTTATTTGTCACTAGCTGGAGTACCCGGCATTGCTCGGGAAGTTTAGGATTCGCCCCACTCCAGGCCAATTCCTTACTTCCCTCACTTCACTTCAACACATATCTTTGCTCCTACTCCCACCCCCACTTATTTTGCTCATCCCACTCACCCACTGACCCCTCTAACTCGCCGGCCCACCTTGCCTCCACCTGTCTGGGGTAGTCTGCATTACCCCATAAATTTTGTTTTTGACCCACTCGATCCCGCCCCAACTGCCGGCTCCCAACCGCTTGCTCTCCACCCCACCCAACCTCATGACACTCCGGCTCCTAACTGGTACGCCTCTTCGTGATATTTGCGTTTACCGGTACCCAACAGGGCAAATTGTTTTTCTCCCTTCCCCAACAATACCCTGCCTCCGCCTGGACCCTCTGGGGCGGTGTTGGGTGGGGCGAGGTGACCCCTGTAGCACTATAGTGGTCTAACTGGAATGTTTCAGGTGAAAAACTGTGAAAGTATGGCCGGGAATGGAAATTTATAGTGGAAATTTGGGTTTTGGCCTCACCCTGGCCCCCATGGTGGTAGAGATTTGCCAGCCCATCCACTGGGTGTCCCATGCCCAGACCGACAGAGTAGTGAAGGTTTGGAATGAAAAGTTCAAAAACTGTGTAAATGCATACCGGTCAAGCAGACACACAGAATATTCTCTTTATTTATTTTGATTTTATTCTGTTTATTTTATGGCTGCAGATTTTGATAATTAATTAATCGATTAATCTGTTGAAAATTTTAATCGATCAATTTTGGAATGCTTCATTAATGTCTATTTATTTCGTTATGTCAAGCGGCTAAATATTTGAGTAAATAGTTTGGCAAACGATGATAATGTGAAATGTTTCAGTGAAAAATTAGGCGATCATTAGTATTGATGGTCATGATGATTGAAAAGATGAAGATGGCAGCAAAGTTAACTGTTTTCAGTTTGCTTACTGTGGTTCAAAAGCATTGCCGATGTAACTCATTCAGTGTTGTGGAATGATTTGTAGAAATAAAGTAGTGACTGGCTCAGTGACTTTATTATAACATATTTTCATGCGGAGCATGTACCAAATTGGTAGAATTTATTCTATGTTAAATTTTGGAGATTAATAGTTTTTTTTCAGTACCAGACCTAGTTTATTTAATTTGTCAAGTGCACCTATGTTCAAGATACTACCATTGTTTTTGTGTTGCTTGAGACCAGGGTTACATTTGATTTATTATTATTATTATCATTTATATTTCTGTGTGTATTTGAGCCACTGTCAAATGGTGAAACTTCAGCTAGTGGTCAGTGAATTGTGATGGTGCTCAGTTGACGAGCTTTTCATAGTGTACACACTACACAGAGAATGACTGACCTATATATGTACAGATTATTGATCGATGAAAGGATTTCTCAGCAGCAGAGTTCAGTTGAGACAATCTATTAAGTGGCTTTTTGTGTCTCATCCAGTTTTTTCGATTCGGTTGGGATCCGCCAGTCTCTCAACATCTGTCTATTTATATGTCTGTCTGTAGATTGATCAACCAGCAAGACCTGATTCAGATTTGTTTGTGCTTTGTTCAAAGAATTGTCAATAGGCCGAGCATTTCTTTGAATAATACATTGATTGAATCTGTCAGTCTGACAGTCTGACAAGCCATTCTTCTGCCAATCTGCTTTTATGACCATGTACATTAGCCATAATGACATCATTAGATAGTGTCTTAATGACAGGGTTTAGCTGAGGATCATTTTAGACACTGACATTTTCGGACCATTTGGCAGATGTACAGTAGGCCTATCTTGGGATTTTTGGTTATTATGCTTATGTTGGCTGTCGTACTGAGCGGGTTGAAACTTGAAAGTCATTTTCGAATGTGATGAATGATGATACATTATGCATTATGTGTCATGACCTCTCAATTGTGCCTTTTGTTGCAGTTTTTTTGTAATATTGGGAATAGATATTTTGATGCTTGATGCTAAGGTCGGAGTTCAGTGTGGAAATGACATTTAATGGAAATCTGGCTTCAAAAATATATGAAAGCTTGCAGAAGGTGTGGTGACATTATATTTTTGCACCATCACTTAAGCGAAGAAAATGTACAGAAGGAGAGCTTCATGTGTATAATATGAGAATTATGAGATAATGTTTGCTGTTACTCATGAAAAGGAAGTTTTAAGGACAACATGAAATATCATGTGTCCTGTCAAAAGCATGCAGGACAAAAGCACGCCGACAAAAGCGCGCCAACATAAGCGCGCCGACAAAAGCGCGCCAACATAAGCGCGCCGACAAAAGCGCGCACGGGTCAAATGCGCACCGACATAAGCGCGCAGCGTGGACCAAAGGCTGTACTTTAACTTCGCCTAACATAAATTAAAGCATTGCCCACCTATAGGCTACTCCACACCTACATGTAGCCTATATTCAAAGCCTTTAACCAAGACATTGATTCAACTACCTATTTTGGTGAAAGTTGTTTGTCCACAAAATTAATAAGAAATTAAATTAACCACTGCTTTGTAATTTTAATTGCTGATTGACGAGACTTCAAAGGAAACCGAAAGATTCAAGGAGGTTTGCTACCTACTGGTTGCATATTTGCTCAGCGTAAACTACGTCACGTAATGTAAAGCAAAACGACTGCATAACGCCGATTGATGAGACTTCTAAGGAAACTGAAAGATTCAAGGAGATTCGTTACCTATTGGTTGCTTATTTGCCAGACAATTACACATGAGTTTGTTCGTGAGTGTTTTCATTTTTTCTGTGTATGTTAGTCTATATCTTGTTGACTGCGCGCTAGGGTGCCCGTTAAAAATTAATTCAAGAATTTCTTATGTGGTACCCTCCCATTTTGTTGTCTATCATGAGAGAAGTTCCAGGTAATTTTTTAAGATTTTTGGATGCATGTTTAGAGGGGGCTCAACACATGTGAAGTTTGCAATATATTGTCCGACAGCATGCTATTCTTACTTGTTTCACAGTTTTTAATCATTCAAATCTTTTCAATGCAAAATCAACACAATAATCAAAAATGAACTATTCAGAATATTAAAAATAAGACTGCCACAATAAAGTACCGGGTACATTCTTTTTTTAAGCAGTAAGTCACTAGGGTCTAGTTATCAGTGTACCGGTAATTTGTTGTTTTATCATAACCAACAAGTATTGACTTTCTCGCTTTTGGGTACTTGATTCTGTGGCTTGAGAAAACCAGCAGTAGATATTGTTTATGTTCTTAACTTGTTGTAATGGAGGTGTTGAAGTCCTGTATCAGTTTCACAGCTCACTTTGCTTGGTCATACACCACTGCCATACTGGTAATCTTCAAGGGTCTGCCATCTGTCATGATCTTCTTGTTCGAGAAAATCAGCATTCAACCCAAGTGTGTGAAAGAATGACATGGTACTGTTTGTTACAAAGTCATCAAGTTTCATTTCAAGAATGGCACTAGTCTTGCTCCTTCTGGATTCTTTTGGGTGGGTTCTCAGAGCCTTGCTTCTTTAATGCACCGAACATCTTTCTTTGGTGTTGCTGTTTACAGCATCATAAAAGAATGCAAGGCAAATAGCTCTTCACTCAGGTACCATAAATGTCTCAGGAATGATTTGACTGCCACACCCAAAATGCCCTTGTTGATCCTCTCGTACTTCTTCGCTAACTTCAGAAAGTGAAGATCATTGGCTGGTGCAGTTGCTGGACTTGGGCATAATGTCCAAGTTTTTGTTACAACAAGCAGCACAACAGGCTCATGTCTCTCAATGCGGTTTCTAGATTAGACTCAACTTTAGCAGCTACATGTATAGTGGTCAATTCTTCTTCTGAAGTCAATCCATCATCTTCCTGAACTGTGATATTCTCTCTCTTTCTGTCATCTTCTTTACTTCTGAGATAATGCTCGTTTCAATCTATTCGACTTTCTGCCCTCTGTTCTAGCTAAAGCTGTGTCTACGCCACCCATATAACCTATGCATGGACGCGTTGGTCATAAAAACCTGTCTTCAGCAATGGTGATCATTGACACGGCATCTGTATGTGCTATATCAAAAAGTTTTTCCAAATCTCCAATCATAGTACTTTCATTAGCTATCTGGCTCTCAGTTCTGCGATGCATGTCCTTCTTCAGTTTCTTCCATCTATAAAACATGTCTTCCAACTTTCCAATGGCATTTCGTTCAAGTGTTGTTGGAATACGGGGCATTGACTTTGAACTGTCTCTGACTGTCTTAGCAAGAATCTTGTGCCGATGGAAAAAGGCAGACAACACCTGATGGTAAGTTGGAAGCTTGTTTCCACGTATCTCTTCTGATACCGGACCAATCAGCCAAATGTCAGTGGAACTACGTGTGACTGTTACAAGCCGTGAAGCAGCTACTTCTGCCATACTTTTCACCAGCAATTAACTAATCAATCTAAAATGTAAATCCAACAGACCAACAGCACTATGGGTGATCCAGAAATACTGTAGTTGCTATATGACAACAACTATTACATTGATACACTAAATACAACTGCATCATTGCACCAATTGCACAAACCAGTGCTTACTCTAAATAACAAAAGGCTTTCATATTATTAACAAAAGAAACATGTTGCAGCTAAATGAAAGTGATAGTGTAAAATGCTAATTGCACAATTAATAGATATAACCATTTTACTCTGCTTGTGAGTATAATTGTATTGACATTGACCATTATAAGCTCAAACCTACTGACAGTAACCTTTTGTTAAAATTACTTTTTTTCTGCACTTTTTAAATATAATTTCTTTACAACTTAGTGTTTCTTGTGGTTTTATATCAGTTTTATATCAGCTCCAGTTATTTTAAATTAAGATTAATTCCTTAGCTGTTTGCTGTGATTTTCCAATGACAAGGACTCATTTCTGTCCCTAAAGTAGCTGAAAGGATCCAATGATAATATGTTGACTGATAGATCAGCAGTAATATTAAACACATTAATTAGTCTAAATATAGTAATAACAAAGTAGGCATAGGCCTAAGTAACATGTAAAATGTGAAACAAAACGCTGTAAACAATGAAACTGGAAAAGGTACAAAATATTGTGAGATAGCATAAACTTTAGTGATGTTGAGCTCCCAGTAAATATCATCATAAAAATCTAAAATTTTACTCTGTTCTTTTACAGACCATGTGTAACAACTTCAGAGGGTACCATGTTGAAAATTACGAACTTCCAAATTTTTCATTGGCTTAACGGGCACCCTACTGCGCGCTTATGTCGGCACGCATTTGTTCTTCGCGCTTTTGACGGGTCGCGCTTATGTCGGCGCGCTTTTGTCCTGTGCGCTTTTGACGGGGTACCGAAAAATCATGCAACTGTGCATGAATTAGTCAAGCTTATGGCTGATCTATCTTGCTGAGTCACACATTCTACTCATACTCATTCCAACTGGGTCAAATTTCAAATCTTCTTCTTTTAGCCAACTGTTTTGTTTCATGTGCCAAAAATCTCTTTTCTGTGCATTCTTGTGTATTTTCATTCATTAATGGAATTCACTCCCACCGCTTTGAGGGACCTTTCTCTGTTTGTGTTTTATCATTTTGCAGTGAATTGAAGTCTCATCTTTTAGCAGTTTCCCATGCTTTTGAGGTGAACTGATAAATCGACATGATAATTATGCTGGTATTTATGTGATAAATGATATCGATTAAATAAATATTAAATACGAGGCTGTGGCCTTCACAGGTTCTTTCATTGACCCCAGGCCCAATTTGAAAAACAAAACAATAATAACAATGATAATAATAATTATTGATAATAGTAATTATTGATAATAATAATTTCATTGTAATTTGCATTGTATCTATTATTTATATAGTGCCTTTACAAGCCTCACAAGGTCAATGTAGCAAAAGCTGAATTCTTGATGTCACGAATTCCCAATAGTGCAGTTCAATGTGATCCACTTGGCATTGCGCTAATGCGCTTGATCTTTAATGCATCCATTGCTGGTTTTCCCCCTTCTGCTGAACTGACTTGATGTATGTAATGACCCTGTACAAACTGTTTCCACCCACTTATGGGTATATATCTCTCATGAAGCGGTGGAAGTAAACCTGGTTCCATGCCAAAGAAGTCATGCGATGCCCTTGTCCTGTGCCAAGGCAATCGTGCCATGTCCTGGTCCCATGCCAGGAATCTTCGGATTCATCCACTGCGCACTGTAGACCATAAAAGTGGGAAATGACGACTTCTGTACGCATGCCATAACTCTACTACATGGAAAATTGACTTTTCTGTCGTTAGCGCAGGGAAGGCTGAGTGGTGATAATAACATTGTGTGGTTCTTCCATCTATTCCGTCTTGGCAGCTGCTGCTGCAACAGCAGATGGGCAGTTGATGATGGAGAAGGAGAAGGAGGAAGAGAAGGAGGATGAGGAGGAGGAAGGGGAGGAAGAGGAGGAGGAAGGGGAGGTGGTAATACCTTCGTCTGCTATCGATTCCAGGCGACACTTTCCAGTCGAATGCTTTGTTGGAACGAGATGGTTGATGACGGGGCTTCGGAGTCATTCCTCTTTTGCGCTTGCTTGCACCACCAGTTATCACTCCTCGGTGTATGAATGAATAATCCAAATGTGTATTATTAGGGTGATGATTGCTCAACAGAAGTCTTGCGATTAGATTACATTAGATTGGATTATTAGATTAGATTAGATTAGATTGTCCAGATGTAAGAACTGTGGACTTTGTTTTCATCAGTCTATTGATGTCTTCAACACGTTCACCGCCTACACGCCATGTTAAATGACTGAATCCGGTACGAGATATCTCGTACTGGGCAGTGAACGTGTTAAGCGCACCAAGAGGATTTTGCAAAGGCTAAATGTCTTCCATATAAAATGCCTTAGAACAATTCTGGGCATATCCTGGAAGGACCACATCAGCAATGAGGAGGTGCTAAGAAGGGCAGGATCGGAGGATCTGGAAATAACTGTGGAGAGAAGGAGGAGGAGAATGGCTGGACATGTACTTTGCATGCCTCCGAATAGGCCGGCGAAGAGGGTGTTGACATGGAGACCGGACGGCGGAAGAAGGAGCAGGGGACGGCCAAAGAGCACATTTGACGGGGACCTTGCTGAAATGGGAATCGGTTGGATCAATGCAGAGGAAGTCGCAAACAACCGCACGATGTGGAGGAATCTTGTCGACCGATGTTCTGAAGAGAACCGAACAACCTGAGAGAGAGAGAGAGAGAGAGAGAGAGGGAGAGAGAGATATATATATATATTGATGTCTTCATCATTAATCTAATCTATTCAATGCAATCCATTAATCTAATCTATTCGATGCAATCCATTAATCTAATCTATTCGATGCAATCCATTAATCTAATCTATTCAATGCAATCCATTAATCTAATCTATTCAATGCAATCCATTAATCTAATCTATTCAATGCAATCCATTAATCTAATCTATTCAATGCAATCCATTAATCTAATCTATTCAATGCAATCCATTAATCTAATCTATTCAATGCAATCCATTAATCTAATCTATTCAATGCAATCCATTAATCTAATCTATTCAATCCAATGTTCATTTTTATTCATGAATTTCCTGCTGTCACAGACGCAACTGGTTATATATGATATTTCTAGTGTCACTCCTAAGAGTCCTACCCTGGCAGTCCTACATCATCTGGCTAAAGGGAAACCTAGTCAATAAACGTTTGGATAGCAGTGCAGCAGAGTCCTTACGTTGGTTTATTAAGTGCTGGTAGTGTATCTACTGTTTAGGGATCTCATTCGTTCTCCTCTTACTGCATCTTCTCGTCGACCATTCTTAGGACAGGTCTGACTTGTTTGTACCCCAGGCTAGTACTGCTGTTGCTCAAAAACTCGATCCTTTACCATCATTGTACCCACCTTATGGAATTCCCTTCCATCCACTCTGCGTGGGACTCTCCTGCATCTATCTTTCTCTCTTCATAAGATTTTTTCTCTAGGGGTTATCACACTGAGAGCGCTACTGAATGGCCTCGGTTGTGAGCAGTGCTATAGAAATTACTAATTACATGATATAGTGACTTTACAAATCCAATGCAGGGGTGGTGCTGCAAAAGCTGATTGTAGATTAGATCAGCAGAAGCAAATATCTCCATAATACATTATGACTGTACTGTGAACAAACAGATTGTAGTTTTCAAAGGTAACTCTACAGGCAATGGATTGTCAGGAAGGCTCAAATTTCCCAATTGCTTTTTCAACCCTCCAATTGTTTCCCAAATATTACCTTGGCGTTAAGTTAAACTGTCTCAGCAGAGCTTTCAGTGGTTGAATACATCTTAATTATTGCTTTATTAGCGAGAACTATTTGCTTTATTTCTAAGTTTTCTTTCATGCCAGCCAAATCAGTGTTTGTTAATCATAATTTGTTTGCTATGGCTTTAAATCTAAAAAAAAATAAAACTCAGGAATTTGCCAGAAGTATTCTTTATTGTCCGACTTTTCAACATAGCTCATGATTTAGTTCACCCACACCCACAATTTAGTGCTTCAACCAGTTTTTGGTAGGTATGTAGGTAGGTAAGAAATTTGGCTCAGGACACTTTTACATATGTAAGAATTTTTGAAACCCTTGTTCAAATTTGATAATTCAGACTCTGGATCACATTGTGATTTATGGTGATATGTGAGCACTTTTATATCCTTTTTCCTAGTGTCCTTTGATGTTAACTGGACACTTCTGGATGTTGGCTGCACCATTTTCCGTGTCTCCATGAGTGCATTCCTAATAAATACTTTGCCTAGAGGTTGCTGACGAGTGGATTTATGATGCTCCTGTATGTTCGCTATGGTGTGAACAAGTGCGTGATCTTGTATAAGAATTGATCAGTTGCTTTCACCGATGATGATGCATCGACGCCACATAGCTGAGAGCTTTTGCTGCCCTCAAGGGAGATAACTGCATTGGGGGAATAAATCGGACAAACGACAAATGATGGACTCACAGAGAGAGAGAGAGAGAGAGAGAGAGAGAGAGACAGACAGACAGACAGACAGACAGACAGACAGACAGAGACAGAGAGAGACACAGAGACACACAGAGAGAGACAGAGAGAGACAGACAGACAGAGACAGACAGAGATACACAGAGAAAGACAGACAGAGACAGACAGACAGAGACACAGAGACACACAGAGAGAGACAGAGCGAGGTAGAGACCATGGAGAGATGGACAGAGCGGGACAGAGACAGACAGAGAGTGAGAGAGAAAGACAGAACATGATAGAGATAGAGAGAGAAACAGAAGAGAGGAAATGGAAAAGATGCACAGAGAAACAGAGAGATGCTGGTAGATACTGTTGACGTCGTATAGGGGCAGACATAGAGTTGGGTAGAAACAATGAGAGACACAGAAGTGGCAGAAACATGCACACACGCACGCACAGTCGCACACACACCCGCAACAGAGATAGACACACCACACTTAGCAGTTGTGAGAAAGTGTTTTTCTTTTGGTCACTGACTTTGTCTGCTTGTTTTTGTCTTGATGCCTTTGTGTAAGTTTGTGTGTGTGTGTGTGTGTGTGCGTGCATGTTCGCGTACGTTCGTGTGTTTGTTCATGTGTGTTCGTGTGCGTGTGTGTTAATGTGTGTGTTCATGTGTGTGTGTGTGTGTGTGTGTGTGTGTGTGTGTGTGTGTGTGTGTGTGTGTGTGTGTGTGTGTGTGTGGGCATGTTCATGTATGTTCGTGTGTGTGTGTGTTCGTGTGTGTGTGTTCGTGTGTGTGTGTGTTTGTGCTCATGTGTGTGTTCATGTGTGTGTTCATATGTGTGTTCATGTGTGTGTGTGTGTGTTCGTGTGTGTGTGTGTTTGTGCTCATGTGTGTGTTCATGTGTGTGTTCATATGTGTGTTCATGTGTGTGTGTGTGTGTTCGTGTGTGTGTGTGTTTGTGCTCATGTGTGTGTTCATGTGTGTGTTCATATGTGTGTTCATGTGTGTGTGTGTGTGTTCGTGTGTGTGTGGGCCTGTTGTTCTTGTGTTCAGATGACCGACCGCTTTGTTGCTCTGTCCTTGCCAGCACACGACAGCGTTTCACGGTTGTAACAATGAATTCCTCTGCGTCGACTTCACATCCATCTGACCATCATTCTGTCCAATTAGACACAGTAGTCTGTCTTTGTCTTCTTGGCATGCTGCTGCTGCTGCTGCTGCTGCCTTAGATGACCTTCTCTTGTCCATTCTGAGGAAATAACATAATGTGATGTAATGATAGACATTTATACAGAATCTTCTTATAATAAGGGGCAGGCCCATATGATGATAGAGTGAATTAATAACAGCAAGACCATCTGCTTGTGAAAATCACTCTCTTCCTCACCTGAAACGGAGTAATTTCTATGGAAAATGACGTTATAAAGTTTCCAGGAGTCCTATTATGTGTGATTTGTATATAATTTAATATGTGATTATGTAATGCATGTACGATCGCTAAGATTTTTGCTTAGGCATGCTCCCAGCCAGACATAAGAAAACAGAGCGGTTCTTAATGTTATAACAGATGTTTACTTGTAACATAGAAGCTGAGGAGTAATGAGGATTATTATTTTTTTATTGCTATTATTTACGGGTCATTGCTATTGCAACCTACATCTAAATTGCTAAGAATATTGAGAGTGAAATCACTAGCACCAATTAAAACCCATAAGTGCCTTTTAGGCACTGGCAAAATTAGAGATGAGTACATGCTACAATTGCCTAGGCTTGTCTGTCTACAGGTAATTTTTTCATATACTAAACACAAATTTTTGTGAGGTACGTGCACTCTGTATACCTGCTTATACACTCGATTACAGCCCTGCTGTGCGGGTTATGTCTCTTGATCTTCTGATCACTTTTTTGGCAAGTAATATATGTCAGATAATTTTTGTCAATAAAACACACGAAGCTT
The DNA here is from genome assembly GCA_949752735.1 of Lumbricus terrestris. Lineage (NCBI taxonomy): Eukaryota > Metazoa > Annelida > Clitellata > Crassiclitellata > Lumbricidae > Lumbricus > Lumbricus terrestris. The sequence goes on from OX457036.1 coordinate 44,512,719, forward strand.
TTAAGGCATCATTCGTTTATGTTGCAAATTTTTTCAGTGTGTTTGACGATGATTTTTATTTTTCAGGTTCTAATTGAAACTTTGACAGAGCTTGGTGCCAAGGTGCGATGGGCCAATAACAACATATATTCAACTCAGGTGAGTTATAGTTGATCCATTGTTTGATTAACTGATTTGCTGATCCATTGTTTGATTAACTGATTTGCTGATTCAGTAACTGATTTGTCTCATCACATCGCACAGAATCGGTGATTGACCTTTTTTGGACTGATTTTAAATTAGTAATATATGTCTGGATGAGTAAATGTTGTTGATGGTTATCGAGTTTGACTGGTCACTAATTCCATCCGGTGTACCATATGGCTCAGGACCATCAACAACATTTACTCATCCAGATGGATATTACTGAACATAATATAGTGCACACCAAGCTGACTAGGGTCATCAGAGCTATGAGATTCATCAGCTGAGTTTTTGATTTATTATCTGACTAGATGTGTTACCCAGCGTTGCCCGGGAAATTTAGATTTTGCAACACTACTCCTTTGGGGTAGCCTACTCGTAGTACCCAGCGTAGACCGCTACATTTCGGGTTTTCGGTAACCCTCCATCCCACCCCGCTTCCCAAAAAAGCCAAACATGACCCGTCCCTAATTGTAAACTGTAACCGGTTTCGGTTTGTCAAGCGGATTGGTGATAAACGGAAATTATTATTGGGCGTGAATAACGTCATGCAGACTGTTGCCTCTTTACTAAATACGGCAAGATGGCTGCTGTAAGGATTAAAACGCTAATAACTCTGGTTTTAAATTGAATTAAAAGCTGAAAATAGCTGCATTGACCTTATAATTTGGGTAAGAATCAGTTACCAAAAATTTTTTTAACCGATGCTCTGTCATTTCCAGGCCGTTTCTGTTACGAAGAGTCAAAATACATCCATACAAACAAACAAACACATGGAAGGACAAATTTTCGGACTTGTAATATAAGATTCACAAATATTGAGTGTGTGATTCTCTTATTCACAAATATTGAGTGTGTGATTCTCTTATTTTCTTTAAGAGGAATTAATTCACTAACATTGGCTGTCACTGGTTCGTACCTACTATAATAAAGGTTGTGAACAAAAGCTTCCAGCTAGATGTGTCACATTTACTAATTTACTAGGTTTGCTAATTTGTCCGCCTATAATGTCTCTATTTTGGTCTGATTTCCGTCTTCATTATATGCATTTACACCGTGGGCCTTAAGAGATATCTTTTTGACTTTTTTGCCAGTTTGTCCAAGTCAACCCAGTTTTAACTGGTTTTTTCTCTGCTTAGTATTTTTCATATGGTTTCTACTTTTTGCAGTTTATCTGCTGCTCAGTGCAATTTAATTTCTCCGGGTTCTGTCAGTGTGTAAGATTAAGCATATCCGGTTTGGACTTAGGCTGATTCTATCTTATGTGCGTGTCTGCTTTGAATAAAGGAGCATAATAAACTAGTGATTAGTTGCCAAAGTGGTGCTCGATGCATTTCTTCAGACTTTGACTTCTTCCTACTCTAAATATTGTGGCTGGTAAAATTGATGCAAGAAAGAAGGAACAAATCCTTAGCAAGAATAACGGATCAAGGACACGAGGATTGCTTGAAAGAGCTCTATGTTCCTGTCTGGAGATTTAAGCCGGCCGGACAGGCAGATGTTTCTACCGCCATAGTTTGCCTTCTGCTCCTGTGTGTTCATGTGTTTTTTGTGTCTTGGTCCTTCTTTCTGTAGTGGTTCTCTGAAACTATGTCTACTCTTACCAACATCTGTAGAACTATTTTTGCCAGACATTCAAATTACACTTGTTTGAGTGTGTTAGATATTGATGCTTAGCATCCTTATGTCGTTCATACGAATTTTGCTATAAAGAAGCCAGTACTTGCATATGTCCCTGACAGAAGCAATGTATTCGGACCACCAGATGAAGCTTTAAAGACTTTGGACTTGTGTAACATCATTTAAATTTTGTAGTGAAGAGTGATTAGTTATGCCTCACGAAGACAATTGATACGAAAGTCTCTGTTATTATTTTTCATCATTGTTATTTAATATGTACTTTTTTCATACAAGGTAGAATAGAGAAACTATTGTTATCATTGTCATTTTTATTCGCCTTTTTTTTATTAATTATTGTAATTATTATTATTATTATTATTATTATTATTATTATTATTATTGGACCTATTATTATTATTATTATTATTATTATTATTATTATTATGATTATTATTATTGTCATCACACTGTAGCAAAAGCACCCGCTATTATTATTATTATTATTATTATTATTATTATTATTATTATTATTGGTATTATTAGTACTATTATTTAATGGCTTCTAAGGCCTTGGGTTCTGGTGCAAAAGATTCAACAAGTGGTGCACAACATGAAGTGGCTGGTTGGTCAGATCAATATCCCTGAAGCAGAGAAGCAGCCTTCTAATATCCCTGACGTGGGGTCCATTAAAATGGAAGGGTGGTGGTTGTCAATTGATTGAAAATAAGCAGGGCCAGGTCCATACATGCTTGGTGGCTATATAAAATTGAGTACATTTACATTCGCGTCCCCATCATTTGATGGCGGCATATAATATCCAGCTAGCTTGATATCAAGCTGGGCTGCTGATAGAAAAGACCAACTTGATTTATTAGCCATGAGTTTCAAAAGCCATGGAATGATGGAAGTGAAATATGATGCCTAGGACATAATGGTTTATTAGCTATCGTGGATGTTTGCAGATGCAGCAGAAGCAGCAGCAGCACTTCAGTCAATAGTCTTTGATCAATAGTATTATTGTTGTTGCTTTTTTGTTATTGTTCAATCATTCATTGTTGTTGTTATTATTATTTTGTTTGACTCAGACTTCTAGAGATTTATACCCAAAAAAGCAAAAACATTACCGGGTATGTTGGGCAGGTGACATGAATTAAATGGTTCTGTTGAAGTTCAGGATAGATTACTTTACAAATTGCTACAAAATTAATGATGGTACCTGTTTGTAGGATGGCTAGCTTTGGATGTTTTTTCTACTATCGTCTATTGTCATTATTATTATTGCTAATTTTTATTGTTATTATTATTAAAGTTAGTGTTATTTTTTCCTTACAGTACTAATATTATCCCTCAGGATTAAGGAAATTAGAGGTGTATAATTATTCTTGAATGGTTAGCATTCTTTTTCTTGATCTTCTTATTTTTGTATTTGCACATTTTTCTAATGTCATTGGAGACAGAGACTCGTCAGAGGCGCTTCCAACCTAACACAACGATGGAACGACGATCGAACAGAATGATCCTCAAGTGCTTGCACAGATAACAGGCAAAAAGAGGCTGACGAGTTTCTGTTGCAGGATGCTATTGCTGTTTCTGCCAAACTCTGCGCTTTCAATTGTCTTGTACCATTCTATTGTTATCTATTATGTGCAGGATGTTCTACCTCCTGACTTGTTATGTTGTGTTTAGAACGAGGTGGCGGCGGCGGTTGCAGCGGCTGGCATAAGCGTGTTTGCCTGGAGAGGCCAGACGGAAGAGGACTTCTGGTGGTCCATGGAAAAGTGCATGGCCGATGTCAACTGGCAGCCAAACATGGTAAACATTTTCGCTGGAGATCGTTTTTGTAATTTAATGAAACGCCTTGTTTAAAATCATGATTCTTAATTATGAGTGTACATGTGTACGTAAATGTGTATGTATTTATATGTATAGGTGTGTGTGTGTGTGTGTGTGTGTGTACAACTGTATATATATATGGGGGTGTTCTATGTAGCTCATATTTGTGCAAGTACGTATGTGCATTGGAAGATGTAGAAATTGAAGATAGATACCGTAAGTCGTTTAGTTAACTGTATGAAGTAGCCATGAATATTAAGTGTCGTGGACTTCATTTTTTAACACAGTTGTCATATGAAGTAGGTGACGACTGCTTATTAAATCAACTGAAAGTCCTGCGATCTGATGTGAGGTTTGGCAACCATTCCGCATGAAGAATGTGCCATCTATGGAGACATTCAAATACAGTTGAACAGGGGCGCCGTTAGGCGTACGCACTTACGCAAGTGCGTACAGCGCGGAAAGGCAAAAAAAATAACAAATTGTAAATTAAAGCGTGAAATATTATAAGCGATGAAATTCTATTGAATCTACTTTAGTAGTGTACCACGTACACTTCTCACTCACTGCATGCCCATTAAAGAACGTCGTAACAGTTCATAACTTCATTTCGCGTATTCTTATTTTGTGCAAGTTGTGCATACAGAAAAAAGTGCGTACGGAAGTTGTGCGTACAGAAAAAAAGTGCGTACAGGAAAAAATTCCTGGCAGCGCCGCTGCAGTTGAAGACTTATCTATTTGAACTTTTATAACTTTTATGACTGTCATTGAATTTGTAACTTATGTACAGTGTACACTGCCTTTTTATTCTGCCTCATCTGAGCTAGAAGAACTATATACTTCATCTTATTATATATTATAACAAATATTATTCTTCTTCTTCACGTTCACTGCCCTCACGCAGGTTCATACGTCCAATGAATACGCCATTTTTCTCTGTTCTGTGCTTCTCTTTTCAGTCCACTATATCCCTCCTCTGTCAGCATCCAGTCCAGCAGCATTGTTCTTGGTCTACCTCGCATCCTTTCCCCTCCACTCTTCCCTCAATGATGTCTCTTAGTAGTAGTAGAACCCGTGTCGCTTCTTAAGACATGCCCTATCCATTTCTTCTGCCGCCTACATATAGTTCCCATCAGTGACCGCTTTTCTTCCACCAACTGTAAGATTTTCTCATTCGTTCTTCGCTCCACCCTTCTGATTATCTCCATTCTGTGCCAGATCCACATCTCAAAGACCTCTAATCGTTTTATGTCTTCTTTCCGCATTGTCCATGTCTCCGAGCCGTACAGGACAACACTCCACACCAGTATCTTCACCATTCTCTTTTTCAACTTCATGTTTAAGCTGCCTCTGAGTAGCTCCCCTTTTGTAGAATGCCTCTTTTCCCATAGCTATTCTTTTTATTTCCAAATGGCACCTTGCATCCTCTGTAACCACGCTTCCCAGATAGCAGAACTTCTTCACATGTTCCATTTCCTCTCCATTTAATGTGATGTTTACTGTCCTTTCTCCTCTCTTACTTATCTTCATCACCTTTGTTTTCTTTATGTTTATTTTCATGTCGTAGTTCATCGATATCCTATTTAAGCGGTTGCAAATATTACCTGTACAATTTTATTTGTTTATTATTGTATATTGTTATAATAATAATAATTGTGTACTATTGGTGCATTCATTTTTTTGCGTAGTTTATTGCAGTCCCTGGAGTCATTTGTTAAGGATTTTCGACTGACATAAAGACCTAATGACTTAACAACTTAGTATAGACTTGGGCACTTATACTTGTTTACTGACTTACCGGCTTGCTGTCAACTTCCTAGGTAGTCCGGAATGTCCAGCAGTTACCTTAAAAAATAAAATTCATTTGCCACCTACCACCGACAGATCAATGACTGTGAAATGCAAATGTAAATTTATGAAAGAAGGTTACAGATGCATGCAATTGTTTATAAAGGGAGTTAAAACACGCTTGCAAGACACGAAGTCCGAGGCTGCACTACCATTCACCCTGGAATCTTTCCAATCAACAAATCTCAGCGTGTCGTCTCTAGATTATGTGAGCGAGGTATGAGGAGTGTCCAGTTACTGTTCTGGTGGGACGAAGATCATGGAGGATGTGCCCGGCATCACAGAGGATAGAAGCAAAGAGGGATTCATCGGCCTTAGAACGCAATATGTCAAAATATGAGTACAGTAATAGGCCTATGTCAGCAGTGATGTTAAGTATTTTTCACATTTGTTATCCATTCTGTCGTCCTCAATAGGAAAGTTGTGGGAATAATCTTATTCAAAGTTGCTTGTCAATTTGGAAACACTGGATTAATCCATCTTCCATTAAGCAGCAGTTGAGCAGCTTAACTACAGATTACTGAATAAGCAAAAAACTTACAGTAACGAAACCAGTTTCAGATGGCATAGAGAGTTGAACATATGCTGCGATTATATTGAAATGCAATTCATAATGGTTATGGATCAATGAGGTTTAATTGCGTCGTCTACGAGTAGCAAGGCTTGACCTCTTTCCATTCAATATCAATACTTTAAAACGATTGCTGATGATGTCATGTGATGCAACAGCTGGACACCATGCAGGCAGGCAGACTGTTAGTAAAGAACTGGTGGGTGATCTCACGCAACAGAGACTGTTCGTTATGACTCACGCCTTATACAAGGTTTACATGGCTTGTCCTATTCTGCTGCTGAGACTTTCGAAATTCGAAGACTTCAATTAAAATAGTAAGCAGAATATTAAGTGAATTAAGTCGCTCGGAGACTAGTTTTGAATTTGGAGCTTAGTGGCTGGGGCGGGTGTGTGTGCTGGTGCTAGATTGCTAGATTGCTATGGAGTGTTCCAGTGGAACAGAATCTCGACATACAATTCTGTGCTCTGGGGTCTACATATAACCTGCTTCATTACTTATGCAAGTTCCGATTTAGCGTGACCGGTGACGTAAAGCTGAAATTTAGTTCAGCTTTGGAGATGGCGTCATTGCAACAGAGACCTGTTATATTATAGAGTGGTTTCTGACATTGCATCCAAATTCAGATCACGATGTGGAAGTTGCAGTGTATTTGCTGATGACAATGATAACGATGAAGGCGAAGTGATCTTGACTCTCCATCGGATTTGTTTACATCTGATTGCGTGTGGCGGTTGGTCTGTCTGAGGTGTTGACTTTCATTGTGCTGGCAGGTCAAGTGTCCTTGCCTTCGTGTAGTGGCCTTTCCTGTCTTGAATAAGATATTGCTGGTATGGTAGATATCTAAATGCTGCGAGTTGGTGGATAGATTGGGGAGGACTCTAACGGGTGGGATCAGTATCTCGTGGGCAGCCTTTATCTTGTGCGAGATGCCGCATTCTGCTCACCACGTCACAAATGAACCATTCAGCGTTGCACCATGATCTGCCTAGGAGCTTGCATAACAGTTGTGGCATGATAAGATACGATACGGCATGGTATGATCAGTGTCGTATTGTATGTTGTGCTGTTACACGTTCACGCCCGTGTTCATAGTCCTCCACCTACTCAACTCACATTAGCCTTCCGTTTGTTTTGAGCACGATTTCTTTTGTGGATGTCTTTAAGTAGAATTTCACTTAGCTCTTCCAAGACTCAATGCATTTGACTTGGAACTCCCAACAACGTCTGAAAATGGACTTTTCGCTACTCTATCAAAATTTTCTTCATTTATGCTTTTTTACTTGAGTACTTGACGTAGGTGTCACTTTTGACAGATCACTCGCATTTTCTGCACATGTAACCAACCTTGCATGCTGCTTTTACTTACACCCGCTGTGTGTAAGTTATTTACAACTGCTTTTTTTCCAGATCTGTCTCCCTTTCTAGCATTCACAGTCTTCACATTTGCCTGTTCCAGAATTTATTGTTTCAATTCCCTACTTATTGGTCTTTTCAAGGTGCTTCCTCCATTCAGTCTGTTCTCAATGCAGCTGCTTGATTGATTGCTCGCCTTCCAAATCACGCTGCCCATCTCACCATTCATCATCAACTCACTGCACTGGCTTCCTCTATCTCTCCACATCCAATATAAATTTGTTGCAACTCACTCTGATCATTTACATCGCTAGTAATAACTCACTGTTAGCAATTATTAGGACGTCTTGTCCTGACCAATAGCGAACATGCATCCGTGTCTCAAATTCGGATTTACTGTCTGCTCACGTATAGCTTTTAATAAATAAATGGTGCTTTAAGATACTTTGAAGCAAATAGGTTTTGTATTGAGTTAGGAGAACTTGAATATATATATATATAATATATATATATATATATATGTATATATATATGTTTTTCATTGTGAACATTATTCAAAAAGATTGAACTAATATATCTCTACAGGCAGTTAAATAAAATGACTGCCTGAAACTGGCTTGAACACCTTTCAAATTTATCCAGGGGCAGAGTCAGTTATGGATGCCTTGATGAGGATTATGACCTTCAACTGAGTGCTTTCTTTGACAACAGTTACTGGTCAAGTGTATCTTTCGTGTTATCTGATATTGGAAGAATTTCAATTGTTGGGTGGTGCAGGTCAGGATGAACTGAAGCTCATGTATCCTGAATCTTAAATGACCTTTGATGATGGAATTGCAATAACCCAAATAGATTTATGAGAAAGAAACGAAATAAGGTCAAATGTTATAGCACTTCTTCTTCCTCAGCCGTCCTCGTGATGAGGGTTGGCCGCATCATGAATAATCTTCTTCCACCCTCTTCATGTTTGCTAGTTTGATTTGTTTAAATGATGTACTGCTGACCCCCACCATCATTACTAATCACACACCATCACCTTCCTCAGGCTCCGCTATCCATCACACCTCGGACTTTTCATTCAAACTTATGACACTCCTTTTCTAAAACTTACCCTTTCTCGTCTCACCCTACACCCTCCAACTCCCGACCCAGACGACACCCGCCTTAGTAGCAGCTCCGCCCCTCTGATCCTATGGTAACTTGTTACCTTGGTAACTTGTTATAGCACTAAACAACCAATAGCACCTTATAAAACTGTGTAGGTACGATATCATACAGTTTGGCAAGACCTGACGATGATAGTAGAGGCTTCACCTCCACAGGCCAAAGGTTCAGATGGTCAGTCATGGGTATAGTTGTCCTTCGATGAGAATTACCACCTGGTCATGTGATATGGTAGGATAAGATTATCATTTATTGTGGACACCTTTCAGTGCTAGTTTGTTATTTTGTCATGTTAAGATGATGGGTGACGTTTGTGTCAAGTTGCATAATTTATTTACATTACTTTATGCTGTGTTTAGAAATGTGCTTTTTTTGGTTAGGTGTTGGATGATGGAGGTGATGCGACTGATCTGTTGCTGAAGAAGCACATGACCATCTTCAATAAGCTGAAGGGCATAGTGGAAGAGAGCATCCTTGGAGTGCACCGTCTCTACCAGTTGTCCAAGTCAGGCAAACTGACAATACCAGCAATGAATATCACTGAATCTGTTACCAAGGTAACTCCCTGCTGACCTTCTATTCACTTGTCTGACTGACCATAATTATGCTAGCCATAAGTGTCACTGATTCTTATTATTTTTCCTTAACAAAACAAACATAATACAATTATGGCAGTGAACATAATACTTCAACATAATTTGGTTAAGTAGGGGAGACCCAGAAGGGATGGACAATTCCGCTTATAGGGCCACCTATTTAACCATATAGTGATGCCTCATGAACATCATGGTCATAATTCTGTTAGACTTCAGTTAGGCATTACACTCCCATCTTAAATAGTGCTTGAATTTGATTTCTTGTTCATTTGGTCGTTTTTATGTATGTATGCAGCTCTGCATACAGGTATGCAGGTATATCTGCAACTCTGCATGCATGTATAACAAATTCAAGGCACTACAGTATATTGATTTCTTGGTGCCATCATTCATTCATTCATTCTGAAAATTGTATGCCGTGTATCTTATGATTATATGTGCCTGCATAAACCATGCATGTATCAATGCATATAACAGTTAATTTTTTCTAAACAAATTTATAGGGAATAATACTGGAATACAAACATGCAAACATATACTTACAGAGCTGCTTACCATTGGCGTCTCTAGGGCTCAGAAGATCGCACCAGGTGATAGTATCATAAAATTCAGAAGGATGACTAAAGTGACTGTCAGACTGTTGTTGTATGTAATTTTCTATGTTCTTTAATAATTATTCTCTAATGAGGCTTGTATAAGCTGCCTGCACCTTCATTGCCTGCATGGTTCATTGCCTCTATGGTTCATTGCCTCTATGGTTCATTGCCTGCATGGTTCATTGCCTCTATGGTTCATTGCCTGCATGGTTCATTGCCTCTATGGTTCATTGCCTCCATGGTTCAAACTTCATATTTGCTAGTTTGATTTTTTTAAATGATGTGCTGCTGATCTGATGGTAACTGATTAAATTCAAAATAAGAGAATATATGCATTTGTAATTTTTCTGGTTGCTTTTGTTATACACTGTATAAAGAAATTACTTTGCACATGTGACATAGTACAAGGACATTACCAAGGAGTCTTCATAGTCTGTTAAGCGAGGAAGTGCATGGCATAGCACCAACACTGCTGCTTAGACATTATTAACCTTATTATTTAGAATCTGGTGTTCGTATTTTGCATAATTTATTATTAAACTTTGTTTTAGTGAAACTGATATATAGATGTCCTTATCTATCAAACTGTGTGTCCTAAACTTTTTTTACAACATCGCAAAAGTTCCTTGATTAGCAATAATTAAGTTAATAATAATAACAATAATAATAATTATATTCCAGCGTCTTGCTCTTACAATTCAGCTTTTTAATGCGGTGGCATTCCATGGCTCTTTTCCTGCACTTGATTTCAACGACGACTAGGTGCAGTTCCAGCTGTTTTTATTTTAGTAATTAGGGAAAAATAATAATAATTGTAATAATAACAAAAATCGTGACTAATATTTTTAAAAATAATGATAATAATTTTACCTTGGGCGAAAATAATAATAATAATAATAATCGGAATATAATAATGTTATTTTTTTCTTCAATTCAGTCAAAGTTTGACACAATCTACAATTGCAGGGAAACAATTGTTGATGCGTAAGTATGGTCTCAGTATCTGGTTAAAAAATTACATTATTGTGAACAAATAAAATATACTACTGATTGTATTTATACCAATAACCAGTTTCAGATACTTGAATAGATACTAGACTTCAGATACTATTTCTACATGTATCTTGATTCTTGCCTTATCCTGCATTCATGAGGGACTGGGAGACAGATATCAACTGCTTCAGTATGGTGAAGCTGGTTTTCAAGTTACATTACAGTATTGAGAGTACTCTGTCAAGTAATAGATTACAGACAGATCTCATGGCAGTTCCATGGTACTATTTCTACATGTATCCTGATTCTGGTCATTTCTCAAAATAAGACAAGATAAGAATATTCTTTTTATTTGACCAGTTGCTATCCGCATTTTGGTGTACAGACATAGTAGCAAACATTTATAATTCGTAGAACTTAAAGGCCGAATTTAAAATAAAAGTCATCATGCTAAATCAAAATCATATTTATCATCCTAATGATTAAAGTTTTTCGAAATATGTCAAGAAGCTTTTTAAGACGATGTCTTTACGTCACCCAAAGTGACTTCCATAGCACCGCACAAGATGCCCAAATGTTAACTGTAATTATAAATGATCCATTTTTGTGTAATGAGCCTTTGCAACAACCAGTCTCCACTTCCATCTGGTGTGGCAGAGTCTTACAACCTATCTACGTATTTATCTATCTGACCTATCTTAGTTAGGGTTTGTGACCAATTTAAAACATTCATGATGTTTTTTACAACTAGTTTTTTCGTTTTTTCATTTTGTTTTCTTGCTTTACTCTTTTGACAGGTTAAAACGAGCAACAGACATCATGTTTGGTGGATTGAAGGTGGTTATATGCGGCTATGGAGAGGTAGGGTTGTCTGGAAACGAAGACTTTTATGTTTTATACATGTTTTAATGAGGTTAGATTGTCTGTATAGAGACCATGATTTTTCTACTACAGGATGGGCAAAAAAGTGATTTCATACGATATTTTGCCAATATCTTGGCCAAAAATAAGAATTTTTCACATCAAGTTTTACGGGCTTAAAGGTAGGTAATTCATATCTACATGCAGCAGCCAAATTTCATCGAAATATTTTAAACAGAAAAAAAATTATGTCACTTTTAGTGAGCCTATCCACTGTTTTTTGACGAATTTGGTATCTTCTGGTTTCACCTTGCGATGCCTTTTAATACTTTTGATGAATGACTGTGATATCGATTGCTACTGGTCTTCTGGTGTTTATGTTATATTAAATGAGCTGTACTTATTCTCACTGTCATACGATATTCCTTGTTTCGTATATTTAGCAAAAACTATATATATATAATCTGATTTTTGGTTTAAGGTCGGTCGAGGATGCTGTCAGTCTTTGAAGGCGATGGGTGCGGTTGTCATGGTGACGGAAATCGATCCGATTTGTGCTCTTCAGGCATGGTATGATTGGATTCCTTCATTAAAATCTTTTTCTGTGGCACATTTTCAGCCTGATTGGCACTGGTAAATGATACCTTACCTTAGACCTTAGTCTTTCCATACACTGGCAGCGCATCTGGCGACACAGCTCCTCCACGCCACTCTGTCCTCCGCAATCCTCTCCGCGTCCTCCCACGTCATTCCACCGTCCTCCAGATCATGTACGACCGTGTCTCGCCAAGTCTTTCTCGGCCTCCTGTGTCTTCTCTTCCATCCCGTCGGAATTCAGTCCAGCGTCTGTTTTGGAATTCTTTCATTGTCCGATCTGTGTATATGACCCAGCCGGCGCAGACGCGATCTCTTCAACATAGCCTCCATTTTCTCCATAGACGTTCTCTTTCTTATATCTTTATTTTTTTATCTTATCTCTCTATCTCAAATGATAAAGTGAAGTAATTATTGCGCCTGCCACCAACAATCGTTCTCAGAAGGATCTTCTGGCTGAAATGCAAATATGACTACGACCCTGCAACAGACTGATTTTGCGTGGTTTCACTATGCATTATTGATTCCAAACAATAGACATGGGGGGTTCAGGGCTGATTTTATCAAACCTCTACCACATGTGTATGATGATTGTTCCAATATGTGCGGAGCGTGATGATCATGCAGTCGCTTTTGCCTGATTAGACAATTGATTAATCTTCCACAGTCTGGCCATTGCCCAAGGTGTCACGCCTACCAGTCACCTTAACCCAGGAGTGGGCAGCCTGCAGTCCAAAATCCGACCCCGGGTACCTTTGAACAGATCCTTGACATGTCTTTCATATTAGCATTGTACATGGCACATGCGAACATTTCATCCGTTTTATGTATTTCAAAAATGAGTGAACTTAAACACCAATTTTTTTATTGATTGAAGGACTGTAAATATTAGGATAATTAGGTTTTCATCATAGAGATTATCTTCATTTACCTAAATGGTTTTTCTGCAAGTTTTAATTTGAGCAACATTAATATTGTCCCATTTTCTTGGGCAAATGAATTAGTACAAATTAGCCAATGATTGGCAGCATGAGCTACCCTAAAGTCTTAAAGTGACTCTCTGTTAAAAGAAGTTGCCAATGCACAATTGCACATGGTACATGTAGTAGATGCTATCAGAACCGCATTGCTCTGTTCATCGTGACTGTGAACCATCACTGTGTTCATTCTAATGATTACAAAATAGCTTCTATGAAATCACAAAGCAGTTATCATAGGAAGTTACTATGGCAATTCACAGACTATGACATCACAATGGGATTATAATGAGAGGTTACTCCACCCATTTATAACCCCTATGAAATCACAATACAATTATTATAAAAGGTTACTATGACAATTCTTAGCCTCCATGAAATCACAGTGCAATTATTATAAGAGGTTGCTATGGCAATTCACAGACTATGACATCACAACGCAATTATAATAAGAGGTTACTCTGGCCATTTATAACTTCTATGAAATCACAATACAATTATTATAAAAGGTTACTATGACAATTCTTAGCCTCCATGAAATCACAGTGCAATTATTACAAGAGGTTGCTATGGCAATTCACAGACTATGACATCACAATAGAAATTATTATAAGAGGTTACTCTGGCCATTTATAATCTCTATGAAATCACAATGCAATTATTTTAAAAGGTTACTATGGCGATTTATTGACTCTATGAAATCACAGTGCAATTATTATAAGAGGTTACTATGGCAATTCACAGACTATGACATCACAATGCGATTATAATAAGAGGTCACTCCAGCCATTTATAACCTCTATGAAATCACAATACAATTATTATAAAAGGTTACTATGACAATTCTTAGCCTCCATGAAATCACAGTGCAATTATTACAAGAGGTTGCTATGGCAATTCACAGACTATGACATCACAATAGAAATTATTATAAGAGGTTACTCTGGCCATTTATAATCTCTATGAAATCACAATGCAATTATTTTAAAAGGTTACTATGGCGATTTATTGACTCTATGAAATCACAGTGCAATTATTATAAGAGGTTACTATGGCAATTCACAGACTATGACATCACAATGCGATTATAATAAGAGGTCACTCCAGCCATTTATAACCTCTATGAAATCACAATGCAATTATTTTAAAAGGTTACTGTGGCGATTTATTGACTCTATGAAATCACAGTGCGATTATTATAAGAGGTTACTATGGCAATTCACAGACTATGACATCACAATGCGATTATAATAAGAGGTCACTCTAGCCATTTATAACCTCTATGAAATCACAATACAATTATTATAAAAGGTTACTATGACAATTCTTAACCTCCATGAAATCACAGTGCAATTATTACAGGAGGTTGCTATGGCAATTCACAGACTATGACATCACAATAGAAATTATTATAAGAGGTTACTCTGGCCCTTTATAATCTCTATGAAATCACAATGCAATTATTTTAAAAGGTTACTATGGCGATTTATTGACTCTATGAAATCACAGTGCAACTATTATAAGAGGTTGTTATGGAAGTTTATAACCTCTATGAAATCACAGTACAATTATATTTTATTATAAGAGGTTGCCACAACAATTTATAGCCTTTGAGCTGTGCTTAAAATCTTATGGTGGCTCTCTGTTGAAAGATGTTGCCCATGCCTGCCTTAACCCTTTAAATACAAGAGGTATTAGTTTTCCATGCATTTTAGTACACTCTCATCATTAAAGTGTTAATGTCTGGTTTGGTAGAAATTTTTATCATATTATAGATAAGAGGATACTATCATTATATGTTGCCTATTCAATAGGGTGGTTCCATCGACAATGGCAACTTTTGAAGTTGTTTATTCTTTATTCTCCAACCCACCTAATGGTGATACGACTTATGGAGAGTCTTTACCCAAAATATTTTCAAATTCCAGACGTATTTAGGACTGGCGCGAACCAGCTGAAGTTTAGATGATTGCGCCTATTTCGGCAAATTCTTACTTATGAATAATGAACTATTTTGCTACTTACTTTTTAGTATAAAATTTGTCTTGGTCAGTAAATCAATCAGTCAATCAATCAGAATTTATATATCGCCCTTTCAGGATGCCTACTCAGAGGCGCTCCCGGCCAAGATCAAGCGAAAAACAGTATTCGACTGTTTTTAAAACTGAAAACAGTTTGAAAGGTGTCGAATATATAATCAAGCTCCAGGTTGTTGGACCAACCACAGAGAAGGAATGGCTCTGCATTGTCAAGGTAAGAGTGAAAGTAACCATGCATTGAGTCACCGCTAACATCAGAGTGCAGTGCGCGGAGGCCTATGCAAGTGAAAACTGGGAGGCAGAGCGCACGCAGATAAGACGGTGCTTAGCCTGATAAGCACCGCCGCGCAAAAGATGAAGTCCTGAATGAAATGTGCAGCGGGAAAGAAAAAACTAAACAGTAAAGTACCAAGTCAAGCTGCTACTCCAAGTTGTTTAGTTGGTAGTGCCGCTAAATTTTTAAGACTTCCGAAAATGGTGTGTGCTCATTGTCGGAAAGAGAATTAGGTTGAGAGCTCCTAAATTTAGCATGCCACCACAACAATTCTGAAATCATGTTTAAAAGGTCTTAGGTCCTCATGATAGGCCTACATCCACATTTTTCTAATATGGAACAATCAAGTCGCTTTAAGATTTCTGGCCCATTATATATCAGGTCACCTTTTCCACACCCACAGAGGATGAGCAGATGACGACTAGGTCCCATGGAAGGACGAGGTTATTGAGTCTGCGGTGATGATTGCTGATGAACTGCTTGAGCTATCTGCCATTTTTCTCGGTGACATTCCACCACATCGAATATGTTTCCGCTATCCAGCAGCTGTGCGTCGGGCTTTATGATGGTCAAAGCCATTTACACATCTAATATGTGGATGTTCCTCTCACAATATGAACCTTGACACGGTCTGCTGCCAGTATCAACGAAATCACGGAAGTCTCGTGTCTTTCGTGTGGCAAACAAGTCTGGAAGTATCTGAAGAAAGTGTCACTCTTTGTGACTCACATGATATTATAATACCAAGTAGGCCTACTGTTTCCTGAGCGCAGCGTCAACAGTTTATCCCCAACATGACACGAATTTGCTATACATGCTGCCCACAGACAAGAACAGGGAGGTTGCTAAGGTTGTCACAAACACGTTTAGTTTTCACTTCTAGGACTTGCCTGAGTTACTCGTTGGGCTTACGTTTTTTGACGATCATTTTTAAGCTGATGAGAGGAGACTCATGGCAATGACCTTAAACGAAAATTAAGGTTATGTGAGATCATTAGAACGAATCCCATCATTCAATAAACCTGTAGCAAAAGAGGACTCCACAATATTATATTTCCGTCGTTAAATCACTCATGACATTCTTCAACTCTTTGGAACTGTCTTATGACTTTTTACAGTATGATCCAAGCCCATATAATTATTGGAGCTCGAATGTAATAAAAGAGCCATGTGATTCTCAAATCCGTTAAAGTGGTTATAACTGTATCGCTGAAGTTGAGTAGACACTTCAGTTCAAAAACTTAACTCTTCGCCAGCACAAACTGCAGAACAAAGGCAGTGTTCTGGCTACAGGTCGTAGGGAAACACAAGAGGCAATGCTATGAGCCAACCAAGACGGCAACCATCTAGTTAGTAAAAATCGAATGACTGACAAATTCATCGGAAAATGTTGATATTCTCGGCTACATTTTCATGACATTGTTGTCACCTAATTTTTGCAATCAATGTCTTAAAACTACCAAAAATTTACTCATTCCGACATGACTGTAGTAACATTATTTGGAAAATTAATTAAATTGCATACCTCAGAATTTGTGGTGGACTAGTATGCATTCATTACTAACATTGCCGTGTGCCGATGTCTTGATAAGTTTGATGAAAACCATTAGGAAATTATGAAAATTTCGTCAGCTCCGCGCCAGTCCTAAATATTAATATTTTGTTATAATTTTTTAACTGTGACCTACTAGCACCTGGCGTCACCAAATGGTGAATTGGAGAATAAATTTAAACCACTTTCATTTTTTAGAACCACCCTACTATTCAAGGTACAGTTAGAGTATCATGGACAATTTGTGTCTGGCTATTACTATAAATTATGTATTGACTCTATGAAATCAAAGTGCAATATAAATAAGTATAAATAAATAAAAATATTGTACGCATCTAAGGCTTAATATTTATTCATTTATGTGTCCTTTTTGACGTTCAAACCAATGTGTTTGATAGATTTATATGTGGAGTTACACTAAAGCTCTGCTCTGCTGGTTCATTGACAGCATGGAAGGTTTCACAGTGGTACAACTGAATGAGGTCATCCGAACTGTGGACATGGTCATCACCTGCACAGGTAGATAGATAGCAGTTTGTGAACTGATTAATTTTTGTGCTGCAGTTCATGTGGGTTGATGCAGGACAAGGTAACATAAAGATCCTTCCATACGTTGATGTGTACATTGATGCTGCACCAATGTGATCCTTTTCATGCATTAGGCCCAAAAAAAATAATGCTGTGTTTCCGGTAACAGAGCTAAAAAAAATTGGGTAGGTAGGTCGAAAAATATTTTTATTTTGTAAAATATTTTTATACAGCGATTATCCGAAAAATTATACCCCACTACTCTTTTTTGCGTAAAAGGTACACGCTGCAGCAAAGTACGTGTTTTAAGCAAGTATAAACTGCCTATTTCCTCGACTGTCTGCACCTAAAACTGCTCTAGAAAACAGTTCTATTAATTTCATTTTGTTAACATTTTTCTGGTAAGATAAAGTGGGAAGAGAAGGGGAAGATGAGTGCGAACAGAACATCACTGCTAGGGGTCGTTCCAGACTGGCCAAGCCAGTTAGTAGTTACACCTAGAGGTCGCTAGATTTATTTTCCCTAGTCACCGTTAGACATGGCTCAAGTGAGAATGATAAGGCTAGAGGTTTCTCAAGACTGGCAGCCAGGAAGTAGTTAAGCAGTGCCAACACTGTAGTTGGGAGCGCTTCTGAGTAGTTAGCTTGAACAGGTGCTATAGAAATTGAGAGATCAATAAAATAAAATGAGACATTCTATTCACTTGAAAACTGTTCTTTTTGGCCATGCTGGAGTTGGGAATCCTCTTAGTAGTTTCCTTGAAGAGGTGCTATATAAATACTTGAATGAATGAATGTTAAATCCTTCACCAAAGGGTGCTCGAAATAAAAGAGAACTGCTCAGTGAGCGGAAGAGAGCAGAGTTAGTAGAAGAGAGCACTCTGAGCACAAAAAGGAACAGTAAACACAAGAGCACACTGAGCAAAAGAGAGCAGAAAGAGGCAGAGAGCAAAGGAGGGCACAGTGATCACAAGAGAGCCTAGTCAGCTTAGAAAGTTAAAGTGAGCAAAAATGGACAGAAAAACAGCTAGTTGAACTATAAACTTGCGGCAGGCTGTGTATAGCCATCATGTGCTACAGGCTATAGATGCCACTGTACTCAATGCCTGCAACGAGCTACCGTGAGAAAACCCTTCTTTCAGATCTATTACTGTCTCCCCCCATCCACCTCACAACCGCCTGCCCAAAGTGTATTAATACACTTTGCCGCCTGCCCAGTCAAACTGCGTGGGAAACTATTGATTGCTCTAATTAACAGACCATTATATACCTTGAAAGACGGCTGCTTACGATCGTCGCCTGGCTTAGTGAATGTTATAATTAGGATGTCCCAATTGCACATCTCAAATACGGAAGGCAATGCCACTGTAAATAAAAAAATCCACAAAATTTTCCGAGTCGTGGCAATAAAAGTGAGACGGTCGGGTTACCGGAAACACAACATTATTTTTTGTGCTAATATCCAACTCTATATGGAAGGCAATGACACTGTATTATGTAAAAAAAAAATGTAAAAAAAAAATTTTTATGAAAAAATTTTTTGTATTAAATTTTTTTTTTAAATAAAATTTTTTTACAAAATTATTTGAGTCGCGGCAATAAAAGAGGGTCGGTCGGGTTACCGGAAACACAACATTATTTTTTTTTGGCCTTAGGCCATCAAACTGGAAGTCTTCTATCAGGGCTGTTTTAGAGGAGTTTTTAGAACTGCACAACCCCTTCTTTCCTTTCCCATCCTCCATGGTAAATTACTTCCAATCGGACAATTACCTTTTTTTGCTAATTTTGACTGTACAAAAGTGCTTCTAAAACTGCACAAATCCATTTAGAACTGCACATTTTATGTACAACTGCACGTTAAAAAGCCCTGTCTTCTATTAACATCACGCCACCTGTAGCTCAGGGAACATTTTTAAAATTTCTTAATTTACATCTGTTGGGTAGATATGTGTTTACGCCTTCATGTGGTTCTTTGCTGTAAGGCGCTATTTAAAAAGCCATATACATACATACATACATATTTGATCTTGGTTTTGGCATGTCTTTCGCTAGTAGTTGTCAAACGTTGGGGTTTAAGCTTAGTTTCTTAATTTCTTAGACTCATCACAAGCACATCACAAGTAAACTTTTACAAGCAGTTGCTTACTAACACCATTTATAAATATCTTTTCATTTGGTAATAGCAATATTGAACCTAGAAAATAAGTTCAAATGCAATATATTAACCAAGAAATTAGATTAAATTTGCTCCGCTAAACATTTCTTGTGACTCGTCTCAATGTACCTTCTCTGTTCGCGTTATGTCACACTTGTTCCAATAAGCTAAGCAGCCTTTGCAAGCAGTCTTTTGGAAGGCACTTAAAGTCTTGTGTAAAAATGCCTTGAAATATACACATGTATGTGCTGCCCTGTCTGTAGGAAACAAGAAGATTCTACTTCGAGAACACATGGATCAGATGAAATCCGGATGTATTGTCTGCAACATGGGTCATCCTTATATGGAAATTGACGTGGTCAGTTAACTAAGGCATATGTGTCTCTGATCTTGTCATATTAGGATGCTGTATACTTTTAACAGTGTTCATTAGATGTTTGTATGCCAAGGCTTGATTTGCAATTGGCCATTGAAAATATACTTACTTACTTATTTTATTAGCACCATTATAATGATGCCAAAGAATCCATCTAGGGTTCAATTGTAATTGTAATTGTAATCGTACATTTATATAGCGCCCCTTCAAGAGAACTTCTCAGAGGCGCTCCCGACCTGACACCAAACCACAATCAAAGAGAATGGTTTTCAAACGCTTGCGGAAAAGAGGCAAAGAAAGACAAAGAAGCTCATTACGGAGACTAATAGGTAACTTATTCCAGAAAGACGGACCGACTATATAGCAAAGCTTCTGTGCAGCACTGTGGAAGATCGAGCCATAGGGACAACCAGGTCGCCGTGATTATTGCTTCCAGTGAAACTGTGGTAAATAATTCATTGGAGGACAAATTTGACTGAAAGTCTATGGAACTGAATTAGAATTTTTTGCAAATTTACTTTGGTGATTCGGCGAAACGTTTGCATATTAACAAATGCAACTTTTGATCAACTATAACAGTGACTTTTGTGTCGTGTACCAGTACAACACCAAGTTCTGGTTCTCAGGCATGCTTCTATGGTTATTCGTCCATATGTACCGGTAGTAATTCAGTTTGCATCCCTTTCGAGTATTTTTTTTAGTGTTCTTCGGGTGTAAGCCTAAGATTTATATGTTTCTACTTGCTGAATCATCCTAACCAGTCTTCTTGATTTCCTTGAAATTGGCTTTTGACCTGCTTCCCTGATGGATTACAATGTCTGTTTACAGTCTCGACTGGACGTGTGTTATGTTTGTGTTAGTCGTATTGCTTATGCTTGCGTTATTAAGTGTTATGCTCGAGTTATTATGTTAGACTAGATACACATTATGTTTCTTATTCTTTGGTTCCGCTGTTTCCAAATTTATATTGAAACTTGTTTTGGTTCTATAATGTCTCTTCTGAGATAAATATGTTACCTAATTAAGGAGATTCCTGTCCGTTTTTGGTAAGCATTTGCTTCGCAAGGAGCTGTAACATTTTCATTGTATGCAATGGTGGTGATGATGATCATAATGATGACGACGACGACGGTGATGATGATGGTGACGACCACAGCAATTTCTACATTGCCAAAACACGGCACATGCCGCTACAAGAGTGCTTTGACATAATCAGCAAAAGACACCCACACACAAGCTGCCCTGAATATCAATTTCAATGTATCTGCATCAATGAGTGATTGACGATGATAGATGATGATTAATTGCAGGCCAGTTTACGGACGCCGGATTTAACTTGGAAGAAAATTCATCAGCAAGTGGATCACGTCATATGGCCGGACGAAAAGAGAATAGTTCTACTGGCAGAGGTTTGCCTCACAATTTTGTAGTTTGTGTTTGCCGTGTCATTCGCATCTGGGGTTCGAATCCTTCTGGTCGATTATTATTTCATTGTGAAGTCTTCTTTCTTGTAAGGTCAGTACGGTATTCGATTGGTTGCAGCTATCGCCTTGTGACAAAGAGTTACAATTGAGGAGCATCATCCTGAAACGGTTACTGTGTTCGAACCCTTAGGCATGTCCTTCACTCAGTTTGTTTGTTTGTTTGTTTGTATGTGCACTTGTTATAGCGCCCCTTCAAGCTCTTTCTACTCAGAGGCGCTCCCGAATGCAGAGCGAACACTGCATCAGAGTTTCACGCCGAAGCGCTGAGCAATTGTGAGTGAAGGACTTGCCCAAGGTCCTTACGTGGCGAGGTGGATTCGAACCTCGTACCTTCCGGCTTCAAGGCAACAACGCCACCACTACACCACCGCACCCCACAAAGTTACTCAGCATCATCAGTTGATGTATGGTCATTATATATACTTGTATAAATTGTATATATGCAGTGACGCTAATATTCATTCGGACATTTATATAGCACTCCTTCAAGAAAAAACTACTCAGAGGCGCTCCCGACTCCAGCACGCCCAAAAAGAACAGTTTTAAGTTTAGTAAGGAAGGATCCTGGTGTAGTCCCAGGATGTAGGTGTAGCTCAAAAGGAAGGCCATTCCAGACCACTGGGCCAACCACAGAAAAAGCTTGATTCTTTATGGTAGTAGTACGAGCAAAAGGAACTAAGAGCACAAAATAATAATAATGTAACTGTACTGTAACATCCCTTTTAACAATAAACTTTGCAGTTTAAGGTACAAAATAAATGGACCATACTTATGACTTATGCACTTCTTCATACACGAGAATACCTTTGGGCTTTGGAGATGTATGTTTATTATCGCATTGTAACCAAGCACCTCTGGCTCCTGTGCAATGCGAGAAGTGCTATGTGAATTTATGGAGAGAATACAATAACTAGTTTGCACTGAATTAGGTTCTCTAAGAGTTTAATGAGGGGAACATAATGGTGATCATTTTGCATGCCCTGCTTGATAATCGTCATCGTCGTGACCGTCCTCATTGCTGCGGATCGGGGATCAGAGTCGACGACGCCATCTTCCTCCATCACTCTCTGTTCCATGATTGATATTAATGAAGCATAATTAATACATGATTTAATACGGTTACTAAGGAGGATCAGGTATTTTTGTGTGCAAGTGTCTGTACAACTAGATTTGCCAAAGGCTACCAACACGTATGAAAATGAGCGGAGTACGACCTAGAGCTATTGACGTCTTGAATCATGGACCTCGTGTTGCTTTCTTTCCAGGGACGTCTGGCCAACCTAGGATACTGCAGCACTCCATCATTTGTTGTATCGGTAACAGTAACGACACAAGCACTTGCACTGATTGACCTCTTCAATGCTCTGCCGGGTTTCTATGCCAACGACATTTACCTACTTCCCAAGAAAGTTGGTTAGCAGCACTTTAGTGTTTCTAGGGAATGCCGAATGCAAACCTGAGTGCGTCTGTGTGATGTAAAATTGTAAATGTAATGTTAGAAAAATTTCAGCGACATGGTTCCTTCAAGTCAAATGGGGCATAGTCAGATTGGCCCTCTATGATCACCTTGGAATTTTAATTGTAAACATTTCGTAGCAAAACAACAAGAGTGTGCTAAGTGACTGGGAAAGCAGTGCAGATTGTCATTTAAGTGAACTTTATCAATGCGCAATATCAAGTGAACGTTTTTTGCAATGCGCAATTTTGACTTGATAAGCTTGCTCGCACTCATGATGAAGCATGATGATTTTAGAGCACTTGTGGAAGAGGCCAAGAAACTCACGAGTCTACTAGGCAAATTGTAGTGCATAGTTTAATTATGGTTATTGTATTGTATATAAGCATTTCTAAACATTTATGGTTACAGATGAGTATGTGGCCAGTCTTCATTTGTTGAAGTTCGATGCTCATCTGACACAGCTTTCCGAAGAGCAAGCCAAATATCTCGGCCTCAGCGCAACAGGTCCATTCAAAGCAAACCACTACAGGTAGCAGCATAATACTTGCACATTAGAAATAGAATTGATGTGAATATTTTTCAGTCTAGCAATACTGCCACATGTACATTGTAATTTTTATTCGCTAGGCATTTCAGTTTGTGACAGAACTAGTAGTGACGTAAAAAGCTGGCTCGAGATCCTCACTCTGCCTCTAAATGGAATACGTATGGGCAGAAGTGTCATCATGCTTGTTATACTTTCGTAAGTTTGGTCACAGTTCCACTCGTATGCGGGATGTCCTCCACTGGCTCCCACAGCGCATCCATTACAGCCATGATTATAGGGTTTTCTCCAGCGTCTGGCATTGTGTCCTGGGCAGTGTACCTGTATATCTTCAGGGGCTCTTTGCTTTAACTTCGACTTGCTCTGGTCACCGCTCTCTGCGCTCGTCCTGTAGAGGCGGCTTTGTGGCTCAACATGCATGCCTTACCATCAGACAGAATAGGGCTTTCTTGATTGTGGGTCCCTCGGTTTGGAATAGCCTCTCCTCTGACCTGTTTTCTTCGACGTGACCAGTCTTAACTCTTTTTATGAACTACTCAAGACTTTCCTCTTTGCATGTATCTGGGTCGGGAGTGTCTCTGAATAGTTTTCTTGAAGGGGTACAATATAAATTCCACAGACATACAGGTATAATTTGGGGACCTGAACTATGGCAGTCCAAGTGGTACAATTCTACAAAAGGGTCCAAGTTAACAATTTTGTGACATATGGTGAAATTAGTCTCATTTATCGTCTTTCCCATAAGACTCCAACTTGTCGCAAACCAGAACTAAAATGAAAATTTAAGTCACTCTACCTCAACCAGGAACAATAAGGGAAGTTGGCAGGAGTGTTATCATGCTTTTGATAGTTTGTGGACCTGGGTTATGGCAACCCAAGTGATACAATTCTACAAAAGAGGGCGAAGTAATTTAGACATTAATTTTGGTAAAGGTTGTCTCATTTATTTCCTTTTGCAGAAGCCACTATTAAACTCTAGCAAACCAGAACCAAAAATGAAAATATTTGAAGTCCCAAGTGGATAAATAAATACACCTGTGAGGAAGAGGAGGTTTTGCAAGTATACTGGAGAACTGATTTCTGTTTGTTTTTCTCTTTGCAGATATTAGTACATCATGATATGCATCAATGGCATTTCTTGCCTCTACTACCAACATTCTTCGTGTAAAATACCTCTGAAATTAAGAGATCCAAAAAGGTCATGATCATCCAACTTCAAACCTTTCAGATCAAAGATCGTAAGAATGTTTGGCCTGCATGTCTTGTCAGGATCGTTGTTGCGGGATCTTCTTAACTTTGTTATACGATGATTATATTATGTGATTATAATTATTATGATTAATTTATTGCTGTTAAATGGAAAAATACCAGAAATGCTAAATATCACAAGAGATCTTTCAGAATAAGAGTTGGAAAAGAGGTAATGACATTGAAGCAATGTGCTGTGTCCCTCATGTTAAAAGCAAGCAAGTACCGGTACATAAGTATATTCTTTATAAGTCCAACTGCATTTCCATACTTTTTACATTCATTAGATGCATGGGTGCTCACAGATAGATAATTTAGCAGAAGGGAAAAAACATAATGGTCGTGGTAAAGAAAATTAGCGAGCCTGAAAAATTAAGAATATCGATATTTTTCATGTAAGTTTCCAAATGTAAATTTCTCAATTTCACTTTGTGTATCATTAATGCGAAGAAATTTGTTAAAACAAAAACGTGGTAGTACAAAAATAAGTGTCACATTTCCAGGAAGGGGTAAATGCCCCTTTTGCCTCTATGTGCAGGTGTTGCCCATGATTAGACTGTACCTAGCGTCCTAAATAAGAACGACTGACTTGTGCGTTAAGATAATAATGAATAGTCCATAGTTTATTATTTGTTTAGAAGTGTGTTTTTGGAATTATGAGGTGATATTAAACAGCTAGCTAGTACAATCAATGTCAAGGTAATCACAACCTTTTACAACCAATAAATGGCAGACGAGGAGATTGAAGAATCTTTGCGCATGTAATTTAAGATATATTCCCGCCATCTATATGTATGGTTCAGCAAGTTGTCCATATCCACAGTGCACTGAGAGTGAAATTCTAGAGGCATTGGTGAAAGGCCAATGCTTTATCACACATCCAGAAGGATCTCTAGTTTCTCAACCTTAGTTGGTAGGTACAGCTGGATGTTTGTATTTTAAATGCACCTGAACTACTGAACTTCTGCTTAGAGAAGCAAACGTGTTTATCTGTTAGAGAATTTAGTACTGTAGCTTTCTCCCTGAATTTAGAAGTGCTTTGTGTTGAATATGGATTGAATTAGCCTGTCATTTTACAATACAAGTTCAGGAATTTTAGTTTGGATTTCTACATGATTGATGGATGATTTTGAAGTTTTATGGTAACCGTGGATCAACTACATGTTATGATCAACGAAACAATAGCTTAGTGTTCTTTCCAAAATTCGTGCTCCGTGTTAAGTGTACAAGATGTACCCACATAAGAAGTGACAGAAATAAGCAATCGTTCTTTTATTGGCAAATTGCTTAAATTATAACTTTTCAACTTGATGCTTTTGCAAGGTTTTTCTCTGCATGTCGTGACAGTTGATGAACTGTGTGGCACGGTGGTGTAGTGTGGATGTTCGTTGCCTTGCAGCCGGAGGGTTGGAGGTTTGAATCCACCTCAAAGCCGCATAGGGACCCTGGGCAAGTTATTTACTCGAAATTGCTCAGCGCTTCGGCGTGAAACTCCAATTCAGTGTCCATGCTGTAGTCGGGAGCACCTCTGAGTGTGGAGCTTGAAGGGGTGGTATAACAAGTGCACATACAAACAAACAGAAGGTAAGGTAATCGATCTGGTCATCTAGATAGACCTCTGTTCATCCTTCATTGTATTGCTGAATCTTCAGAGTATGTTTACGCCCCAAAAAATAATGTTATGTTTCCGGTAACCCAACTTTATTTCGAATAATTTTGTGAAATTTTTTACTTGTATTGACATAACAGTGACATTGCCTGGGTGGAGGGGGAGGAGACAGTAATAGATCTTAGCCGAGGTAAACAATGGGTGACTACAGAGAACCCTGACAATCAGCAATGCTTCAAGTTTACCTGACACCATATAGCTAGGCCAAGATCCATCCACACAAAGAACCTTGTAGCTAGGCAGTCTAAACTAGGTGAGTAATTGTCCACTAGCCTGTCTGGGTACCTCTATGCAGATTAGCTAGGCCTACATGGAGGTCTTACCTCAGGGTGGGTGTCCTACAAATATCCTGTTTATATATATACACACACCATATATATATATATATATATATATATATATAATTGTCCCTAGCAGTGCCACCTTTAATGGTGACCGGGGAACAAAAGTAGTAAATATACTAGCTGGCCTTGCAAGTCTCCCAGGACCCCAGAGGTGATGTTCTGTTCCCACTCATCTTCCCCTCCCACTCCATCTTGCCAGAAAAGATGTCAACAAAATGAAATTAATAACATTGTTTTCTAAGCAGTTTGTAGGTGCAAACATTCTGCAAATAGCAGTTTATGCTTGCTTAGAACACGTACTTTGTTGCAGCGTGTACCTTTTTGCAAAAAATGGCAGTATCTTACATTTTTGGGTATTCACTGAATAAAAATATTTTACCAAAATAAAAATAATTTTCTACCTACCTACCCAATTTTTTAAACTCTGTTACCGGAAACACACCATTTTTTGGCCTTACATAGTGCAAACACAGCATCTGACAGCACCACATAATGGAATAGACTTGCATTTTTTTTATTATTATTATTACATAAATTTATTACGCGCGCAAGGTCACACCAAAGTGTGAATCTGAGGCACGGAAATTGTGCATTGTGTATTAATAATGGAAATAATTGCTAATTTCAAATTGATGACTTTAAATATCAATTTCTAATGGTTCATACGACTAATGATTAAAATTGGATTTCTTGAACAAGTAAAATAAGGGGTCATTGCATAATTACGTAACGCCGAAAATGGCCGTTTTTGACCCACCCACCCACCCTGTAACGCTTCGTAACGTTTCCCTTGACTCACCCACCCTCCCCAGCATTACGTAACGATTGCTACGAAAAATCAGTTGAGATTTAGGTCTATTATTGATTTGTGAGAGCGTAATTAGACCTATAATTCATATTTTCATAGCGAATTTAATATAGTATATTAACGTAGCCTACATGTGAATTAGGCCTATTATTTGACAGTAGACTATAGGCTTTAAATATACACAGTTTTATATGCAACAGTCATGCGTGAACTGCAATTTTCTTAAATTTTACCGCAAGAATAAAATTTTACACTGCTGAAAAGTTTCATGGACTAAATGGCTCATTAGCAATTAATCAAAATTAAGATGAGCTATCTATTTCCTTAGTCTGGGCACTTCGATAATTATTAGGCCTAATAGAAATATTGCCGAGTTTTGTTGAGCATTAATTTCAAATGTTTGAGATCGTGTCCACTAAGTAAAACATTAGGCCTACGCCGCCTACCACGTTGTTTCGTTGGTAAAACTATCAAAACAATTCGAAAAGCGGTTTCCGGTTTTCACAAACGGGAGAACAGAACTGACCTGGCATGTATACCGGGCGTCTACTGCCGGATCTTATTCAGATAGGCCCCTATAGAGACCTACTTCGGTTATGTTTTAAATCAATGTCACGAAGTTTCAAACTTCAATTACATAATGTCTGAAGTGTCATTCGATGGAAGTTTAATATTGATTGATAATTTTTTTTCAAGGCGTTACGTAACGCTCAGCTACCCCCACCCACCCACCCACGTAACGTTTTCAATTACCCCACCCACTCACCCTCGAGCGTTACGTAATTATGCAATGACCCCTAATTGGTAGACTAAAGTACAGGTACTTTCAATCTATCAATTTTATTTTATTTTAAAAAACGGTTTACATTGGCATCCAGTGCAGTATTAATTCATCAAATGGCTTAAAAGTAGCTGCAAAATGTAAGCAATATAGTGGTAATAAAAAAACTAAAATAATAGGTATCTAGGTAAAATCTAGTCTTCAACTGAGAAGTAAAGGAATCTGATGACTGATCATGTAGACTGGTGCAGGCTATAGGGCTGATGTGAACCTGCAGAGTTGATTCAGCCAACACTATGCAAGGACCATCAGTCCAACAGCCAAGCACTCAAATAAGCAGTGAAACAAACTTAAAAGCATGAATTTAAAATATACTTGTAGGCCAGAAAAAAAACTGCTACTTGGATTTTACAACCCAACAGTCACATAAATCTCGAATTTCTACAACTGCAATAGTAGAAAAAACTGTACAAAACTTCAATTCCTTGCTCTAAAATACTTCTATCTTCCTAAACTCCATAATGTTTTACAAGGTTTGCATAGGAACATCACAAAAAGATTACAAATACACACTGGTCATATGAAATCTGTTTTCAAAGATACCACAACATGCTACCAGACAACAACCGTACTAAACCTATCAAATTTACTATCGCAATACGTAAGCAGGAAAGAATTGATCCTTTAATAAAACAACTGCTAACCGCACTTTGGTGTACTATCAATATATAGTCTTTCATTTCTCTAAGAAACACAGTCTATCATGATCAGACCTTATTAAAACATCAAGTCTGTTTGATTCATGCGAGTTTAGCTGAACATTAACAAAAAATTACTTACATTTAGTATCAAATATCAGGTTGTTTCAATGACCATCTATCTTAAACACTGACTGTTTCAAATGCTACTACCTGATGATGACTTTTCATGAGATTAGTATCACATCACTGAAATACATACAAGTCATATCTGCTGCTTGCAAATCACCTGGTTTGTCAAAAACTACGTAATCATTTTCTGTTTCTTTGTTGTTTTGTGCTTTGCATTTCTCTTTGTACACGTCTATTACAAAGACAGCCTTCTGCCCACATGCATCAATAGTTCAGCACCCCCCACACCAAAATTTCTTAGGCAGGTTTTTTTAAGGCCTATTGCCTCCTGCAATGACAATTCCTTTATTAACAATCGTCTGCAGTTTCTCACACAGAATAAAGGATTTCAAACAGCTTACAGTCATGGTTATAGGCCCCAACCTGTTGATCATGACTCGCACCTCCCTTGGCTTCCATTGTAGCCAATAATTAAAAGTAGTCACGCTGATTCGATTGGCAGGAGTTCCTTGTGCCAAACAATACAATGCGTCACGGTTGGCTGGAACACGTGGTTTTTTTAACAGCTCATACATGTGAAAGCTGATTCAGACTCAAATGAGGTGCATGTTCATTGCTTAGATCAGAGGGGCTGTCTGCCAGTCTGGCAACATGTGCAATTGCACATGATCTTCGACATTCACATTACCAATACATACTTTTGACGTTTGTAATCTCATCATTAGTTAGTTTCTGATATCTTCATTCTGTTTTGCCAGCATCCTTTTGCTGTGCATAAATCTTATACACTGAAAACCTTTCTTTACACAATGTGTTTACTTCCCAATCTTTTACGATTAAGTTATTTAATTAACTCAACTGTTGGCTCTAAAATGCATATATACTTCAACAATCCTGCAGGAAGAACACTTCAAAATTGGAATGGCAAACTGCTTTCTCATGATGATAGTTTAATTCAATTTTCGTTCAAGATTGCAGAACACAGCCTGTTACATATGTATATTTTACAAAGGTTTTATACATGTACAAGTTCAGTTTATAAGCAACAATCTAGTAAACAACATTAAAACCTTGAATAAAATTAAAATCACTGGGTCAACAGTTGCTACACTCAGCAGCCTATGATGATGCTGGTCACATTTTCATACTTTACTTCACGAGTTCTGAATTCTTTGTGCGGCCACTGGAATATTTCTTTTTGTTTTTTGAATATGTTCTTTTTGTTTCCGCGACACCCGATTTGCCAGTATTATTAGACTCACAAATTTCTAAATGGACAGGAAGGCAGAATCTTGCTGCAGAAATTAAATTTAGATAAAACTATGAAACTTCCACTGCATTAGTGGAATTTCTGCATGCATGGTGAAATTTGCTGAAGCCACATGCTTTGTTGTCTTTTCAATAGCGTGACACTTCTATGGTGGATGCATGCAACTAGGGCTGCCAACCATACCGGATTTGCTAGGACAGTACTGGAATAGGCCTTTTTTACATCCAGTGTTAATCCCAAATTGTCCTAGAATTGGTGCAGATATCCACTTCAACCAATGTTCTTATTTCCGCATACTAAATCGGACCTGACATTGGCTTTGGCAGCACTGGGTTGAAGTTTAAAACTTTTCAAATCACTGACTTGGCTTTTTGTTATATGTTCCGTCAGTTTCGCAAAAAACATTGGGCTATAGATCGCCGTAGGTCAAGGAAACATTGGGCTATGTCAGGCCTCTCTATTCTGCTCCTATTTGTGATGGCCATAATGTTTACTTGCTGCCAAGCCATCATTTACCTCTACCATGACAAGTTACTGGAATTTATAAATACTTTCTTCTTTAAGTTGATTACAAGTAAGTTTAAATATAGGTCTTTTGATGATTTTACTTCAATTATTAACAACTATTTTTGGTAGACTGTAGACCAGTGGTTCCCAACCTTGTTTGACTTGAGGGCCACTTTTTCTAAGTTGGAGGACACGAGGGCCACTTTTTCTTAGTTGAGGGACACTAGGGGGCCACAAGGTTAAAATTGTATGAACTAAAAGTATATAAAATTGTCGTAATTGGTTCAAAATATGATGTTTGATGTTATTTATCGACGTTAAAATAAAATAATTTGTAATAGAAAATAATAATGTGTTCTATTCTGTCCAAATTGTTAATTTTTTCATATATTTTTGATAATTATTTGAGAGGTGAGGGCCATTTTCTGAGGTCTGGTGGGCCACTTTTGGCCCGCGGGCCACGGGTTGGGAACCGCTGCTGTAGACCCTAGATTAATTTTTTTTTAGGAAATAGTACTTTCAATTTTTTTATTTTTACCCCTCTCTGAATCAGGTTTTCAGTGGACCACGTAAACCGTAGGCTATGACTTCTCACATTTTCTTTTTTGCTTGTCGCTAAACGTTTTATCTTTAAATAGGGTGTCAATCTTGTACAGTCATGAAAATCATTACAAACTTCCTTTATGAAGCGCCGATTGTAATTTGCCCATGTCACGACAAATCAGCGTTCAGATTAGAACACCCAGTAGTTGTCTTACCTGTCTAATTTCAGTTGGTCTTGGCCAAAACTGCAATTTGAGCAGGTTTCGATTGTAATCAAAATAAAACATTAAACATTAACATATTTCAAAATCATGAAGCCTTTAATGCCAAAACGGGGCGACTCAACCACGAGTAGAAGTCGAAACACCTTTGCGAAACCAACTTAGCATGCACGCCTTTAGTTGTACGACCACGCTACTTGTCTTGTGTCCGATACCAAAAAAGCACTAGAAATTGTTTGGCTACGCCGATTCAATAATATCGGTATTGTTCAGATTTCTTAAATCGACGAGCTGATTAGGTGTACAAGACAAGTAACTGGACTGATTTTTTCCCATCCAAACTTCCTCGACTTAAGTTCAATTTCGCCTTTCAAATGAACATCGATCACGTTGTCGCCTTTGTTGGCCAGCGTGACCACGTGACGTCAAGTAAGTAAGAAACATAATAATCGTAATCTCGAGACTTCTACTATACAGCGCCCACAAAAAGCCAAGTCGCGGGAACCAGCTTATGCACAGCCGCTTATCAAATCCAAATCGATAGGCAGCGGAGAATCAGGCAGGCAGATAGATGGACGTAGGACGTAGGCACATATAGTATATTCACATAGGTGATGTTTAGAGTTGAAATGGCGAGTAGAAAAATAGCACACGAGTACCGTGCCTATTAAGGAAACCTAACCTCTAAATTGTAGGTTATTATTCAGGGTACCTAACCTCCGAGTCCAATTTATAGATTCTCAAGTAGTAAAGCTACTAAATTATTCATGTTTTCATTATCTAAAGCGTCCTTTTTATGTGTTTTCTTTGGGCCGTCATGCCAAGGTGCCGGAAATTTAGAACTTATAAGTGTTTTCTTAATATTTTTGCCGTTCTTATATCATGGGTTTTTCAGGGAAAGTTTTTTGTAAATACGGGTTCTCATTCATTAGTTCAAGCCAAAATTTTTGAACCATTTTTTCAAGACATTTTTCTTGTCATATTTGTTTTCGTATATTAATATAAGCTTGGATAGGTGTATCCATTTTCTGGTTTTTTATTTTGTACTTCATAAGAGAGTCTCGATCTGTGGACTGAATCTAATTTCAAGAGTGCCTCATTTAAAATGCATTCTGGATAACTCCTAGCTAGGAAAATGTTGAACAAACAAGTGACCCGAGCTTAATTGCAAGTCCTTGGGATCCGAAACAATTCTTTTTAGTCTCAAAAATTGACTGACTGGTATAGATCTCTTAGTATGAGGTGGATGGTTGCTATATGGTAGTTAAGGTATAACTTTTATCTGTAGGTTTTGTGTAGGCCTATATTGTAGTTTCTAGAATATTTTTTGCTTTCATGATCTTAACATCCAAAAATGAGATTTCGTCTGTAGATTGATTAAGTGTAAATTTGAAGTCTTTATTAAAATTATTAAGGGTATTAAAGTAAATGTTAAGCTCGTCTGGGTGTTTATTCCAAATGCCGAAAAGGTCGTCGATGAATCCATCATGGTCCCATTGAAGGTCAGGATCGATAGGCTGTGTGAAACTTTTCAAAGAATTTATACATAATAATATTAGCGGCTTGTACACTACTATAGATCACTGGCGGAGACCTAGGGGGGACAGGGGGGACGGTCTCCCCCAATGGAGGCGTTGGGGGGACGGCCCATGCATTTGTCCCCCCCCAATGTTTAAGCGTTAGGGCATTTACACAAACACGTCAGTAGAGTTCTAGAGAAAGAAAACTTTAGCAGATTAAGTTCATATTTCTAATGATATGAATTCCCGGGCAATCCAGGTTCTAACCAATAGTTATTTAGTCCCATGTTGAATAGTTTGCGAACATCATACTGTGCGGATAAGATACCTCTTTTAACGTATTACCGGTAATTATTAAAACCTTGCCAACACCCAACGTCAAAACAGACTCCATCAGAAAAAGAGAAGTTCAAATTTCCGAACTTAGGATTGTGGCATGTCCTTAATAACACTTGGCTGAAAGTGTTAGGTAAAAGCACAACAGACCTGTGTTCTAAATGCCAATTGCCTGAAACAACTGAGCATGTGCTGCTTGCGTGTATAAAGAATGATATATCAATCTTACTACTTAAAAAATGCGAGGAGAAAAAAGTGGAATGCACTGTTAAAAATCTTTAAAGACGTCAACAGCCTTTGTAGCTATAAGTCGTTAAACTTCTGATTAACAATTATAAATAACGCCACAACGTCATAATCGGGCTTCTGCTACATTCCCTACAGGTTTCTTTCAGGCTCGAATCAAAGTCATGTTCGACATTGGGAATAATATGGAAAGTAAGTTAGTATGTAAGTATTTTGTTTATTACTCCTCTTGAAAACGAACAATGGGACATGGAACATCGTTATTATACACCTGATTAACAATAGGTAATAAAAACGTACGATTTATTATCCCAAGTTAAATATAATATAATTACTAAACTATTATCATCAAACAAGTTAATTATTATTTTTTAAACAGAGAATTCCAATTGGAGATCTCTCTTACACACCTCTTTTAACTTTACTAAACTATTATCATCAAACAAATTAACTATTATTTTTTAACAGAATTCCAATTGGATGTCTCTTACACACCTCTTTTAACTTTACTAAACTATTATCATCAAACAAGTAAACTATTATTATTTTAAACAAAGAATTCCAATTGGAGATGTCTCTTACACACCTCTTTTAACTTTACTAAACTATTATCATCAAACAAGTAAATTATTTTTTTTAAAAACAGAATTCCAATTGGAGATGTCTCTTACACACATCTTTTAATTTTACTAAACTTATATCATCAGACAAGTTTTAACTATAATTTTTAAAAAGAGAATTCCAACTCGAGATGTTTCTTATACACCTCTTTTAACTTTACTAAATTATTATCATCAAACAAATTAACTTTTTTTAAACAGAGAATTCCAATTGGAGATGTCTCTTACACACCTCTTTTAACTTTACTAAACTATTATCATCAGACAAGTAAGCTATTATTATTGTTTTCAACTGAGAATTCCAATTGGGGATGTCTCTTACACACATCTTTTAATTTTACTAAACTTATATCATCAGACAAGTTAACTATTATTTTTAAACAGAGAATTCCAATTGGAGTTGTTTCATACACACCTCTTTTAACTTTACTAAACTATTATCATCAAACAAATTAACTATTTTTTAACAGAGAATTCCAATTGGAGATGTCTTTTACACACCTCTTTTAACTTTACTAAGCTATTATCATCAAACAAATTAACTAATTTTTTAACAGAGAATTCCAATTGGAGATGTCTTTTACACACCTCTTTTAACTTTACTAAACTATTATCAGCAAACAAATTAACTGTTTTTTAAACAGAGAATTCCAATTGGAGAAGTCTCTTACACGCATCTTTTAATTTTACTAATCTTATATCATCAAACAAGTTAACTATTA
Organism: Lumbricus terrestris; assembly: GCA_949752735.1. NCBI lineage: Eukaryota > Metazoa > Annelida > Clitellata > Crassiclitellata > Lumbricidae > Lumbricus > Lumbricus terrestris. The sequence continues at coordinate 44,547,987 of OX457036.1, forward strand.
TTTTTTAAACAACGAATTCCAATTGGAGATGTCTCTTACACACCACTTTTAACTTTACTAAACTTTTATCATCAAACAAGTTAACTATTATTATTGTTTTAAACTGTGAATTCCAATTGGAGATGTCTCTTACACACATCTTTTAATTTTATTAAACTTATATCATCAGACAAGTTAGCAATTTTTTTTATACAGAGAATTCCAATTGGAAATGTTTCTTACACACCTCTTTTAACTTTACTAAACTATTATCATCAAACAAATTAACTATTTTTTTAAACAGAGAATTCCTATTGGAGATGTCTTTTACAGACCTCTTTTAACTTTACTATCATCAGACAAGTTAACTATTATTTTTAAACAGAGAATTCCAATTGGAGATGTCTCTTACACACCTCTTTTAACTCTACTGAACAATTATCAATTCAAAGCATTTCGACATGGGGGGGTCGATGAAAACAAACAAAGACTATAAGCACAAAAATGACGAAAAAATATGTTAATATGACTATCTGAAATGCTACCATTGTAGTGCTGAAAATCGAAATTTTTCGAAGTTTGGGGGCATATCTCCCTTCCCAAACCCTCCCCTGCTAGGCGCTTCGTGCTTCGGCGATCGTCATTCGGCCGCTCGTCCGTCCCCCCCAAAGTTCGGGCCAGGTCTCCGCCTATGTACTAGATCCCCCCATGGTGAGGCCCTGGATCTGTTTATATAGTGTACCATTGAAAGTAAAGTAACAGTTCCTAAGGGTGAAATTCAAGATTTTTTAAAGTAAGGGTGGGGGGATGGGTTTTATATATATTTCAAAGTGTTTCCAGCAATTTAAGGTCTTAGTATAGTGTTCTATAATAAATTCAATTCCAAGGTCTAATGGGATGTTGGTGTAGAGCGATTCTACATCCAAGGTGACCAAAAGGGTGTCTTTAGTAATGTGGTTGCAGTCCTTTTTAAGTCTATTTAAAAAATCTGTCGTATCTTTAATCAGGTTGGGAATCTGTGCTTCACCAATTTTTAGTAATTTTTAGTAATTGCTGCAAGTATGTATGTAGTTTAATAGTAGGGCTATTGCACTGTGAGATAATATATATGGGTCTGATCGTGCAACCATTTTTGTGGATTTTAGGGAGCCCATAAAGTATACCCGGCTCACTGCTCGTGTCAATAAGCCAGTTGAATTGCTTTTTAGTCAGGAACGGTCGTAGTTCATTAATCAATATTCTGTATTTTAGCATCAAATCCTCCTTATTTATTGAACCTTCTGTAACTCTTACATATGTAGTGCTGTTTTGAAGATGGTTAAGAATCTTCTCTTAATAATCCGACGTACCGGTATTCATAACTACAATTCCTCCACCTTTGTCGGCCGGTGTCATGAAACGGAGTATCCCCCCTGAAAGCTATCCGGGGGGATGAATTAATCTATCCCCCGGATGGAATTATCCGGTCTATTCTATCCGGGGGGATAAACCATTCTATCCCTTTTTTTGAAAAATGCGCATAATAAAAAGATTTATGCTGTAATCAAAATTTAAAGTGACTCTAATTGTTTTAAGTGTCCTAGGCAATGCTCAGCTAAAGGCAACTCGAATTTATTTAGTGACTCTGGGTGTTCTTAAGTGTTTTAAATGTTTTAGGTGCTCTAAAAACAGGGCGAAACAAATTATCTAGTCGGAATAAACATACCTGTTAGTGTCATTGTTCAAAACAAAGCAGATGAAAATTAATTTGCAAAAAAAACTACACGCGGAAGCGGTTTTTTCGACTTTTTTTATTTTGGGGGGATACAATTAATACGGAGGATACTCTATTTCGTGACACCGGCTTAATAATAATATTTCTGTTTTTTCTAAGGTTGCTAAGTGCTTTAAGTAAGTAAGTGAGTAATTAGGTAAGTAAGTAAGTAAGTAAGTAAGTAAGTAAGTAAGTAAGTAAGTAAGTAAATAAGAAAGTAGGTAAGTAGGTGAAGTCAGTAAGTATGTAAGTAAGTAGGTATGTAGGTATGTAAGTAAGCAAGCAAGTAAGTATGTAAAGTAAGTAAGTAAGCAAGTAAGTAAGTAAGCAAGTAATCAGGTAAAGTAAGTAAGTAAGTAGGCATGTGAATAAGCATCAAGTAAGTAAGCAAGTAAGTAAGTAAGTAGGTAAGTAAGTAAGTAAGTAAGTAAGTAAGTGAATTAGTAAGTAAGTAATTAATAAGTAAGTAAGTAAGCAAGCTGCATGGTCGACCATGCATGGTCCACGCTGCGTGATCCACGCTGCATGGTCCACTCTGCATGGTCCACGCTGCATGGTCCACGCTGCATGGTCCACGCTGCATGGTCCACGTTGCATGGTACACGCTGCATGGTCCGCACTGCATGGTCTACACTGCATGGTCCACGCTGCATGGTCCACGTTGCATGGACCACGCAGCATGGTCAACGCTGCATGGTCCTCACTGCATGGTCTACGCTGCAAGGTCTACGCTGCAAGGTCCACGCTGCATGGTCCACGCTGCTTGGTCCACGTTGCATGGTCCTCGCTGCAAGGTACACGCTGCAAGGTCCACGCTGCATGGTCCACGCTGCATGGTACACGCTGCATGGTCCGCACTGCATGGTCTACACTGCATGGTCCACGCTGCATGGTCCACGTTGCATGGACCACGCAGCATGGTCAACGCTGCATGGTCCTCACTGCATGGTCTACGCTGCAAGGTCCACGCTGCATGGTCCACACTGCTTGGTCCACGTTGCATGGTCCACGTTGCATGGTCCTCGCTGCAAGGTACACGCTGCAAGGTCCACGCTGCATGGTCCACGCTGCATGGTACACGCTGCATGGTCCGCACTGCATGGTCTACACTGCATGGTCCACGCTGCATGGTCCACGTTGCATGGACCACGCAGCATGGTCCACGCTGCATAGTCTACACTGCATGGTCCACGCTGCATGGTCCACGTTGCATGGTGTAAGTAAGTAGGTAAGTAGGTAAAGTAAGTGAGCAAGTAGGTAAGCAAGTAAGTAGGTAAGTCAGTAAGTCAGTAAATAATTAGGTAAGTAAGTAAGTAAATAAGTAAGTAAGTACATAAGAAAGAAGGTAAGTAGGTGAAGTTAGTAACTATGTGAGTATGTAAATAAGTAAGTAAGTATATATGTAAGTAAGCAAGCAAGTAAGTAAAGTAAGTAAGTAAGCAAGCAAGTAGGTAAGTATGTAAAGTAAGTAAGCAAGTAAGTAGGTAAGTATGTAAGTAAGCAAGTAATTAAGTAAGTAGGTTAAGTAAGTAAGTAAGTAATTATGTAAGTAAGCAAGCTAGTAAATAAGTAAGTAAGCAACTAAGTAAGTAAGTAAGTAGGTAAGTAAGTAAGTAAGTAAGTGAATTGGTAAGCAAGGAAGTAAATAAGAAAGGAAGTAAGTAAGTAAGAAAGTAAGTAAGGAAGTAAGTAGGTAAAGTAAGTAAGTAAGCAAGTAAGTAAGTAAGTAATCAAGTTAGTAAGCAAGTAAGTATGCTGCATGGTCCACGCTGCATGGTCCACGCTGCATGGTCCACGCTGCATGGTCCACGTTGCATGGTCCAAGAAATTAAGTAAGAAGGAAAAGTAAGTAAGTAAGTAAGTAAGCAGGTAAAGAAAGTAAGTAGGAAAGTATGTAAGTAAGTAAGTAAGTAAGTAGGTAAGCAAGTAGGTAAATAAGTAAGTAAGTAAGGATGTAAGTAAGTATGTAAAGTAAGTATGTATGTAAGAAAGCAAGTAAGTAGGTAAGTAAAGGAAATATGCAAATAAGTAAGTAAGTAATTAAGTAAGTAAGCTGCATGGTCCACGATGCATAGTCCACGTTGCATGGTCCACGCTGCGTGGTCCACGCTGCATGGTCCACGCTGCGTTGTCCACGCTGCATGGTCCACGCTCCATGGTCCATGTTGCATGGTCCAAGTAAGTCAGTAAGTAAGTAGGTTAGTAAGTAAGTAAGTAAGGAAGTAAGTAAGTTAGTAAGTAGGTAAAGTAGGTAAGTAAAGTAAGTAAGTAAGTAAGTAAAATAAGTATGGAAGTTTGTAAGAAAGTAAGTAAGTAAGTAAGTAAGTAGGTATGTAAGTAAGCAAGCAAGTAGGTAAGCAACTAAATAAGTAAGTAAGTAGGTAAGTGATCAAGTAGGTAAGTAAGTAAGTAAGTGAATTCGTAGGTAATGTATCATGGTCTTGGTAACCAATAAAATATATTGATTGATTGACCCAAGTTTGTTCAATCATGAAGTGTGCATATCCTAACACTTAACGCAAATGGGGGGGGGGGTGGACAAATGCATGGACGGTCCCCCACCACCTACTCTATGCGGACCCCTCAGATCTGCGGTTGGCTATACCGGGTGTTGCAGCACCCATGCAGCCATCCACCTTAATGCGGACCCGATTTTAGAACAACGCCCGAATGCGGCGCAAATTACAAATAGGCTAATTATTATCTTCGCGAGTGTTTAACCATCCAACCAATTAAACCAGGTAGATTTCCATCCCGATCCGATAATCGATCTGTTTTGCTTGACCTTGCGTTAGGCCTAACTCAAATTTTAAAAAACCAGTAAAATCCTATAAGGGCCTATTATAGGCCTTTACTCATCTAAAGTTTTCCGACCGATCTGCAGGCTTAGGCCTATCCAAAATTGTACCATGTCTCTAGAACAATATTCCTTCTGAATTCCGCACTTTTTCTGTGGAGCCATCATTATCGATCATTTGCCTCTGGGCTCGGACAGAATTATTATTTTATGTAGGCCTAGCCTATATATATATATATATATATATATATATATATATATATATATATATATATATATATATATAGCCTAACCTACATCTGATCCTGATCATCACCTTCCATTTTCTCAACCCAAACGACACCCACATTACCAGCTGTTCTGTCTCTTCCGATCCTCTGTCAGCCAGACTTGGACCTCCTTCGGACTATTCTTTCGGACAGCCCTGTCTTGACGTAACGCTCGTGAATAAGCTGGAGCCCTGATCTTGGCTTGGAGTTTAGAAGTTTGGGTACTACATTAACTAGGAAAGGTTTTATTACACGAATGATATATAAATGACTATCGATATGTTTATTCTGCTATTTAGCATACTTTATGTAACAATGAGATTAACTGCATTTTCACTTACTTTATTAGGCCTATTGATTATTTAGTTATGTGTATATATATATATATATATATATATATATATATTCATTGTTGTTCATAACTGATTGATGTTCCCGCAGTGCGTTTGCAGGCGGTCCATTAAAGTATATACTTACTTACTTACTTACTTACTACGATTACGATAACTACTAAAATTAATTATAAGTTATAAACCACTAATAACAAGAGAGCGCTGCCTTTAAATTTTGGTTGGGCTTGTAATTTGAGTAATTTTGCGGCGAGCGGACATGCGCTGGATTCACTTCCTGTAGATGGTCGAGGATTTATTCCTAATAAAAATTTTCAAAGACTTTAGCGTGCGAAAATAAAACATGGGCAGACCAGGTACACCTTATACAATAATTAAATTGCTAAACGTTGTGCAATTTGCAAGTCTAATAGTTGAATGCGAATTTTTGTTTGTTGCAGAAGTTACGTTTCGGCATTTGAAACGGCGTAGCAATGACTCCCAACACGTGGTCGTCCAACTACTCAATAATGTTCAAACAAACTTAACAAACTTCAGCGCGTGGATCAAAATCTTTAGTAGCCAGACTAATACAAAAATATTGCTAATTCATTTGCGTCTGCAATTTCTCGGCGAAGATGTATAATTTGTAGGGTGATTTGAGTTTGACCCTCTGTATCCTGTGCAATCAATCGATTGCAATAACTCAAGTAAATAGACCATTTATTGATCCAAAGACATTGGAATTGGCATTGCATGTAAAGAAATGGTACAGCTTCTCGGTATTCAAGAGTGTAAGGGAAGAAACCCCGCTTAATTTGTCGTAGAAGCAATGAGATGGCATCAGCAAGTAGTCATTCAACAAATAGCCTTTCGCTTCAGCGTGACTTAAAAACACAGTTGGAAACAAAGAATGAGAAACATAATAATTATGTATCCAGTCTAACATAATAAGTTGAACATAAGCACTGACTCTAGCACAAACATAATAGAATATAGCTATAAATTGTGACCAGTAATTCAATTTCAAATGGAAGACAGTCTTATTATCCAAATCTGGTGATATTGGAAATTGAAATTTTATGCATTTGATTGATGTTCACATATGAAATTTAATTGAGCTAGATGCCTACGTGGTACATATGCAGAATATTGTGGTTGTGTACTAAGACCAATGATGGTCATCGTTAAAGTGTTAAGCAAATGTACATGGTAAAATCTACTACTTTGCCAGGCTTTCAAAGCAATCAGATGGTATCAGCTTATTTTGAATAACACATTAACGCGATAGAATCAGAAAACATGCATTGCACATGGCACCAGCGTGTGATGCTGTCTGGTGGAAAGAATCGAAAATGTATGATCGATGTAACGACACCAATTTAGTTAAGTCTCAGATGTACACTTGCCATATATGACTTTCTGACAAGATAAGTTTATAAGTATATATTGATTCTTGAGTAGTCCATAAAATTGAATTTGCGTTTCATTTTAGATTTTACACCGAGAGGAGGCAGAGGAGGAGGAGGTGGTCGTGGTGGTGGATTTAGAGGTGGCCGCGGTGGCAGTGGAGGATTTTCAGGTGGACGACCCGAGTTCGGTAGCGGTGGAAGAGGTCGGGGAGCACCACGTGGAGGTGGATTTCGTGGAGGTGGATTTCGAGGAGGTCGAGGTGGTGGTGGTAAGCATTGTGTGCACTGCAGCTTAGTTTAAGATAGAACATGATTTAAATATTATGGCTCATCTATTTAACCCTTGAGAGGCCACAAAAGGAGGTTTTTAGCTGTAGTATACTTATATTCTTGCAGTTTAGAAAGTGTTTTTCTGTGAATGAATAATTTGTATTTAGGACCTGTTTGAAAGTTGATATATAATGAAAGAGGTTATTTAAATAACATGCATAACTGCTTACTATAGATACACTTGTTCTAAAAAATTTGATCACAATAATATTTTATACAGGTTTGCTCATGTTATGTTATTCAACTTGTAGGTGGAGTTAGGGGAGGAAAGAGAGTTGTTGTTGAGCCCCATCAATTTCCAGGTACAGTTTGAGCTATTTATCCTGTCTTGTAGCTTTATTATTTAGATTTTAACATCTCTCAAGTCCAATTGAAGAAATTGTTTAATGCATCAAGCTAGAAATGAAGTGCTAAAACTTTTACAGGACTTTGTGTCAGGACTTTCAGGCGAGGCCTGTTGATCATTCATTCCATTGGCTTCATTCTGTCGAAGACTGACACTGATTTGGAGTTATAAAAAAATTAAATTGTACTTTGTAATACTGCTTAATTAATGTTCGTTTTTTCGCTTTTTTATTTTGTGGGTGTCTATTGATGATACATTACCTGTTGCTCAATTACTTTACATTGTTTGTTTTGTAGGAATCTTTTTGGGAAGAAGCAAGGAGGGTGATGTTCTGTTGACAAAGAACTTAGTGCCAGGAGTTGCAGTCTACAAGGAGAAGTTGGTCACCGTTGAAGTTAGTTGAAAGCAAATTCATTTTGATGTTGATGGTTTATTTAATTTTTAATGACTGTTATTTTTATTGCTTGATTTTTTGTCGTCTGACATGCCACTGTATTAAAAGTCTGAGAGAACTTGCAGTTGCTTATGATTTTTGTGTTGGAAATAATTGTCCATATGTTGAGTTATGGCATATTTCAGGCCAAATAATAATTTAAATACAATGACCAATTGCTTTGTCATCATAAAAGCTTCTTTGTTTTGCTAATCGATGAGAATTATCATAGTCTTGTAAGTAGTTAATTAGAATTAGCAGCAGTTAATCAATTAGCAATTACAGTTAGATTTTTATAATTCATGCCTATATTTGCTCATGGATTCATTAAATTTGAATCAAGGCTCAGCATTGTCAAGAAGTTCCAGCAGCAAGTAACTTAGTCTCTTTATTGCTCAAATGTTTTCCTGATTGGCATGTGATGTTGTGGAGTTGTAAATCTCGCTAGATTTATTAGACTCTCATTTTCCACTTAAATTTTTTGCATTGATTGATTCAAGTTGTTTGACACTGTGGTTGCCAACATACTCTTAGAATAATTTAGAAAATTTTTACCCATTAGTATGTACTCTTCTTTATCTGTCTGTTAAAGTTCGCTACTGGTATATTTATGCACATTTAAACATAAGTAATATATTGTAGCCTGGCATTTTTTGTCAAGCACCTTTAAAGCCTTTAAAGCAGTGCTGTCCAACGTGCGGGCCGCATGCGGCCCGCGAGGTGATTTCAAGTGGCCCGCCCGGGCTCGCAAAATTTTGCACTTTAATTGTGTAAAGTGAAGCAAAGGGTAAAGTCACTGGTAGACTTGAGCTTATTATTTTATTATTTTTATTGACCTTGTGACAGTTGTCGATTTGGAATGCTATAAGGAAGGCTAATCCGAAAACTAAAATTACTCTCTTTTTCTTCAGGACTAGGGTTAGGTTCCAGTAGTCTATCTGGAGATCGACCCACGACTTCTGGTTTAAACAACTCCAATTACCGTACTCAACTAAACTCACTTCGCAAAACCGCCCAAACCGCTCCCTTCTAGTCAGTTCCTGAGATCTGTACAGAGTTCCAACACGTCTGCAAGTGACTGCGACCATTCCTTTCGAGAGATAGTCTAATTCTAGTTCTCAATGATTAAAAAGTACCCATCGAAAAGAGACACGGGGACCAGGAATGACGAATGTCGATGTCTTGGCTCTGTCTGGTCCAAGGACTATGTTGCTAGCTCTTTAGACCGAGACTCTGTCCTCGACGATTTTTTTTCTGAAAGTCAGAGAAGGAGGTTGAAAATTCGCCCCAATCATGAAGTGGATCTTAGTCAGAAAAATTGATTGGGTGACGTATGCTGAAGAACTGAGCTGCCAAACTGTGCTGCCATGGGCGACAGAACTGAGTGCGAGGCAGGGATAAACGCCACCTTTGCCTTGCACATTTTGATGCTCAACTATTGTGAAGCATGACAATCGTGGTTTGTGTAGTCTACATGCTATTATTCATTAGTAAGCCTATTATTCCTGTGGGACTCATCGAACTCTTTCGATAAACTGCTCTAGACTCTCCTCTTTGGCCATCCCTGGGTCGGGAGCATCTCTGAATAGTATCAGTTATCTTGAACCGGCGCGGTATAATATATATTTCATAACAGATAGCTCTAGGTTATAGATTGATAGATAGGTTACAATAATTCCATATTAAATTTCAATAGGCCTACTCGTTTCAAAGTTAATTAATTATTGTCAATAAATTTTGATTTCACTGTTGCGGCCCTCGGCTTCAAAAATATTGCTTTTGCGGCCCGTGGTACCAAAAAGGTTGGACAGCACTGCTTTAAAGCAAAGCATTGAAAGCATGTTTCTGACACATATGTAATTATGTATTTATTTATCAGGTCAGTTCTATGCTACTGTGTTTCTACAAGTCATTGAACAACAGTATGCCACTTCTAAACTAGTTTACAGATCTGAGTTATGGAATGCTTATCCATGCACAATACCAATTAAGTGCTGTAGTTTATGAAAAATTCTTACATAAAAAATACATAATGATATGATAAGTGTGAGACTCAATCATTTACAACGCGATTTCAATGTGTGACAGGATGGAGATAAAAAGGTTGAATACAGAACGTGGAACCCATTCCGTTCCAAGCTAGGAACCGCAATTGGCAATGGAATGCAAAAGATGCCAATCAAGCCAGGCTCAAAGGTTCTGTACCTCGGAGCGGCTAGTGGAACGACCGTTAGCCATGTCTCCGATCTTGTGGGAGAGGTATGTCCTCTACGTTAAAGATGTGATATTTTTTATAAGGATTCATTACTAATACATCACTCCATTCTTGATTGGTTGAGAATTAGTAACAAACGCAAACTGTGACATTGACAATGTCCTGTAGTTTTGCTGCTGTGCATCATTTGAATGATCCATTAACCTCAGCACATTACTTCTGTGGCTTTTAAGTAGAGGTGTACAATTAATTATCTTGTCTGTATGAATCCTCTTTGTGTTACGTGTTCAGTTGTTTCTGTTTTAGGAAGGCTTAGTTTACGCTGTCGAATTCAGCCCGAGGAGCGGTCGAGATCTTCTGAATGTTGCTCGTTCACGACCAAACATAATTCCAATCCTCGAAGATGCCCGACACCCACACAAATATCGAATGGTTGTTGGTAAGAGCAGAAAACGTATTCTTTTAGAACCTTGATATGTGCTAATGTGCTTTGTACTTTTTACCATTCTGGACTGTCAGCCATTAGGTCATGGATACAAAACCAGTCAAGACAGTCAAGGGTGGATACAGGGATTTTCGAGGGGGTGGGCCAACATTTTCGGTCTTGGGCAGGGACAAATTTTCGTCTTGGTCGTTGAAAAATCTGATGACTTTTTTTAGTCATTTGTCTCCAACTCCCAAGAAAACCTACCATTTTTCCGCCCAAAAAGTTGACGACCTTTTTTGTCATTTGTCTCCATCATTTCACCAGAAAAAGATACTGGTCATTTTATCCGCCAAAAACCTTGATGCCTTGTGTGCGGACTTCATGGGTGTGAGGAGGACCTACAAAATTACTCATGGGGAATCACGTAAACTTTCCGAGCCAGAATAGCGGGTCAAAAATGAAGTTTCTAAATGGAGGTGGGGCCATGGCCGGATTGGCCCCTCTGGATCCGCCCCTGAAGACAGTAACATACAGTTGGTCTTGTTTCTCTACTTATGGCACAGTGTTATTGGGCAGAGTTAAATGTGGCTTCAAAAGACTGATTTTGAAGGAAGTGTTGGTGTACGTCAGTGATGAGGAGATATTTATCTATTGTTCCCAAACTTTTCCAAGCAAAGCAGCCATACTAAAGGTCGTTCAGTCAATGGCATCTAGCATTTATTTATTTTATTTTCTTCCTGTTCCCTATTTTAATCATGAGTTTTTAGCTAAATTCCTTTTATTCAATCACAGTGTTACTATTTCTGCACTGTTTTATGGAGTCGCACTATAGGCCTCTGTGAGTAGTGATATTCAGTGATTTTTCGTATTTTGTACTTGTGTGTATTCTGTCGTCATCCAGCTGCGATAAATAGAGCTAGTTTGGTGCTGCAGCACTGTGGATGGGAAACCGTGGTTAAAGGCAGTGTCATCACTGTATAAAGCTTTTTATATTATATGCTTTATAAATTTGGGTGGAGGGCCGGTAGAGGCATGGATAGCGAGAGGTAGCAGGTTCGACCGTTCGAGCCCTCATTGTAGGCTGCTATTAGTATTGCAGGCTGTCTATTCTGTTAGTAGTTAAGTTTGATGTTAATTAAGATCACTACATAACTAATACCAATATACCTGTAAAGCACAGTGCATTTGCAGGCGTTAAATTAAAGAAAAATATTAATATAGAAAGTGGTTGATAATGTTCAGCTTCTATGCTCCATTAAACTAGATTTGTGTTGACAATTTTTTTGCATTGAATATGTTTTGCAGGAATGGTTGATGTCGTTTTTGCTGATGTTGCCCAGCCTGATCAGGCGCGTATTGTTGCGATCAATGCACACAATTTCCTGAAGAATAGTGGCTATGCAGTCATTTCCATTAAGGTTAGAAAAATTCCTGACTTTTTGGAGCCAATGAGAAATTTAGCTCATGAAATGAATGTGGAAGTAGAGGAGTCTGAAAGGGGCCGTCCATAAAGTATGTCACGCTATTTTTGACCATTTTTGACCCCCCCTCCCCCCTGTCACAAACTGTCACAAATCTCGGACCCCCCCTAAAGTACGTCACACTTTCGAACAAAAAATTTAAAAACATAAGCATTTACCTAACCCTCTAAACCCTAGGATACTATCCCTAATCCCTCTGATAGTGACGTGTGTCCCTAAACGCTTTGATAGTGACGGGAAATCAACTTTTATCCCGCCAGGCCGGGTTTTAGACACGCCTGGCCGGGTCGGATTTTAGGTACTAAGAACATAAAATATAATAAAGAATTTAAAAAATAAATGTGTGACGTCACACATGGCCTGACCCCCTCCCCCCTGTCACAAACTGTCATACTTTCCTACACCCCCTCCCCCCCTGGAGCGTGACGTACTTTATGGACGGCCCCAAAAGATGCTGCCAACCAAGATGACTATTGTCTTGCAGAACTTTGTTTGCATTTGAATAATGCATAGTGTTTCAGTATTTAAAAAAACTTTTTATGCTTCTTTCACAACTGAATTGACTGATGTAATCAGTTAACTGAATTTTCAGAACTTAATGCAGCAAAAATTGTCACTATTTGGGATTTGTTTTATACTCAATGTTACTCATAGACCAATATCGTATATACCACAAATATGATCCATCTTACCAAAACCTGGCTTTAAAATTATTAAAAATAATTTTTTAAACAATTTTTGACTGTCTCACACTGTTTTAAATGGTAAGGTCTCTCATATAAAATGACACAAACATTGTTACTAACATGTTCATTGTTCATGTTCAAAGTTAGAAGTAAAAATGTGGTTCAGTTGTTCAAGAAAAAGCATTTTGTGTTTTGTATAATTCTGAAACACGGTGGTTTGTTGGCATGCATAAAATGCTCGGCTTTTTTATTTATTTGAAAAGACGTTGAATATAGGCTGCATAATGTGGGGTGTGGTGGTGGATTCCAGGTTCGAATTCACCTCAAGCCGCCGTGTCGGCACCCTGAGCAAGTCCTTCACTTCCAATTGCTCGTATGCTTCAGCGTGCAACTCCGATGCAGTGTCCTCACTCTAGTTGGGATCGCCTCTGAGTAGAGAGCTTGAAAGGTGCTATAGCAAATGCCAGAAAATATATTGGCTAGAGGAAACTCTGGTTTTGAATTCACACCACATTTGGTATACTGGCCTTATGCCACGTGTGGCTATCAATGGCAACAAAAAGTAGGCTATTGATATTGCTTCCCAAGCGCCATACAATGAGTTGCGTGTATTTTATTAGTTTATTGATTAATTGAAAAATTGAATTGTTGATGTTAGGCAAACTGCATCGACAGCACGGCTGAGGCAGAGATCGTCTATCAGAAAGAAATCGAGAAGCTGAAGTTGGAAATGTTTAAGCCGCGCGAATACGTCACACTCGAACCCCATGAGCGAGATCATGCAGTCGTCGTTGCACAGTACAGGTCGGTCCTTGGCAGAATATTTATCTACATTATAAGGCTCAGTGTTTGTCCTTCTGTTTGTATGTCCGAATGTGTGGTGTCCCAAGAAAGACTCCGAAATGGCTGACTTTCGAGCGCCGAAATTTTTTAATATGATTCTTATGCAAATTTGTAGGTCAACGCGACTATTTTCAGCTCTCAATTCACTTTAAAACCCGAGATATGAGCGTTTTAATTTGACGCACGGTTAGCGCCTATAGGGATACAGATTTAATCAGCCATGTTGCCATTGCACATAAACTATGGTGTCGCCATTAATCAGCAGACGACAGTTCGCATGACGTCATTCTTGCCTCTCGTATGTACTGTATATAATAATAATAATTTTTGTTTATTCAGCAAACCTGTTGACAAACCGCAACTAGTTACAGTGTGCAATTATGCAGTCAAGGCCGTAGCTAGGGGGGTGTTTTGGGTGTTTGAACACCCCCAGAAATGGAAAATGTGAAGAACAATAGATGCATTTACGAACACATGATGCAAAAACCATGAAATAAAACCATGAAAACACCCCCCGAAATGGAAAAAGGTCATCAATTTTTGGGAGAAGGGAAAATTGGTGAGTGAAACACCCCCCGAAATAAAATCCTGGCTACGGCCTTGTATGCAGTTGAAACCATAATATTCACAAGAATGCAGATCACAGAAATCTTAACTATACTGACAGAACAGACAGCCTGCAATAATTGTATTAACCAAGTTATTGATAGGCACTCTCATGCAGTGCAGAAACCACAGAGAAAGGAGAATGTGGATGTGTGTGAGTGTTTGTTTGTCCAGAATTACATGCCTACAGTTTCGCAGCTATTGACCACCAGAACAACCCAGCGGAGGGTTGGTGAATCTCTCTAACCACGGGAGCCAGCATGGGGACGAAAAGCCAAAATTTTGTTATTTTCATATATTCGCGCAGTTTCGCATCTTCACACCTCAGAGCTCTAGAGATAGAGAGCGACCAGGGCCACCACCCACAGTCAGCACACACATGGGGCGGGTCATGTTTGGCTTTTTGGGGGAAACGGGGTGGGGTGGAGGGTTGGCGAAAACCCGAAATTTAGCGATCAATGCAGAGTACCCCAGAAATGTAGTATAGAAAATCCAAAACTTCCCGGGCAATGCCGGATCCCAGATCTAGTCATTCTAGTGTGTATATAAAGGTCATTTATACCTGAATTGGTTGGATAATTCTGCCTCAAAATGAGATACTCTGAGCTGAAAATATTACATGTAGCGTATATTAAAAACATTCTAATGCTTAATTTGTTTTCGAGTGTAAATTTCAGGCATTTTATCAAAATACCGTTGAAGATGCACAAGGATTTTGTAATTTTAAAAACCATTGCTGCACGAGTTCAACTCTTTAACGATGAGTGTGTACTAGCTTAAGTTTGAGTTATTGATAGAAATTTTATTTATTTGTTTCTTGTGTCTAACTAATCTTATTTATGTTTGTATTTACAGACCAGATGGAAAGTCAAACTAAACGAAAAACATCGAGAAAGACTGTTGCTGTTTTGTTTCAAGAAAAACGGATATTTTCTTCCAAGTCTGAAGTTGTAGACATTAAGACTCGTTTATAAAACAAAATTCATGTGTAGTTTCTATGTGATCTGTTGATGCAACTACAAACTAATCTATTGGCCTGGTTGCAGGGATCAGCTTTTGTAGCCAACCTATGTAGAGATTGATTTTTAGTTTTGTGGCCTACACGAATGTGGTGCAGTACGGAGTTGTCCAGAGAGGATGCCCGGAAAAATTGTGTACTTGTCACTATTCTGTTTTTTTATATTATGACATGAATCACATTTACAGATCTGTATCTGCTACCAAGTGAAGTAATAAGATGTCGATTAGGTTGTAGTTGTTATTGCAGCATTTGTTGCTCTAATTTAGTGCTACAGGCAACAAAGGTATGAATTTGGATGCAGGATCCGTCTTGGGCCATAGGTTGTCTTCGGCCCGAGCTCTTTAACTTTTGAAATCTCTTGGTCAAGTGACGACACCTTTTTTTATTGAGCATGCATTAAGAATAGAGGAAAGGAGGGTCAACAAATTGTTGACAAGGTGAAATGCCTACACCTAAATTTAGTTATTCAGTACTGACTGAGATAGTTTGATGAGTTAATTCCCAAGCGCATTATCTTAAAACTTGTTTTCATTTATATCTGAGCTCCCCAACATGCTTTTAACCAGGACACCCTTCCTAAGAACCATTCACGAAACAATGTGGCACATAGTGCCACATACGGTACTTATTTTATCCTTGTAACATATAACATGTTTATACACTTCTTCACTTTAGATCAGCAGTTCTCAACCTTTTTAGTGTGGTGATCTCTTTGTAACATTTCGAAAGACGACCCCAACAACAAAAATGACTGAGTTGACCCCTTTTCACTGCCTTTATATGTTACCATTGTCAATTGTTTTGCATTTTCACCCTCATAATTGGAAAACTGCTTTTGACAATATTATTGTATGAGGTTTCCTGGCTCTTGCGATTCTGAAAGCTACCTGCTAATTGGTAGTTTGCAGTTGAGGTTGACTTCAACAACTGCTACGTCTTGCTGTTGGAACTTTCCAAACCCTCTGTCACAAGTGTGCCTTCTTGGCGTCACCAAAAAAATACTCCCCCCATTTAGAAATTTCTTTATTTTTGACCAGCTATTCCCCATATGAGTAATTCCATAGGCCCTTCCCACACCCACGAAGTCCGCACACAAAGCCAGTGCGACTAAAACAAGGTCATCAGATATGTAGTTTCTCAGTCTACAATTGACTGAAGGTTGGTGACTATTAGCTTGCTTACAAGTGCTTGTCTGTAAATAAAACAGTGTTATGATAACATTTGGACTTCCACATGTTTCAAGAGCTACAAAACCAATTGGGAGAAGCACATGATTATAATTGAGTAATGTATTTTGACATACAAAACTTCTGATTCTCCACATTCAGCCTCAGCACACTTCCCACAGGTTTGGAAGCACCAGCCAATTAACAGCAGAGCATCCATGTGTGGTGCACAGGCAATACACCTGTTTGGGTGAGAACATTAAAAGAGTGGAGAACAAATTACGTTTTCCACTCATCTGTATCCCTAAATTTAATTCAGTTTCATCTTCCTTGCTTCCCTCTGTTTTTTGCAAATGGAGAGAACTATGCATGAAACTGACATCATTACTATATGGACCATGGTCAGCCTTATTTGCAAAAGTATGTGTAAGTGCAGTAATTGTAGGACTAGAAGATTTGGACGATTATTGAAAAGAACAATTGAAAACAAGTGGAATTAGAAAACAATTATTGTACAAGCCTTATAATTCACTGCAAACAATTTGCTGCACAGTGACTAAGTGCTCTTCTGTTTAGACACAAACCACATTGGATCTAACATTATTTAGTTTTTAACAGTATTTATAAAGTTCCATTTCAGATGGTTAATCAGAGGGGCTTTTACATTTAAAATGTCAATTACAAAAGATCATCATCAGTGAGCAAAACTGTCTCTTCAAGTTGTAGATAGAGTACCAATCTAGAATTGTTTCTACGGGTAAGTACAGGTTATGACAACAGGCAACCAAAAACCATCAAAAACAGCAACCATGCTGTTTAATGAAAAAACATTCTGACACACAGACTGAGAAGTGAGAAGCAGTAATTGTCCAGATCTGCCAGAATTATCGAGCAAATTCTGAATTTGGTCAAAATATGTCAAGAGTACAAAATATGTCAAGAGTACTAACACTTGTGCAGCAACCCTTTCAAGAAGTTCCACTTATAAGTACCAATGCTGGTACTTGACTGCATAGAAGAGCCAAAGCACTTGAAATGCCAACTGTGTTAGATGCAACATATTCAGTAAATGAATTTTACTAGTTTGTAATGCTGCACAACTGTAAATGTCTAAAGAAATGAGTTAATTCATGCTTCATCTTAATGCAAGATTTCTGTAAATGACTTTAGTTGAAGGAGTTTACTTATAGTTATGGAACATAAAATGATGTTGTGAAATCAGAAAATTCAACAGTTACCATTTCGTGTAACACATCAGGCTGTATTAAATCACAAATAAATAGCAAGCAACGACACAATTCACCTAGATTTCCTTATATCCTGACGTATCCGCATACAGTGTCACACTGACATAATAACAAAGGCCCTTGCATACTGATGCTAGTACATGTAGCACATACTTTCATCAAGTAACGCAGCTTTTACATAACCATTAACAAATGAATTGATCTGCTACATCACATATCACACACTACTGGGGAATGGGTTTCTAAATGATCAATCAAACACCATCAGCGACAAACAAAAACGAAAAAGGTGAATTAAAAGCAGTCAATGGGTAATAAAAAGAAACCGTTCCTGAAAGATGCACCGACTTTTCTGAACAATATAAAACTGTTACGTGTAGGCTCTCCGATGGTCAGAATTGTGGTACATGCTTACAACGCGACGGATCACAGCTTTTATGCAACATCCCAACGGTCTGAAACAGTGCTTGCAGTCAAGACATCATCTTCGAATCTTGACCATGTCTAGCAGTTCTCGTTTTTCCTACGTGACTTTCTTCATTCAGTTGCACGCATAAATCGACGAGGAATTTGTCCGCAACTCGGTAGATTCCGCTTCAGATTGCAATGCACTCTGTGCCATTAGAGACGGCTGCATCATGGTATCTGTTCATCGTCACTCGGGTGATGTATGCTGAAATAGAGAGTAACAACGGTTTACATGCCTCTTCTCAAATCGATAAAAACGATGCAGCTGGTACACAAACATTACCACAGCAATCCAATGGCAGAACACCTTACTTAACCTCCCAAATTTTCATTAATCTTTTTTACCAAACACTGAAAGATGGAAGACTGCATTAGTAAGTACATAAGTAAGTATTTTCTTTCTTACTCAACTAGTTTGCAAACACACAATGGGACATAAAACATAATACATCGAAGTAATAATTGGTAATAAAAAGGTACAAATCAAATCCCAAGACATCAGATGATATAATCACCCATTAAGATCATGTAGTCACCTATTAAGATGATGTCGCCACCTATTAAGATGATGTATTGATGTAGCCACCTATTAAGATGATGTAGGCACCCATTCAAGTACTTACATAGTTGGGCATTGATCAGCTTAGCACTGTCTGTCAGCAATTGCATAAACATTGTCAAGCGTTACCCACATAATCAAAAATTTAACGATAAAATGCATTGCTTTCCAAGTCAGTTAAATTTAGTACGTGTACTCTAGTTGTAAAAGTGTTAAATAATAATCATTAAGTAAATAACATTCAGTTGCTATTGTTACCGAGTCATTAAAGAAAAAGAAAAACCAAAGATGATCATGAATGCTTGTGAAACCGGAAACGCTCGATGACTTACGCGGATGTAGTTTGGGTTGATGTTCCACTTGTCGCGACACAAAGCATCGCATGAATTCCGGAATACTAAGGATGTCAATGCCGTTGTTTAGGAACAGGTTCGCATCAGGATGATTGCGAGGCATATCTGCAAAAAAAGACAAATTTATGTCAACAAAATACGTAAATATCAGACTCAGTACACTTTTGCGTGGCTGCACACAGTGATTTTTCTCCCGTCCGATCTTTAAATTATGATAAACTTCACTAGTATCAAATCATTATAATCATTAGCATTGTTATTAACTGTCTTTGCATTGAATCATACACCAATTTTCATAAAAGAGCACAACAATAATCAAATACTGTGCATGGTAAATATATAGTTTTAAAAGATCATAAGCACACAGTTCAAACAAATTGTTGTAAAATAAGAATCTTTGCAAAATTACACTCAACAGAAAGGTTGTGCAAACCCAAAAGAATGTATAAAGAGGCTTAGTTGCGTGTATCTGTAGTTACTTTATGAACATCTAACAGATCTAAAACAGAAGCTAAACCATTTATTCAGCTGTATGTCACAAATCTGCATACGAATAAAGTTACAAACGGTTGTAGAAGTACGATTCAAGCACAAGACGCATGCTGTACCGAAGCATGGAAAAGAATGATGAGAACAATACGCATATGAGGAATTTCTATAATAGAGGCTTATGTACAAGGTGTAGAACATTAAGCCTGATATTGTCTAACGCAGCGGTTCCCAACCCGTGGCCCGCAGGCCAAAAGTGGCCCGCCTGGCCTACCAAAATGGCCTGCAGCATCTCCATGAATTAAGAAGATATACGTAAAAATTGACATTTTGGACATGATGGAATATATAATTCTTTTCTATTACAAATAATTTTATTTGGACGTTAATAAATCGCATAAAACATTATTTTTTGACTCAATTATAACAATTTTATATGCCTTTAGTTAATTAAATTTTAGCCTTGTGGCCCCTAATGTCTTTCAACTAAGAAAAAGTGGCCCTTGTGTCCTCCAGCTTAGAAAAAGTGACCCGACAGTCAAAAAAGGTTGGGGATCACTGGTCTAACAAATAGCATTACCTGAGACAAACAGGAAATGTCGGTAGGAGCCCAATCTGCTGATCTGAAGTGCAACACAGCTAGCCTGGTATTCCACTGTCGTTCTCGGCTGGCCACGGTAAGGGTTATCCGGCAGGAATTCCACAATTCCGGATGTCTTGTATGTCGCCAGAATCTGAGAGACTTCAGCAAGACGAACATGCTCCTCGGGCTCATCTTCATACTTATACCTGCGTAAGCGTAAACATTTATTTAATTCAAGACTCATGCAGCACATTTTTCAGACATGAAACAGGTTTATCCATGCGATTAAGTAAGCTTTATTTGCCTAACTTTATATGCAAAAACAAATATCAACCAAAACAAACCAGTGTGAGAATAAGAAACCATTGATTCAATACTGAAAAGCATAAAACCGCATTTCATCAATGCAACAATTAGGAGAAAGGAAGCACAAAATGCAAGTGCTGATAGAAATTTTTAAGTTAATAAAGGGTCAAAGTAGGATATATATTAAGTAGGGAAATGTTGCCATTACCAGTAAATAATGCTGCAGCAACTACAGTGCAACGCAAATGAAATAGAACATTCCTACAGTGGATTAAACACACGACTGCTTCAGTGGCCAGTGTGTATGTCATTCAACCTGACAACTTTAGTAGACTGCATTGTGTATCCATACATGACTGTTGTCACCTTGCCACTTGAGCAACAGCAGTCAAGTTCCTGCCCCTGTAGCTAAATTTGCTATGGCATCTAGTGATACAAGCTTCATGGGTAACAGCTCTAGGTCTGGTTCCTGTATAGTGTTTCAATAATGGAGAAAGACATTGAAAGTGTACACATACTTGAGAAAGTCAATCGCATTAAAGACATTCGACGGCAGCATTAGCTTCCACGAGGTTCGCTTTTCAACCGTCTGTTGGGTCATGAACTGACACATACCATCCAACACATCTAAACAACAAAACAAACAATTATGGCACGGCCTAAACATCAGCAATCGCAACTATAAATTTATACAGCGCCACTTTCAAAGACTCCTCAAATGCACTCCCGACTTGACTGTACCAAAACGCTATCAAAAAGAGTGGTTTTCAAACTCTTTGTAGAAAAGAGGCAGAGAGACAAAGAAGTTCATAACGGAGGTTGCTAGGCAACCAATTCCACAAAGATGGACCAAACACAGCAAAGCATAGATGGAGGGAGCACTATGGAAGTTTGAGCCACAGGGACAACCAGGTTGCCTTGCGTGGCAGACTGAAGGAATCTACGACCTGGTATGGATAGCACTGGCACCCAAAATTCCCCAAGAGAGATAGGGGCTTGACCTGAGAGGCAATTACACAGTATAACTTCACCACCATTTCAATCACCAACATCACAACCATCATCGTAGTATGTATTTATAATAATATATTTCGATCGGGGAACAAAGCTGAGCTTCTGGGTCCCCGCTCGTGCGCTGCTATCCGACAGCATCGTTCCTTCTCTGTTGCTGGTCCTACAACCTGGAATGGCCCCCATGTTACACTGCGCTTAATTCCCAGGGGTCACTCCGCTCTGTTCCTTAAGAACCTAAAAACTCTTATTTAGCCGTGGTAGGCCGAGAGCGCTTCTGAGTAGCCTACCCTGAAGAGGGGCTATAAAAAATTTATGAAATAAATAATAATAATAATGTATGAAAACAAACCTAAACACTAGTGTAAGTACGTCTGTATGTATCATACCTGATTTGCAAGCCAAGAGGGCCGTCAAATCCATGATCATCGTTCCAGCTCGTGGGAAGAAGGCGACCAAGCGCTTCTGTTGGATATCCGACGCATCCGCAAACATGACGAAACTCACGCGTAGGTCGCGCTTGAGACGCAGCAGGCTAGGAATCCGTTGGACGAGCTTCAGGTCTTCCTTGTGGACGAGCAAGAGGCACCGGATCTCGGGCATCACACGTAAGGCATTTATGTTGTATGGATCAAACCTCTGAGCGCCACTGCACAGCAGCAGATGCTAGCAAAAACAAACACAAACGCCATGATTATCACTTGTGAATGTTGGATACCATAAATAATTTTAAAACAAAATTGAAATGTATATATCCTTTTTACTGAATCTATGACAAAGACAAAACTTAATTGACCATTTAAATCGAGTATTAAGAGGTAAACAAAAGTCAGTGCTCAAAACATAAACCAGGAAATTCAGTGCATTAAAGAGTCTTTCATTTACACTACAAACTTATTTACACGTTACAATAAATACAAACATGATTTTAATTATTAGTACGATCTTACTTCGGCTGCCTCACATGCTGATCTGTCCGTATTAAATACGAAAAATCTTGTGTTTGACAGAGGACCCCGAGGAGTAGCATGCACCGGTCTCTCGTGTTTGGCTGATTGATTTGCTGAACCTTCGAGAGGCCTTCGAACTGGAACAGCCATCAGCGGTGCAACAGACCTAGGCCCTGACTGAAGTCCAACGACTTGAGGACCAAGCAGTCTTCGTTCTGGATCACGTGGTCCCTGCAGTGAACCAGTATGTCCTTGATCGGGACCATTTAGTCTCTGCTGTGGACCACTTGGCCTTGATTGAGAACCTATAAGTTTCTGTTCTTGACCAGCTGAATTCTGTTGCCTTGGCTGCAGACCTTGTCTTCGCTGAGGAACTTCTTGCTTCTGCTCTGCTGTACCAGGTTGTCTCAAAGGCTGACCAGACTGCTTCTGTTTTGGACCAGGCTGTCTAAGCAGTGGCCTAATGAGTGGACCTGGGTGTCTTGGTTCTGGCACCGGTTGTCTCAGTAGTGAACCTGGTTGTCTTGACTCTGGAACAGGTTGTCTTAGATGTGGACCAGGTTGTCTCGGCAGCGGACCTGATCGTCTTGGATCTGAAGTTGGCTGTAAGTGTCGATTAACACCAGGCCTCTGATCCAAATCACCTGGACCATGCTGTCTTATCTGACTGCCAGGTGATTGCTCCTGATGGCCTGACTGCCTCTGATGCGAATCGTACATCTGCTCTTGATCCTTAAGTGGTGGCTTTCTTGGCTGAATGTTCATTGATCCTTCCCGTGGTTTTTGAAGCAAAGGACCAGTTGGTCGCTGCTGTCGTCCTTGCGCCCCTTGCTCAACGATCAACTGTCCAGACTGTGAAGGCCAACTGTCCTCAATACTCGTATTTGCAGACTCCCATGAACCCGATACACCATCACGAGGCAGGTTGACAGAATCCCATGGCTGGTTTTCTGAACAAAAATCTTTCTCCACTTCAGAAGAGCCGGGTGCCCTGTTAGATTTCTGACCAGATGGCTTCATATACGAATTGTTATCATTCATCTCAAATTCCTGCGACTGCTCCGGTCCACTAAATCTGCTCACACTTGAGCTGCTGACTGCTGGATAAGCATCTTGCGATTTGTTCTTGAATGACTGTGCAGCATAATTGAAAGCATCATCATTGGATTTGGATGAAAACTGCACAGATTGATCTTTCTCCAACGAAAAATCAGCTTGGTGATCTGGATTTGTGTCTTGAGCATGTGAATCTGGAATGCTGGATCCTGGTATCACAGGTGGTGGATGTTTTACCATGTCGTGTATGGATGACAGTGCTTCGGGGAGCAGCGAACCTTGCTGTCCATCTAACACAGGTGGTGGCACAGACATTGATGCTGAACTTGATGTCACAGTGGTCACCAAAGTAGAACCAGGAGCCTGAGAATAGTAGTCGGATGACAAAAACTGGTTTGACTGGCTTGAAACATCGGGAGTCCACTGAGAACCGTACGCATTATATGGCATGACCGCAGGTGGAGGTATGGATGTTGGGAAAGGAGCAGCAGAGGGGAAGATAGCAGGTGGAGGAATTGAAGGTGGAGGGATTGAAGGATGAGGAATAGCAGGAGGAGGAATAGTAGGATGAGGAATTGCAGGAGGAAGGTTCGGTGGAGGAAAAGAAAATGATGCCGGTAGCTGACCAGTAGTCTGCATGTATGGAAGACTTGAAGGTGCAACCGACTGGCCAGAAGGGTAAGCCGGAAACATTTGACCTGCAGGTGCAGCAGGCAAATACGGGGGTGGCTGATTAGTGGGTTGAAGATAGAAAGACATTGGATCAGACTGTAGTGGCGGAGGATATGCCATCAAAGAAGGATCCAAAATTGGTGCCTGGTTGGAAGTGGGATACATACTCTGATCATACATCCAAGTCTGGGTCGGATCAACAAATCCACCAGCATAGGCGTTATAGTCACTGGATGATGCGCTGAAATCCTGCGCCTGGCTGGACGATGCCAAACTGGAAAAGTAGCCTGAATAATATGCACTGCTAGTGCTGCTGGTGGGGGCCAAAGTGTTCGACCCTGAAGTTGCCATTTCAGACAAATTCATTGGTGGCAAAGGAGGAGGAAGCATGTCAGCTTCACCGAGCGGCAGAGGAGGCGGAACCACGGAATTCTCGGAAGAGGGCTTCTCCGGTGGAATCGGAGGAAATGTAGCACTGTACGACGATTCATCTGGGGATGCTGGTGGGACTGCGACCTGGACAGCAGCAGCAGTTGAAACTGAAGCTGCTACAGTTACAGCAACGGGTGCTGATGACACGCTTGGTGCAGAAGTTGCATATGATAGCGCCAGAGCACTAATGATTGCAGGCACTTGTGCAGTTCCTGCAGCATCAGAAGCAGAAGGCAAGATCGTAATCTTCTGCTGCGTTGCTTTACTCTTCACCAAAGTCTTAGTATTTGCAGGCGCATCATTCTGTGACGAGACCTCAGAAGATGGAGCGTTGGAACTGAATGGTAACGAGTCATTTTTACCAACGATGGCAGAAGGACCGGCAATATTCGCTGCCGATGGCTGGTTCGTCTCACAACCATCCTGTGCTTGAACAACGCCCACGCTTACTTCAGGAACCAGCGGAAGGGGGGAAGACGTAACCGCGGAGCTGAAATGAAGTGATGCACTTGCAATGTGAGAAGCAGAGACTGGTGGCTGAGGAGGCATTTCCAGTGGAGATGGCACAGTTACACTGCCAGTCGATCCGAATCGCTCTTCCAGAGCAGGTCCAATAAGCTTGGAAAAGACCATCCGAGGAACTCCTCCTCCCTGGGAAGTCACCTTCGATTTCTTCTTAATCACGCCGATCGGAGGAAACGACGAAATGTATTGTCGATCACTGGCGGCTGTCATCGCAGGAGCGGTTGAAAAAAGCAAAACTTCCGCCTTGTCTCTGACTTTTTCCGCTTCCTTTTCGGCTGCCAAGAGTGGGGTCGAATCAACAGCACTCTCAACCTCTTTTGGAAAAGGAATTTCAGGACACTGCTCGTCTGATAAAATAATTAGTTTCTGTCCGGGTTTCTCTGGAGCATCATTAGGCTTTTCCAAATCCGCAACATCATCCACACGCTGATTTACATCACCAGCTTGGAGACCAAATTTAACATCGACACTCATTTCGTCGAGTCTGTCATTCATAAGACTATCATCGTCATCGTCGATGATAGTGATACAGTCATCCATTTCACTTGCTGCTTGACTGAAGCCGGTCTCTTCAGAAATCTTGGAAAGCCTTTCATAGTTTTCGTACAAGATGAGAACTAGCGATGATAGCCCTCCCAGATGACTGTCAGCAGTGGGCAATACAATTCGGGGGAAATCTGATGCATCCTCCTCCTCCTGCTCATTCAAAATCATCTTCATATCATTACACAACTGGAAGAGAGCCTCAGAAGCCAACTGTGCAGATCTTTCGACAGTGTCCTGCAGTCGCGATTCGTTTGGATCAGAAGCCTTGAACGCATTTTGTGCGTTGTCTGTCACGTTCACAGATGGTTTATAGAGAGGCTTTGCCGACTTTGGTGCGGCACGAAGGGCAGCGAGTTCTGCGCTGAGTTTTGTGATCGACGACACCGGTTTCGATTTCTGGGTTTCCCTAGACAGTCTTCTCTTCGCCTCAACAACCTGACGGAAAGCTTGCATCAGAGGATTATTCCCCTTCACTGACTTCTTAACACCATCCTCACCGATGCCGCCTATGTCGATCTGATCATCAACCACTTCCTTCAAATTCTGGGGCAGACCTATCTCCTCAGTCTCACTCACAGTCTTCACATCAAACACAGCAAGAACTAGCGACCATAGAAAACTATTACCTGGTTTCAGCAATCGTGTTCGAAATGTGTTAACATCGGGCATTACGCCAATCAGTCTAGAGAGCATATCCACATTCCTGTCGGCAAAATACTCGATCAGAGGCCACGACAACCTGTATGGATTACGATAGTGCTTGCTAGATGGCAACAGAGGATCAAAGTCATCTTCAAAGTTCGAGCGTGGTACGAAGTTCAAAACATCTTCGACTACACTTGTGTAGCTATCACAGTACACAGCGTCAGATGGTGACGCCTCGCAAATTCTTACGGGTTCTGGTTTGGATGCTGCGACGATTTCTGGCAATGCAACTTCTTGTCGTTTGCTTTCCACTCTGTTGTCCTCTTCGGAGTATTTAAGTCTTTTCTTCTTATGGCCTCTGTCTCTCTCCGAACTCAGATGGGTCTCGCTTTTGCGTTTCTCCTTCTTCCGCTTCGTCTTCTTCTCTCTGCTGGTCTTCGTCCTCTTCTTTCGCTTCATCGAAGGAGGCACCTGTGAAGCTTCCGCAGTCCTTCTTGCAACTGACGAACGCAGTTTCTTTCGATGAGAAGTATCCTCAACAACTGAACTGGACAAGCTTTCTTCATGATCAATAACGATCGCAATTTCACCATCATCCACATCGTCTATCCGAACATTTTTAGGCGAAAGAACTTTTTCTACAAGGGAAATTTTTCCGTTTGAAAGTGGCTTTCCCGTGACTTCTCCTGAGATGACATTGCAAGTCTTATCATTCAACGCAGTTTCCTTGTTAATAGCCTCAGCAGTTACCACCTCTACTGCTTCCACATTATCAAGAACCGCAATCTCTAATTCTTCAATGTCTGTTGGTCTTGTGGGAGAGTACAGTCTGCTACTGTCAACGATGGTGCTCGCCTCACCATTCACAACACTGCCATCGGCAACAACACGAGTTTCCACGACGGAACCCTGACAAATATTTTCAGCCTCTTTGGAGAACATGTCAAACGCTGCGGCCAAGCTATTCTGAACGGGAAGCGATAGTTCAGCAGACAATCGCTTTGATGGTCCACGCAGGACCTTCTCATGCACCACCGCACTGTCGTCTAAAACAGGATCCTTTCTCCTGGCACTGTCAGCCCCTGGGAAAACTGATTCAGGTTCCTCAACTGGAACAACCTTCTCACGAACAACAGGCAACTGTATCAAAGTTGATTCTTTTAGGTTCCGCTTCGATTTCACTTTTGCCCTGAAGCTCCTCCTGTCGTCCTCGTCAAACAATCTCGCAGTATTCGTTGGGTATCTGTCCGCAACAACTGTCCGCAGCATTCGTTCGATGTAATTCCTCAGGTACTGCTTCACCTTTCGGAAAACCCGGTTTGCGGTGAACTGCGACACTCCGTCGGGCAGCGCAAAGAGGCTGTCGTCCGATTCCCCAAGGTTACAAATATCGGCCAGAATATAGCAGATGTCGCGGCAGAAAGCTTTCTGGCAGTTCTCAAACGTCGTGTTTGTTTTCGACATTCGCTTGGGCGGCATATAGGTTCGCGGCTCAGTTCTCAGCTGGCCGGTCATCAGCAAATGGAGCGGTTTGTTTCTCACCCAGTCCCGCGCGACCTCAAGGAAGATTATTCGGACAGAGTGGAAGTCAAGCAACTGACTCTCCAGCTGAGTCTCAAGAGAAAGCCCGTTCAGATGCCCCATGGGCTTCAGTAGAAATCGTGGCTGCCTGCCGAGGTACACGCTGTTCAGATCGCTCAGCAGATCCTGCCTCTGGCTGGCCGAGATATCTTCCACCTGACAGGAGGACCAGTCCCAAAGACATCTGTCCGCCGAACGCTTCACAAACTGCGACAGAAAGGGGAAACGGATATGACGGGTTGAACGGAAATGCACGTTAGGCTCCTTTCGAAGGATTCTGCCACGGTTCGTCTGATTCATGTAGGACTTGCCCGACTTCGAATTTAAATGAGGCTTTCCTTTTTCCGGTGCTCGCAGATCAGCGCGCTGTTTGTGCTTTCGTGGCTCAAAGATGTAATTCGGTTCGGAGGATTCCGGCTCGGACCTAAGATCTTCATCAAGGAAGGAACTTGTTTCCATCCAAAGATCATCGGAAACCTTCCCGATAGGATGCTTCCTTAAATGTTTTCGTTCAACGCTTGGACGCTGAGAAGCGCACGGAGTAAGAATCTTCTTTCTCACTGCCCTTTGACTAAACAACGGCTTTCTTTCGAATTTAGATTGCATACCGGTCAGTCCAGCATTTTCCTTTCCACCGCCGGGAGCCATGAGACGAGACCGTTTTGCTGGTGGGGCAGCAAGCTTGTTCTCTGGTTTATCCTCTGCAAGACGTTTACTCTTGTCTTGCTTCGCGATTCGGATCACTCGTTTTACAATGTTCTTGTCCAACTGTGGCCCACCAGAAGCAGCGGGGCTATTTTCCACCAATTGCTTGCATTGTTTATGTTCGCTGTTCTTGGCCAGCGATGGTTTTTGTGGAGTTGTCTGATGAGCTGTCTTAGCACTGACCACAATACGTTCCATCAAAGTGGCTTCCAAACCTGACATGAACATATCATCAGCTTGGTTCAATTCTCCAAGAAGTATTTCAACAGGCTTTGATGTCTGGGCAGGTAAGCCAGAAACCTGATTCTTCATAGACAGATCACCACTTGGAACTTGACTCCTTACGCCAGAGAAGCCAGCGAATAACAATGATGCTTCATCATCATCATCGTCATCATCATCAGCTGCCAGGCAAGTGTTGTGGCTGTTCCTTGTTGGACTATTATTCGCATTTGCACTTGGTCTGTTGCTCGTGTTGTCATTGGAGCCAATCAATTCTACTCTTTTGTCATTGGCAAAATTTGGCTCAACACAGGAATTACTTTCATTAGTCACTGTCTCACCTGTAGTCATTGTCTTGCCAGAATCCTGCTTGCTTGTACCATCTTTCATTTGATTTGAAGCTGATGTTTTCTCTGCAAGTGACTCAACTAAAAAATCCTCATTTTGGTCATCACAAGCTCTGCTGTCAACCTGACGCATGCCTTGATCTGGCAGAGATGTGTCAGTCGTCACAGTTGCTAAGGAAACAACTACTTGCCTGGCATCTGTCGTCAAATTGACGTGTTCGCTGGTAGTAAGGGACACCCGTTCCTCTGCATCTGAATCCAAAACTGATGAGCAAGTGACCACATGCAACTCTGCTGCTGCTGGCAAATTCTGGCTCTGCAGGGCGTCTGCAACTGCCTGTCCGCTTGAAGGCTCAGCATTTGAGGTTTCGCTGACTGCTGTTGGCACACCCTCGGAAGACACCGGCTCTTCGGCCAGGTCGCCTGCCACCGGTTCCGTCTTCACGATGCTTAGATCAATTTCAATAACAGGCACTGTAGCTATTCCAACAGCAGCTGATGATGATGTCGTGGCTGCAGCAGATGCCGAGATTTGGTTCATATTGGACGCTGCTGACGAATCACCTTCTGTCTCCGAGCAGACTACAGAACCAATATTGGGGCTTGACGTCGGTTTTGAAACGACAGACGATCTGGAACCAGTTTCTGAACTAGCCAATACTGAAGAAGCAGGCTTTTCAACAGCAGATGCAGTTGCTGCAACAGCAGAAGCAGCCTGCCCAGCAGAAGCAGCTGTGGAACATACCCCAGAAGATACTACAGTGGTATCATGGTCACATGTTGTGACTTCTGCTGCATTCCCAGCATGTACAGTTTGAATCTGGGCTGCTTGATGTGGAGTGTAGACAACAGTCTGTTTCACGCTCTGATTAGCACTGCTGTTGCCAATGTCCTTCACTGCAGCACGTGCTGGTGTTGCTGTTGTTGTGCTATCAGGATAGTCATCCGGTGGTTCAATCTTTATAGTTATCTCTACATCTTCTGCGCAGTTTTGATCGCTTACAGAAGAATTGGTACGAGTTGCTTCAGCAGGTTGCGTCAAGACGCCATGAACCACATCCGCACTACCTGATTCATAACTTCCTGCATAGTCGTCTGCATTTTGACCAGACCGGCTAACGGCATCAGGACATGGTGCAGTAACTGGGTCGGTTTCAGCCACAACACGTTGCGGTGTCTGTTGACAAGGCACTGGCTGATCTTGTGCTGCACACTCTGAGGAGGACGTTACAACAGGAACCGCTTCAATCGGCAATTGCTTCCCAGCTGTGCCAGAGGAGGTTGCTGCCGTGGGGGTACGCACCACCACCTTAGCATCTTTTACTTGTTTCTGCAAGGCTGCACCTCCTACCGGTGTCTTTGGATTACCTGGGAGCAGCGTTGTCTTTGGAAGGGCGGAAGCGGTAACAGCTACTTTTGGACTCGTCAGCAAAGTTACAGATCCAGTTTTGACCTGAGAAGAAGCACCATCTTTCTGTGCAGCAACGGTAAGTGGAGCTTTGCTAGGAATGTTGACACGAAGATCGTCCGGCTTGAGTGCTGGCCTTGCCTTGGGATCAGTGCTTACGGGTATTGTCAATCCAGGCTTAGCACCACCCACAGCAAGACTACTGACTACTACACGAAGAGTATCTGGCTTGAGTGCTGGCCTTGCCTTGGGATCAGTGCTTACGGGTATTGTCAATCCAGGCTTAGCACCACCCACAGCAAGACTACTTCGTGGTGGAGGTGTTGGAGGAGGTGGCGGCGGCGGTCCTAAGACTCTTTTTGGGTTTGTCGAAATGGTGGAACTCTTAGGAGTGTCGAGATTAGGTTTTCCGTTCGCAGCTGAGGCAGGTGGTGCTGCTTTCTGTTTCGGAGTTAAACTAGAGCCAATGTCCTTAGCTCCAGTTACTGGCGTTTTGGCTGCAATCGTACTTGGTACTGCCTTTGATGCTGCCTGAGCGGCTAAGTTCTGAGCCTGTAAGCGGGTAAGGATACCAACAGTAGGCTTTGGAGTGACAGCAGGAGCAGTAGCAGCAGCAGGACTTGGTACCTGAGCAGGCGCAGTCTTTCCAGGAGTGACCAATCGCACTTGATTGCTCGAAGAACTGGTGGATGAAGGAGTAGTGGAAACTGGAATTTTTCCAGGCGTTTGAATGACAGTGTTGCTGCTCATCAGATACTCGTCCATATCATCTGGCTCTTCTTTGATCTGGATCTCAGCATTTCCTGTATTATAAACAACAACAAAACAAGGTGAGTGGTAACAATATTTAGTAACGTAGATACCTAATATGCCTACATAGTAGCTCATCAGAAGCTCTGCTTCAGTGTTGGAAGTAATCTCATTTAAGAACGATGAGCAACCATGACCAGTCAACCAACTGTATACTTAAGTAAACTGGCTTATTTACAGTAACATATTGCATTTAAACTTAACTGAGCAGTTTTAAAGACTTAACATGTCAAGACCAATACCTTACTCTTGTGATTAGTAACATTTGGCAGAGCGTCATTTGACGCTGGTGTTAATTTCGTGAACGAAAATAAAATGAGAACAAAAAAGAATAGGCAACTGTTCATGAAAATGAAAATGAGAAATGGAAAGAAATTGTGAACTAAAACTGAATAAAAACAAAAAAGAATTTGTAGAACAAATAAAAACGACAACAATATTGAAATCTAGAATGAAAACTACAGAAAATACAAATAGCTAATTTGCTGGAATTTTCAACAGTGCGAAGCAGTTAAATGATGCTCATGAATAGGCCCTAAATTACTGTTACCCTACTTGGTCTAGTCTTTCTAACCACAATGAATTTATGACTCAGTTTGCTAATTCCTCTTTAATTAACCTCATCTCTTGTAAGTTCTATCTTATCTGCCCAAATCTGCCCTCTCATGCACCACACTTTAATTACACACTTGGATCTTTCCCTCCAGGCTCTGATTAATCCCTATTGGACTAGAGGTCAGCCAATTGCATAGATTGAGTATTCGCATATTACGAATATTAAGATTTTCAAATATTCACGAATATTAAAACTGCCAGCGAATATTATATTCGTAAAATATTATTACGAATATTAAGATTTTCAAATATTCACGAATATTAAAACTGCCAGCGAATATTATATTCGTAAAATATTATGTTCTTTCAAGAAATTCTTTATTCTTAATTCTTAATGTTCTTTCAAGAAATTCTTTATTCTTAATTCGTATTTTGTTATTTATGAAAAATTAAAATGTCTGATTTTTACTGAATAAACCGTACAAATTGGGTTAGCCTACGCATAGGCCTATATCAGTAAGTGACAATAACTCTAATAGATTTATTGTAAAAAAACTTCAAGGTCTCTGCTGGGTCTGGCCAATGTGGCATTCATATCACATTTGATACTTAATGTTAGTCAATTTGTCTGACTTCTGGCCATCCTCCCCAACTGAAAAGAGACAGAGCCTCCGATGGCAGTTGGCAAGTAGCAGCAATAGTAGGCTAAAATTAGCAATAAACGTTAACTGCTTATTTGCACGTTTGAATGGCTCCCATTTAACATTGCTATAGCCATACCCCACTCGCCTCTTAAAGACGTCAGAGCGGAGTGGAAGAGGGTGATTATTTGGATCTCAACTAGGCCAATTTTATGGCTCAGTTTCTAATTCCCTGTTTAATTAACCCCATCCTTTCCAGTTGCCTTGCTCTACCCTCATTCACCACACTTAATTGTTGCCCAATCCTAAACGTCACTCACCTGTTAACCCTTTGGAGGTGAAGTGGGGTATGACATAACCCAGAGCTATTCTACATTGACATAGGCTACCCCAGAGCTATTCTACACCACGTTTTTAGCGGAAAACGTGGAACCAGCTTGGATTATTTTTGTCTATCTTAGTGAATATGAAATACGGACACTACCACAATTTCAGGAATTTTGAATTAAGTTTTTTTATTCTGCTGCATATTAAAATGAAAGTGTTATTCTTCGTTTACAACTTGATTTTAATGAATTTACCAGTGCGCCTTGAACACGTCAATACTGTGTACATACCTTGCCTTCAGAAGGCTGAAGATAATGATGTCTAAAACATTCTATGTTGCACTTGAAAATATTGACTATTCATACATTTGATAACGTTATGAATGAGGACTCCAAATCGCACGTGCTGAGTAGATATTTGTATGGTGATTAGCTCAATCTGCTGGCCATTTCAATAATGATTGCCAGTTTATCTGACAATTGGTCCTAAAAGAACAGTTTAACTCACAATTAATATTGTCTATTTGATACCGAATCAACGCTGTCTATTTGATATAAAATCAATGCTGTCAATTTGATATCGCGACTTGCAAGTAAAAAATGTAGGGGAGTTGGGGCAATGGGGTATTTCATACCCCACCTCACCACAAATGTTCTAAAGCTTCACTTAGACTTCCAAGGGTTGGTTTCGTGAACAAAACAAAACGAAGATTAGTCAATAATTCACGAAAACTAAAATGATCTTATGAATTAAAAACCAAACTAAAACTAAAATGATCATAAGAAATAAAAGTAAATTGAAAAGATTTTCTGAACTAAAATAACACTGGTTTGACACCTCCACATAATAGGAAACATATGGAAATCCAAGATTGCAAGAGAAAATAGAGTACTGAATGCCTGCTGCAAGGAATCCAATTATAAGTAATTAAGTAAGAGCATATTGCAAGTGATTTTTCAAAATACTTCTTTATATTTTTACAGTTCTTAACACTTTCTAAAGGTCACTACCTCTGAAACTCTGGAAAACAATCATGGGTGAAATTTATAAAAAATACGGAACTTAATAATATTACCAACAAACTTATTTATCATTTTATAACCATGTGGTACGCCAGTGGCACTCCTTTTACTCACGGTAATAGTAATTACAAATTTATATAGCACCACTTCAAGAAAGAGACTCAACAGATGTTCCTAACGTAACACAAGGAATCCATGATCTGAACAAAAAGGTTTCAAGCATTTGGTGAAAAGAGAAGCGAAGAAGGTCACGTTGCAGGCAGTTAGTTCCCAAAGGATAGGTCTGCAACAACAAAACTTCAATGCTGGACCGTAGAAGACTAGGCTGGTGGAGCAACAAAGCAGAGATGTGTTACAGGGTGGAGAGAATTTACAAGATATTGAAATGCAGAGCTCCTTGGAGCAAGATGTAGGCCAACTTGCCAGGCAATCGTGCATGACCATCAAGGTCTAGAAATCAATGCACTTTGCATAGATAACCAGTGCAGTTCCTCCCACATGGGACAGTATGGGAATCCACGGTTGCCAAACTGTTCAAGTATATGTGCAATTAATAGATCTCCAGGGAGATTTTTCATAGCATTTTATAAGCCTACAAACATCTCGTCTTTCAGTAAACACTATGTTATGACCTATGTATCCGATAATTTTCATACAAATTCACTCTTGAATCATATAACAAAAGCTACCAGAGAGAAAAATGCCCAAACACTATTTGCTTTTACCTTCAGGAACATCTTTCTTCTTCGTGTTACTCCCAGTTTGAGTCACAGGCACTTTGTTCTTGATGCTGGCCATAGCTCAATTAAGTATTCAGCAACAATAAGAAATACTGCTCTGATTCTCTAAAATGTCTAGATATGTTTTGGTTCAGGCATCGAAAGTCCTCCTGGTCTGAAACATGGATATGTATCCTTTTCCCAAGCCTGAAATAACAGAACACATCCATTTTCTTAAAGCATTCATGGCAACAAATAGCATACTTCTGATATGAAAGCCAACATACATGCAGCATTAGTTGATTTACAGTTTCAATCAATGACAGCTCTGATAGACCTATAGAGTTCAGTTTCTGTCCATGCTGCCAGGATGCATTTTTGTAAAAGAGATCTGGCATTCACAGGGTTGCTACATATATCATCAAATTTTAACTGTAGAATGAAACTATGATAGTCAAACGAATCTACTCTCATCTTCTGCATATAACTCTGCTCCATAGAACCTGCTTATATCAAAGTCTAGCTTGTTTCTAAAGAGCTCCATGGCAGGGCTTTTATAAAGAAATTTTTAGAGCTGCACAACCAGGAAGTTTTTTTAGTGCAGCTTTGTTTGGCGAAAATATTCTCGCCGTTTATGAAAATTTTCCCAAGAAATGTCGCAAGTTGGCGACAGAAAAACTGATGATGACCTTTTTTTAATCATCAACTTGAAAATTGTTTTATTTCACCTTCCAGCTTATTTTTCACTGCACATGTCCTTCTTCTTCTGTGGTAAACCAGCCCACAATTACCTTTTTAAAATGATTTCCACAGCACATAACTACTTTTACAACTGCACAAATTCATTTACAACTCCACATTTTGTGTAGAACTGCACGTTAAAAAAGCCCTGCTCCATGGTCTTTTAAATCAAACTGTTGATTGGCCGATATGTTGAAGTGACAGCCATATTGTGACGTTGCACAGTTGGCCTAACTGCAGTTGACTGATTAACAATTATCAGGTGCTTCGTTTGCCACAAATGGAATGAGGTGAAGACCGATGCACACTGGGTGCCGACTATCATACTGCTAGTGGCCTCTGAGATTCTAACATATGTATTGCACTAGGTACATACAGAAAACTGTAAAAGTATGGCTTTGACGGTTTCTTTGTCTTCTTTAAAAAAGGCTTTAAAAACAGTAATCTATCGTTTTAACGGAATTAATTATTTTTCTCATTTCGGAAAACGGAATAGCGAAATAAATTATACGAAATTTTTGGGCAGTCGCATCATCATTATTTTTCAACATTCCGGTTTCTACTTTGGCATAAATCATTATCATCAATCAGGATTCCATTTAGTCAAGATTTAATTTAACCAATCCAGCTTCTATTTCAACAATAACAGTTTTTTTATCAATTCAATTTCTATTTAAATGACAATTATTTTTCATCAATCCATTTCCAATTTCAGCAATAATGTTTTCGCAAATCCCACTTCTATTGCGTGAAAAATTATTTCATCAATCCGACATCTATTTAGCAAGAATTCCTTTCGTCATGATATGCACAATAATTAATTACGCTATTCCGTATTCCGAAATGAGAAAAATAATTAATTCCGTTAAAACGATAGATAACCACATTGGCCTAGATAACGCCGTAGGTCACGGAAAATCGGAAACATTGGTCTATCGATCGCCGCATGTCAGGCCGCTCTATTCTGCTCCTATCTGTGACGGCCATAATTTTTACTTGCTGCCGAACCGTCATTTACCTCTACCCACTTTTTTGCATTTATCAGTAAATGATTTCGGTGTTTAGACTAGCGCATATCTAGGTAAAATAGCACTTTAGCGTCGGAAATTATTTTCTTTGCTTTTTAAAATATTCCATGGTTTACAGGTGTTTAGTATGAACGCCATGATATAAAGCACATGGCATTGTATTCTTCATAAGACGACGCCGTGCACAAAAGTCCAGCTTCCATTTCTGATCTAAAGATACCTTCATCCAGCTTCCATTTATTAAGCGTTCTCTCGTCAATCAAAGGTATTTTTAGATCAGAAATAGAAGCTGAATTGACGAGAAAATGCTTAAGTAGTGGAAACTGGATGAAACTCCCGTTATTCATGAAATAGAAGCTGGACTGACGCGAAAAGGCTTGGGAAATGGAAGCTGGATGAATGCATTTTCAGATCAGAAATGGAAGCTGGATTTATGAAAAGAACCATAAAGAAGTGGAAGCTGGATGAAGGTATTTTAGATCCGCAATGTTTGACACACTTTCAGTACTGCCGTTGTTGATACCGTATATAAATAATTTCCGACGCTAAAGTGCTATTTTACCCATATCTAGGTCGTTGTGACTATCCGCTCGGTAGGAAGTAAACAGTATGGCGGTCACAGATACACGCAAAATAGAGAGGCCTCAACTCCGGCGATCGATAGCCCAATGTTTCCGCTTAATAGTCAATGGTGCAATAAGACAGCAGGCAAAAATAAGCAAGTAAGTAAAAGTCCAGCTTTTCAATTGCATCAGCTGTTTTATGAATCCAACTTCTGTTTCAATAATGATTATTTTTCATCAATCCAACTCCAATTTAATCGGAAACATTTTAATCAATCCAGCTCCTATTTAATTAACAAGATCCTTATCCATCCAGCTCTAATTTAATCAAGAACATTTTCATCTGCTCCAATCTAAGCTATAATATTTTATTAACCCAGCTTCTGTTTCTCGCCTGTTATTTTCGTCAACCCAGCTTCTATTTCAAATATAAGAATACCATCATCCAGCTTCCATTACTTAAGCGTTTTTTCATCAATCCGACTTCTATTTCAGATCTAGAAATACCTTCATCACTTACTTACTTACTTCACACAACATCACTGTCTGAAGCGGGACCCCAATGTTTCGCGCGGAAACATTGGGCTATCGATCGCCGGAGTTGAGGCCGCTCTATTTTGCGTGTATCTGTGACCGCCATACTGTTTACTTCCTACCGAGCGGATAGTCACAACGACCCATATCTATATTTGCATTTATCTGTTAATGACATTTAATTGGTGTTTAGACTAGCGTGGATCTATATATAAACATCGATCGACCACCTAACCTTCCTAGATATTATCTGTTCTACTGAGCACGGATGCTAACCACTTCTACAGTAACGATTTTTTACCGCGACCGTTCCACCTTAATATTTACACGCAGATTAGATGGTAAAATTAACGAAACAAGCACGCATTAAATTAACTGCTTTGAAAACGCAAGATTAATAAAGTGAAATCACCAAAACGATATTTGGCAACATTGCTACAACATTCACTTGCTTCAAACATCCGGTAGTCACATGGCCAAGTGATAAAATTATATGGCGCAGTCATATTGATCCAGGTACATTATTAATGCCATAAACAAGTTTAGGATCACCAGCAGTGGCGTAACAACCATGTAGCGATTGTATAACTACGCTACGGGTTTCTGGTCGTTAGTATTATTATATTATTATTACATTTTTTTTATCGATTTCAGGGATCTGATATATATGGTTTTCTTTCGGTGCTTCGTGTGACCTAGATTTTAATGTTGATGCGTGTTTGACACAGGTCACAGTGACCGCCTGTGTAGGCAGCACCGCAGCTGTTGCTGTTTCATTAATTGGTATATTTTCACACGCTCTCAGCGATCGTCGGTCGCTGTCTTCAAAGGCCGCGCCGCTTGCAGTCGATGAGGGTAATTAAACTTTCGCACGCTCTCTGAGGTGGTCTGATGATCAGAGTGAGCGAGGAATACAGCCAGCCATACAAGCACAGGCAGGGACACGGATTGAGAAGGAAACACTGTAGGCGTGTGTGTTAAAATAGCAGCGTTTTCACAGGGTTAAACTGGTGCATTTGGTGCCTACGTGATCGGCGGCAGATGGCGCTTTTCAGAAGGAGAGATAGAAGGAGAAAGATAGTGAGCTACAGACAGACGCGGAGATACACAGGAGAGGTCGCACGTGGCAGCTGATTCTTGCCGCCTTGAAACAGCTGCGTTGCTGCTGGGTTTGCGCGCGCGGCTCGCTTGCTGGTCATGCGCAGAAAGGGGGACGCTCTCCTTGTCAGGCAGTAATAAAAGAGCAGCGCAACGCTGAGAGGCTCAGTTGCGCACAGGATCTCAGGGCGGTCGGATGTATTGCGGCGGTTGGTAGTTTTAGGCTCGATCAAGTTGGTGAAGCATGGCCAGGATAAGCGCCTGCTTGCACTAGTTGCGCATACATGGATTCTGTCGGCGATTCATTCTCTCTCGACATGGAGTCGATTAAATAAAAGAGTTTGTTTGTTGCGAGAAATACATCAGCGTCGCTGCAAGTTTTGTCTTCGCTCTCGCTTCGGATATATTCCTGGATTACTAATTCAAGGCCTCTCTTCGCCCTGTCACACGGAGTGATTTATCGTGGGCTTCGAATCGTCAGCGTTCTGAAATTGTGTTGCGAAGCGGTTGTTCGTATGTTTGCCTAAGGGCGTCTTTCTCAAACGGCTGGGATACATAGCCGAAATTGTTGTTCATTGCGTGAGATCAGCAACGGATTTAGCTGATCTTTTCGGGCGTTTCAAACTCGACGCCTTGCTGTGTGTTTCGTCGCATCTCTTGGATATCGTCTTCGTCGCTGTTCTTCGCACACGATCGGCTTTGTCCCTTGTCTTCGGACATAAGGTACGCTTTATTGGGGAATTAATATGATCGGTTATTAAGACATTTTGGGCTGAACTGAAATTGGCTGTGGGACTTGAGAGTCAATCGGGATTTAAGTTAGGCATACTCCGGTTGATAGGTGTTTGCATTGAATGGTTACATTTGATTTTCATTGAATGTCTTTACAAAGGATAGGAACTGATAATTGAACTTACTGACTTTTATGTTTGATTGCTTTGAACATAATTGATGTCAATTGAAGATTCAATTGATTGTGAATAATAAGAAATATTAATTAAACTTCTGACTTTGATCATTGATGGCATTGAATGCAACTGACGTTGAATGAATACTTGATTGATTGTGAGCTTTAAAGATAGAAGTCATTTCTATAGCGCTATGGAGGAATCTAGGCCAGTCACCCCTGCTCAGCCTTCACGGCCCCCTTCTTCTATGGAGGTATTGCTCGAGGCAATACAGACTAATGCTAAGTCAACTCATGATGCTATGACTTCTATACAGTCGTCGTTGCAACTGAATGCCAGAGACACGCAAGAGGCGATTGCCACGGTGGAGTTTAATGTCCTGGCAGTGCAATCAAATGTTAGCGATGCTATTTCCTCAGTGCAATCAAATGTAAGAGAGGAAATCTCTTCTGTAAAATCTTATGTCAGAGATACGCAGGATGCAATCACCTCAGAGCAATTAAATGTCAGGGAAGCGCTGACGGAAGTTGTATCACGATTGGAAAGGCTAGAGGCATCGCCGGTACCCAAGCCTGCTGTGGATTTGAACCCTGGTTACCTCACCGCTATTACCACTGCGGACGCGCCATACCACTCGACCATCGGCCTGGAGGAAACTTTGGGTGCTAGGCCTAAAGATTTCACGCAACCTGGTATATTGCGAAGAAGTGATAGATTGGCTGGTAGGCCGCCAATTTCATATAGGGAGTACGGTAGTCGAAAAGACTGGCCGCCTTTCCTGGGTTGGGATTCGAACCCAGAAGTCACCTCCTCCTGTCCTCCCTCAATCTCTAGAGCTCGTCCACAGCAGCACGCGGTCCCATCGAGCGAGGATCCGGAAGTGGCGACTCCGGGGAGGCCGATAGGGGCGGGCGTTACAATTGGTACCAGAAGTGGGGTCAAATTAGTTCTAGAGATTTTGGCGATGATAGGTTAGAAGAGGAAACTGACTATGCTAGAACAGGCGAAATGGCAATTTCTTTTGAAAGAAGGAAGGAAAGGGAATTTGCGGATATTGTGGATATAATGTCTGATGATGGTAGTGTAGACATTGAAATCAGCAAGATAATGGAATCTAGACCTAAAACTGTTAAAATAATTGATAACAGAATGCATGCAGCACGGCAACCGGAGTTTAGAAATTTTGAAGTGAATAAACCGATCGCTAATAAATTGTCATGGGAGGGGGGTGATAAGGTCAACCCAGTCCCTTTGGCCTCTTCGTCCCTTCCTCTTGTCGAGTATCCTCGACCAGATCCACAATGGAGAATTCAAGCGTCGCTCGCAAAGGTCGATCAACAAAGAGTGGAAATAGCACCGAGTCGGGCCGACATTCCACAACCAGCGCCGGCAATGCCGACCTACCAGGCCGTGACTGATTATGTCCTCGACGGCCGTGCAACGTCGACCATGGTTGGTCGAGATTACGCTCGACCCGACCTTCCTCCTGGACCAGCGGCGATGGCAACGGTCGACTGGATGCAACCATACGCTCGTCCCGACCATTCAAACATGCCGTGGAGGTATGCTCCGACCTACACGCCGAACGCTTTCTACGGTAGTAGCGACAACCGGGTTTGGGTCGACCCGCCTCGCTGTCTCGACCCGCTTCGACCAAGCGACGCCGTCTTTCCTCGGTGGCCAACGGTCGTGGAATCGGCGAGGATGAGTTCGTGCCTCGGCGCGCAAAACTTCGGATTTAGCCGTGATGCCGAACTACCGCGATGTCAGGCGGTAATGAAGTCGACACCTCTGGAGAGAAATGAAACGACGGCCGATAATAAAGCGACGTCTGCGGTTGGTGAAACGAACGCACTGGCGCCTACCTACGTTTCGGTCGGTCCTATCAAAATGGTCCCGACGACCACCGTCGCAACGCAAACGACCGGCGACTGGGAGCTACCGTCGATCAGTTCAAAGGGAACAGTCAAGGAACTTGAACCGACCGCGTCTGCAACAGCTAAAGAGGGCGAGGTTAAACAGTCATCGACTTCTCCTCCTAAGCCAACACAATTCCTGAAACTCGGGTCTTTTAGCGGAAAGACGGACGTTGAAACATTCTTACGAAAATTCTCCGTGTGCGCCAGGAATAACAGATGGACGGACGAGGAGAGATTGAACCAATTAGTAGTCTCATTGGTTGAACCGGCGACTCATTTGCTGAGCGAGTCGAACGCAGATAGCCTGGACACTTGGACGGCTTTGGTCCAGCGACTTCGTGAACGATACGGCAACGCTGAACAACAAGCCCTGTTCCAAACGCAGCTAAGCACCAGGAAACAGAAAGTCGACGAGGATATGGGCGTCCTGGTGGACGACATCCGACGTCTCTCCACGCGAGCCTATCCGGGTTCCTCGACGGCTCACAGCGAAGCAATTGCTGTTCGGGCATTCTTGGATGCCCTGAGAAATAGAACGCTTGCTCTGAAAATCCGAGAGCGAGAACCGAAATCCCTCGACGAAGCCTACAAGGTAGCGATGCGATTGGACGGCTATCAGAAAGCAGAGGCCGGCGGCCATGAACAACAAGACCGACGACACGGCCGTGTCAACGCAATTAAAGAACAGGAAGAAGAGTCGAAAGTAAAGGATCTGGAACGGCGGATGGAGCAAATGAGGAGACAAGTGGAGCGACTAGAGAAGAAGGAGCGACAACCAGTGTCGGCGCCACAACCCAGATACAACAATCGTGGACCCGGAAGAGGTCAGAATGAATCAGCTAGAAATGAAGGATCGAACAACAATGGAGGTTATGGACAGGGAGCTCCGCGATGTTACCTGTGTCATCAGTTCGGACATTTTAGCGCGAACTGTAGGCGTCGACCACGCATGGAGATGGAAACGGAAGCAAGAACTGATGTGCGGCGATGCTATGAGTGTTCAGCAACCGACCACCTGGTGCGCAATTGTCCCCAGCGACAAGCGGCCGAAGCAGAAGCCAATGAGGTTCTGAATGGACCGGCAAATGTTTACCATGTACAAGGCAGCACGAATGCGTATTTGGCTCTGAAGATCCATGGTAAGGACGTGTTGGCCTTGGTAGATACCGGAAGCGAAATGTCACTGGTACCTGCATCCCTGGTGAGACGGAAAGATATGACGGCGTCGAAACAACTGCTAACCGCGGCAAATGGTACAGCTATAGAGGTACTTGGAGAGACAGTCCTTCGATGTCGTGCAGCCGACTGCAAGTTCGATGTTCCCTGTTTAGTAACGGCTCAAGTCAGTGAGTTGATTCTTGGACTCGGGTGGTTGACAGAACAACGGGCTCATCTAAGCATTCCGGATAAAACGATAGTACTACAAGGCCGCTCATTTCCTTTGGTAAGTCAAGACCGGAGGGGAATTTGTCGAAGGATAGCCGCCGCGCAGCACGTGAATGTTCCCGCACTGTCGGAAGTGGACGTCGAGGTGTATGCCATACTTCCAGACCTGAGACCGACCAAAACTCAATGGGCGACGCCGCCACACGTGTTGGCATCTGGACTCGTAATCGCCGGAACGCTTCTACCGGAACGGGCGATCGACCTGACAATCAGAGTGTTGAATCCGACCCACAAGATGATTAAATTGTCGAAAGGAATGCAATGTCCCCTGGAAGAAGTGACAGTAGCCGGAGCTGACCAGGACAGCAAGCCCGCTGCAGGCTGCGCCATGGTGAGGGAAGACAAGGACCATGTCAACTCACAAGATGCAGAGGTAATTCTGAGGCCGTTATGGTCGAACATCGCTGAAGATGTTCCCCTTGAGATACAACAGAGACTACGTGAAATCCTGATGGATCGTCGCGCCGCCTTTTCTCTTGGTGAATGGGATCTGGGATTCACCGACATTCTACGACATGAGATCGACACGGGTAGCGAAACACCCGTTCGTCAGCCGCTGCGACGACAACCGCTTTCGCTACTCCCTGTCATAGACGAACAAGTGCAGGCTATGTTGGATCAAGGACTGATCGAACCGTCACTGTCGCCTTGGGCAAGCAACGTTGTCATGGTCCAGAAACGAGACGGGACCCCTCGCTTTTGTGTCGACTATAGAGCGGTGAACGCCAAGACGCGCAAGGACGCCTACCCGCTTCCGCTGATCAGCGAGAGCCTGGACGCCCTCGGCGAAGCGAAATGGTTCAGTACCTTCGATCTCCGGGCCGGTTATCATCAGTTGGCTGTTCATCCAAGGGATAAACACAAGACTGCCTTCGTCACCCGACGCGGAAGTTTTCAATTCAAAGTACTTCCGTTCGGGCTCTGCAATTCTCCGGCTTCGTTTGGCCGGATGATGAATCTGGTCATGGCGGGGTTAAACTTCGAGATCTGTTTAATCTATCTTGACGATATCATCGTCTTCGCCAGCGATCTGGAAACCCATTTGATTCGATTGGAGCAAGTTCTCGTTCGCCTGGAGGGAGTTAATCTAAAACTGAAGCCATCCAAGTGCAAACTACTACAGAAAAAGGTGTTGTTCCTAGGTCACGTGGTCAGCGAACACGGAGTAACTACAGACCCGGAAAAGATTCAAGCCGTCCGTGACTGGCCCACGCCGCGGAAAGTCAAAGATGTTCGAGCATTTCTGGGTTTATGTTCCTACTATCGCAAGTTCGTACCGAGTTTCGCTCAAATAGCCCGGCCACTGCACCAAATGACTAAGAAGGGATACAAGTTTGACTGGTCTGGTCCATGTGAAAACGCGTTCCAAAAGCTAAAGAACTGCTTAACAGAATCCCCCATCTTGGCGCTTCCCAACGATACTGGGATGTACATACTGGATACGGATGCATCCGGGGAGTCTATTGGGGCGGTCTTATCTCAGATGCAGGAATCGCAAGAAAGGGTCATCTGTTACGGGAGCAGAGTGTGTTCTGTGGCGGAACAAAATTATGACGTGACAAGGAGGGAATTGCTGGCGGTAATCAACTTTCTCAAAGCGTTCAGACCATATCTTCTTGGACGGAAATTTATCCTACGAACGGACCACTCAGCGCTCCAATGGCTCCGCAAGACACCATTGCCTATTGGACAGCAGGCACGGTGGCTCTCAGTCATGGAGGAATTTGAATTTGACATACAACATCGGTCCGGTGCCGCGCACCAAAATGCTGATGCGCTGTCTCGAAGGCCAAACCAAGTCAACGTCATCCAAGAACGACGCCTACCATCTCAGCCTGCCTCGACTGAAATGACGGATTGGGATCCGGTGGTCTTAGCAGAAGAACAACGGCAAGATCCGGATCTAAACTGGATTTTGCAATGGATGACGAAATCAACCGAGATGCCAACCGGGGAGGAGATACGGAGTTGTAGTGCCATGACTAAGACGTTGATTCATCAATGGCCTCAGTTAACTGTCAGAAATGGACTATTGCATCGAGCTTGGTTGAACTCTGATGGTGAGACTGTTCGCTACCAGTTAATACCTCCCGTCGGACGGCGAGAAAGCATTATCTGTCTTGCACATGAAGGGATGTCCGGAGGGCATTTGGGGGTCCGACGAACCGCGGCACAAGTACGACAGCGAGCCTATTGGCCGGGCTGGGGAGAACAAGT
Organism: Lumbricus terrestris; assembly: GCA_949752735.1. NCBI lineage: Eukaryota > Metazoa > Annelida > Clitellata > Crassiclitellata > Lumbricidae > Lumbricus > Lumbricus terrestris. The sequence goes on from OX457036.1 coordinate 44,592,713, forward strand.
ATACCAGCAATTGAAGCGCTGTGACAGCTGCGCCCGGTACATCAGAGGGAAACCACCCAGGCAAGGACAATTACAGAATATGGCCGTCGGAGAACCAATGGAATGTCTCGGCGTCGACATAACTGGACCACATCCAGTATCCAGTCGTGGATATCATTATATCATGACCGTGATTGATCATTACAGCCGTTGGGCGGAGGCCTACCCTATTCGCAACCAGGAAGCCGCGACCGTGGCCCGGATGTTGATGGACCAGTGGATCCCTAGATTCGGCTGCCCTAAACAGCTCCTGACCGACCAGGGCCCCTGTTTCGAGGCCGCCTTGTTCCGAGATCTATGCCGCTTGATGCAAATTGACAAAATCAGGACGTCACCTTATAAACCGAGCACGAATGGAACGGTGGAACGTCTACATCGAACCCTAAATTCCATGCTCGGCAAAGTCGTCGCACAGAATCAGAAAGACTGGGACATTCACCTGCCCTGGATTATGGGAGCGTACCGGGCCAGTCAACACGAAAGCACGGGGTTCACGCCGAACAAACTTTTCCTTGGAAGAGAGACGTGCCTCCCAATCGATCTGGTACTTGGGGATTGTAACCAGAACAATGCCCAGCTGTCGGTGAACGATTACATCCAGAAAAGAACGGAGGAAATGCGAGACGTGTTCCAGTTGGCTCGGGAATGCATGCAAAAACAGGCCGTCCGCCGTGCTTTCCGGTATGATCTACGAGTCAAAAAGCCGTCGTTCTCGAAAGGACAGTGGGTGTACTATTACTATCCCCGGAAGTACACTCGGATCAAGGATAAATGGGCTAAGTGGTTCTGTGGTCCTTACCGTATCATGGAGCAAGTGAGTCCGGTCTTGTTCCGGATCCAGAAGTCCGCCAGATCACAAGCGCTGCTGGTGTACGTCGACAAATTAAAGCCGTACCTGGGTGAACCTCCGTCAGGTTGGACCGAACCCGACCTACAACCGCAGGAACCAATCGAGTTTCCGGGGACTGAGGATACTAACGACGCTCCTGAGGAATTAGCGAGACCCCGCCGTGTCATCAAGAGGCCGGCCAGGTACTGTTCCTAATGACCGCTTAATTTGCGGCCATTTTGAATGCAGGAAGCACCTGTAACACTGTTTTATTTTGATTTTGATGAATACATTTTTGATTTACATGTGGAAGGCTTTACATGTGTGTGTTACCGTGTAAATAACTGTATTCTTGCATCGTATGTTGTACATTCATATGTGTATTGCATAATATTAATATTGCATTGCCGACTGTCTGATTAAGAATAATGTTCGCAATGGTGATATAGATTAGTATTGCATTGCATTTGCATTGAAGCAATGGACGATTTTATTATTGCCTTGCTATAGACAGATTGTGAACTGTCTCTGCTCTTGCATTGCGCTATATAAATATTAATTTGACCTGAAGATAGATTGACTAAGGTTGCCTATTTTAGTTAAGGCCATTGATGACGATTATGTGACCTTGAACTTAGACTTGCAGTGGAATTAGCCATGATGATGTGATTATGTGATATTATGACCTGCGGTGAAATAGTAGGCCTATATGTTTCTGAGTTAATGCTCGGAGGGGAAATTTGCATTAGGCCTATATTCCGCTTCATCTCTAACATGATTAATTAAAAAATAATTTTAAAGGATTGGCACAGCTAAATTTTAAGGCTTCTAAGTTCCGTGTATAGAGTTCTTATATGCGTAACTATTGTCAACGCATATATTTATATATAATAATAATTGTATGGATGCTTATTAATTAACTTTAGTGAGGCGCTCTATAAATGTTCTATAATAGTCCCTTATTGTCCTTCAGCGCCTTAATGCATTACCGAGGTTTTGAGTTTAACAGCGGTGAAATTAATATACATAGCTGCTCTTTGATTAATAGTCCTGCATAGGCCTACATGTTTTGGTTGCAGTACGAATTATTTAGATTGCAGTTGATGGACGCAGGATATAAATATATTTAGTTTGATTTAATAGGCCTACTTGAATGATTAGCCCGTGTACTGTCTGCATCAGCGTTGCAGTTGAGACACAATTTTAATAGTAGCGATGCATAATTTGGTCTTATAATTTTGCAGTGTAGACTATGATTAAACTGGTTGCCTAATAATATTTATTAGGACTAGGCATAAAATAATTAGGAGCTCTGTCTGTGCGAGAAATGAGGTTGGCCTAAATGATTTTGTAGCATTGGATTTAATATTATTATTAATTCGGTGCAGATTAATATTGGGATCCATGAATGAATCTATGACCTAATTGCGAGTTCGTTCAATAGGCCTAATTTGGATCTTGTTGATGGGTGGCCTCGCAGTTTCCCACGCTTCTACAGATCAATTGTAGATGGCGGGGGAAGAGCGGAGGCGTAGTCCGAGAGCGACGCATTAGGACGCCGACGATTATCGGCTGAGGTTCTCAGTGTTTAATTGTTCCAGACGAAAGAAGTTCGGAACGTCTGTCCTTGTTGTAATATAATTGTGCATTTAATCTGCAATATAACTAAATCTGTAATGTAAGATTTGCTGCTATGATTAGCATAGTAAAGATTAAGCTATAGATTAGATTAACGGTTGACCTAATTCTGAAAGGATTTATTTGAGGTCTTATTTTATTTCGTGCAAAACAGCGCGACCTTAGTCGTACGATGCACTTTGACCTACATGTAAAAGGATCATGTTCAATTGCCTAATTCTCACAGCCAGACGCACGCTGTAGATGCACTGCGTGGGGGGGGGGAATAGAGACACAGGAGTCGACGCATCAAAGAGCGGCGATTAATTAGCAATCGTTGTTTCCCAGGCGCGTGGGTGGTCCCGTTAGTCTCCGCTGCATCACTGATAGAATGAAGGAAAGATAATAGGCCTTGATGCTATGCAATGATGCATAAGGATTTATAGTAGACTAAAGTGGCCTAACTGTTGATTTGCGCTTTAGACTAAGATCTCATATTAAAATCATGATAATCCTTTTAGGCCTAGGATTTTTACGATTATACAATGTGACTGTTTTGTAACGTTAATTGCAATAATATGTTACGTTAGCCTATGTTTAAATGGCCTATTTTAATTCTGTGCATAATCGGTTGCATTTTTAATAATTAAGTAGGCCTACTGAAAGATGTTGGGAAGGGAGCGGCTTATTAAGCTGAAGTTAGGCTTGGTCTCTTACGGTAAGCTTTGATGGGGAGCCTACGGATAGTTATAATGAGCATTGGCCTTTGGAGACTTAAGCTGTGTGTGTAGTCTCAGGTAATTTGCTATGATAGCACCGTTGTTAATGGGATTAGAGACTTAGGTTTAACTGCTTAGATGAGTCCTTAAATGTAGACGTTTGCCTACAGTGAAATGCCTAAAGAAGTCTCGATGGTAAAGGCCATGGGTGGCCTATTAATCAGATGACCTGTTGTAAAGGTAACGAAGGTCTAGTGGTTTTTGTGGCTGTCCCGTGGGTTCTTAAGTCAATGCTTGCCGTGGAGGACTTTGTGCTTAACTAAACTCAAGGAGACCTATATATAGAATTGCTTTTGAGCTTTACTGAACTATTAGCGATGGAGCTATATAATTATAATAATAATAAATGTTTCTTTCGCTTGAACTGACATTTAACGCTAAAATGTGAACTTTCTGATGCTTACGTTGATGACTGTTCATTGCATATATTTTTAATTCTTGCATTTGAATCATTGATGTAAAAATTGGAGTATGGCCTTACTAACATTTCAGGATCCATTTGTCCAATTAAAGGGATCCTGAAATCAGGGAGGGCCGAGAATAGTGTAGCGATTGTATAACTACGCTACGGGTTTCTGGTCGTTAGTATTATTATATTATTATTACATTTTTTTATCGATTTCAGGGATCTGATATATATGGTTTTCTTTCGGTGCTTCGTGTGACCTAGATTTTAATGTTGATGCGTGTTTGACACAGGTCACAGTGACCGCCTGTGTAGGCAGCACCGCAGCTGTTGCTGTTTCATTAATTGGTATATTTTCACACGCTCTCAGCGATCGTCGGTCGCTGTCTTCAAAGGCCGCGCCGCTTGCAGTCGATGAGGGTAATTAAACTTTCGCACGCTCTCTGAGGTGGTCTGATGATCAGAGTGAGCGAGGAATACAGCCAGCCATACAAGCACAGGCAGGGACACGGATTGAGAAGGAAACACTGTAGGCGTGTGTGTTAAAATAGCAGCGTTTTCACAGGGTTAAACTGGTGCATTTGGTGCCTACGTGATCGGCGGCAGATGGCGCTTTTCAGAAGGAGAGATAGAAGGAGAAAGATAGTGAGCTACAGACAGACGCGGAGATACACAGGAGAGGTCGCACGTGGCAGCTGATTCTTGCCGCCTTGAAACAGCTGCGTTGCTGCTGGGTTTGCGCGCGCGGCTCGCTTGCTGGTCATGCGCAGAAAGGGGGACGCTCTCCTTGTCAGGCAGTAATAAAAGAGCAGCGCAACGCTGAGAGGCTCAGTTGCGCACAGGATCTCAGGGCGGTCGGATGTATTGCGGCGGTTGGTAGTTTTAGGCTCGATCAAGTTGGTGAAGCATGGCCAGGATAAGCGCCTGCTTGCACTAGTTGCGCATACATGGATTCTGTCGGCGATTCATTCTCTCTCGACATGGAGTCGATTAAATAAAAGAGTTTGTTTGTTGCGAGAAATACATCAGCGTCGCTGCAAGTTTTGTCTTCGCTCTCGCTTCGGATATATTCCTGGATTACTAATTCAAGGCCTCTCTTCGCCCTGTCACACGGAGTGATTTATCGTGGGCTTCGAATCGTCAGCGTTCTGAAATTGTGTTGCGAAGCGGTTGTTCGTATGTTTGCCTAAGGGCGTCTTTCTCAAACGGCTGGGATACATAGCCGAAATTGTTGTTCATTGCGTGAGATCAGCAACGGATTTAGCTGATCTTTTCGGGCGTTTCAAACTCGACGCCTTGCTGTGTGTTTCGTCGCATCTCTTGGATATCGTCTTCGTCGCTGTTCTTCGCACACGATCGGCTTTGTCCCTTGTCTTCGGACATAAGGTACGCTTTATTGGGGAATTAATATGATCGGTTATTAAGACATTTTGGGCTGAACTGAAATTGGCTGTGGGACTTGAGAGTCAATCGGGATTTAAGTTAGGCATACTCCGGTTGATAGGTGTTTGCATTGAATGGTTACATTTGATTTTCATTGAATGTCTTTACAAAGGATAGGAACTGATAATTGAACTTACTGACTTTTATGTTTGATTGCTTTGAACATAATTGATGTCAATTGAAGATTCAATTGATTGTGAATAATAAGAAATATTAATTAAACTTCTGACTTTGATCATTGATGGCATTGAATGCAACTGACGTTGAATGAATACTTGATTGATTGTGAGCTTTAAAGATAGAAGTCATTTCTATAGCGCTATGGAGGAATCTAGGCCAGTCACCCCTGCTCAGCCTTCACGGCCCCCTTCTTCTATGGAGGTATTGCTCGAGGCAATACAGACTAATGCTAAGTCAACTCATGATGCTATGACTTCTATACAGTCGTCGTTGCAACTGAATGCCAGAGACACGCAAGAGGCGATTGCCACGGTGGAGTTTAATGTCCTGGCAGTGCAATCAAATGTTAGCGATGCTATTTCCTCAGTGCAATCAAATGTAAGAGAGGAAATCTCTTCTGTAAAATCTTATGTCAGAGATACGCAGGATGCAATCACCTCAGAGCAATTAAATGTCAGGGAAGCGCTGACGGAAGTTGTATCACGATTGGAAAGGCTAGAGGCATCGCCGGTACCCAAGCCTGCTGTGGATTTGAACCCTGGTTACCTCACCGCTATTACCACTGCGGACGCGCCATACCACTCGACCATCGGCCTGGAGGAAACTTTGGGTGCTAGGCCTAAAGATTTCACGCAACCTGGTATATTGCGAAGAAGTGATAGATTGGCTGGTAGGCCGCCAATTTCATATAGGGAGTACGGTAGTCGAAAAGACTGGCCGCCTTTCCTGGGTTGGGATTCGAACCCAGAAGTCACCTCCTCCTGTCCTCCCTCAATCTCTAGAGCTCGTCCACAGCAGCACGCGGTCCCATCGAGCGAGGATCCGGAAGTGGCGACTCCGGGGAGGCCGATAGGGGCGGGCGTTACAACCATATAACGAAGGTGGACAAAATCCACGGGCCCCCGAGACCCAAAGGGCCCCCAAGCTTATTAAGTAAAAAAGTGTCATGTACTTTTTCGGAGTTTTTCCGTTTTATAGTTAGTTTCAGATTGTAGAGTCTAGGCGTAGCCTGGATACGACCGAGGTATATGATAAATGACACGCATGTGTCGTGTCTGCAGTCTGGACTGTATGGGTCATCGGATGTGAGAGCATCTGACCCGTAGTAGACATCAACACCTAGTTGTATGTTAGGGGCGGGTCGACGGTTAGGGCGAGGGGTCCTCGGTTAGGGTATCATTCATGGAGGTCATTCGAGTGCCTGACACAGCGTTAAGGAATGATGCCTGAAATAGTATCTGCTTTCTTTTTCCGCTCCCTGAGCCTCCCTCTAATTCTAGCTGGCTGTGTGTGTGTGTCTATCTGTTTGTCTCTCTGTCTGTCAGACAGAGAGAGAGAGAGAGCTAGGTCTGTCTGTCTCTGTCTGTATATCTGTCTCTCACTCTTTTTGTCACTCTCTGTGTGTGTGCATTGTGTGTACCTGTTTTTGTCTCTGTCTCTGTCAGTGTGTCAATACGAGCCAAGTGTTGAAGTGACTGATAGGTTCCTACATTGCAGTGTTAATTCCTTCTCGCTCATAATAACAGTCGTTCATTTGCTTTTATCTGAATTATCACTAATGCGGTACCTAAACGAAAATAATCATCGTATAAGATGAATGCCATATGAAACGCACGTACAGTTCTGGCAGTCAGAAACGAGCAGAGAAAAATCGACAAATTTAGGCTGCTGTGTTTGCGAACAATAGCCAAATTCACGAAGTAATTCTACGAAGAACTACTGTAACAGACCACAGTGAGTAGGTATACATTACAGGCACGTACGTGTGTGTACATATGGACTTTTGAATCGGTGTCATGACAACAGACTGGTCTACAGACAACTATATAATTATAGTGTAACGACAACTGGTCTACAGACAATTAACTGGTCTAACAACTGGTCTAGGCTACAGACAGCTGGTTCAGCGCTTGAGAAATGGAAGCTGGATGAAAGTTTTGTACAGCTTAAATGGAGGCTGGATTGATCAAAAAACGCAAGAGAAATGGAAGCTGGATGAAGGTTCTTTTACAGGTGAAATATAAGCTAGATTGACGAAAATAACGCATGAAAAATAGAAGCTGGATGAAGGTATAAATTTTAGATCTAGGCCTAAAATAGAAGCTGGATTGATGAAAAACGCTTAAGAGATGGGAACTGGATGAAGGTATTTTTATATCTGAAATCGAAGTTGAATTGACAAAAACAGCCTAACGAACTAGAAATGGAAGCTGGATGAAGGTATTTTTAGAACTGAAATAGAAGCTGGATGCACGTTGAAATACATGAGTGAAAATCATCAATCCAGCTTCCATTTAAGCTAGAAAACCATTTAACGTTTTTTTCTCTCATAAATACAATTTCTATTTCATCAATAGTACGAGTTGCCTGTAGACCAGTTGTCTGTAGACTAGTAGCCTAACTGTTGTCGTTAGACGAGTTGTCTGTAGACCAGTTGTCGTGGAACCGTTTTCTTGTTTTGCATTGAACCATTAATGTGTCATTAATGTGTCTTTATCCGCGCCTCAGATTCACACTTTGGTGTGACCTTGCGCGCGTAATAAATTTATGTAATAATAATAATAATAATAATTAACAATGGATTATTGATGACAGCGTCTAATACTGACATTCATAAAGCGAAAACTCTCCAGTAGGCCTATACTATTGCGCTACCAAAATTACTTCAGATATAAGAGGCGCTCTTGTTTTAAAATAGCCATCTCATTGTTTTCACTGTTTAGTCTCGTTAATGGATGGGGGCCTCCAAGCTGAGAATGTCCACGGGCCCCCGGCTCAGTTGTTACGCCACTGATCACCAGTCCTTGACAACCTTGCAATAATTTTCTATGGCGAGCAAGACAAATCGTGGAAGAAAGCTTATATAATGTGTTCAGTACGTTACAGGCCCTAAACCAGCGTCGACTTCGCCAGCATATATATTGGGGAGGGAGCCCCGGTAGAGTAGTGGTTAACACGCTGGTCAAGAGTGTGAGAGGTACCAGGGCAGTGAGTTTGAGCCCCCGTTGGGCAGATTTGTTTTGTAGGCTGCCATGTATTGCAGGCGGTTTACTCAGTTAGTATAGTTAAGATTTGTGTATTCTGTGATCTCCGTTCTTGTGAATTGTTTAAACTGCATAATTGTGTGGAGATTTTTGTAGCGCGAGCTTGGACGTGATTTCTTTTGGCCCGGCATACACGCTGGCATACGCCCGGCATACGCGCTGGCATACGTCCGGCATACACCACGCCCACTTGGCACAGACTACGACTGGCATACACGCTGGCATACGCTTGGCATACGACACGCCCACTTGGCTCAGCTTACGGCTGATTGGCCTGGCATACGCGCTGGCATACGCCTAGCACACGACTGGTTTGCCTGGCATGCGCCCGGCATACGCGCCACGCCACGCCCTCTTGGCTCCGGCATACGACTGGCATACGACTGCTTGGCCTGGCATACCCTAGCTTACGCCACGCCCACTGCCTAGCATGCATCCGCTCCCAGAGTGTATATAAGGACAAGACTCTGCCTGTACGACGGACCGACTTTGGACGGCCACGAAGCTGACTAATCGTCCGGCACTTGACTCACGGTAAAACGTGGCTCGAGTGGTGACTGACTGTGGGGACTCCTGGATGTCGACTTGAGCTACGGTTCGGTCTAGATGTCGGTTTCTCTCACTGCGGGGATTCCTGGATGTCGACCTTGCACAACGGTCTAGATGTCGGTTTCTCTCACTGGACTGGGGTTCTGCACCTGACTGCTGAGACCGACGTCGACGACTACTGCGACGGTTACTGCGACGGTCACTGCGACGGTTACTGCCGACGACTACGGACGGTCGACTACTTCGACGGACGTCGGCGACTACCCTCTCGACTGACAGGTGGTGCCAGGACGGTGACTGCGACCGTAGGGAGGACTCTGGGTGCTATAGGGGGTTGCTGCAGTCCATATCGAGTCCCTTTCATTTCCAGTACTGTTCTGTTGAGTCCGCCTATTTGTCTTTGTCTGCCTATTTGTCGTTGTATGCCAATAAACGTGTTTAAGCCTAGTCGGCTAGTCTTCAATCCCCAGTTGAAGCCTTACCCCCGGACAGGACTACGATACTTTGACGACAGGGTTGGTGATTCGGCTCCTGGTATACTTTTGCCCAGCCCTGTTCCGTTACATATTGGTCCCAGGAAGTGGGGTCCGTTACATATTGGTACCCGGTAAGTGGGGTGGTCTTGTGAATATTGTGGCCTTCGACAATTGGTGCCCGGTAATTTTGGTTTTGGGTTTTGGCCTGACAATTAGGGACTTCGACAGAACTGGAACTTGGGGTGGTAGACTTTGACTCGCGACTTTGACTCGGACAGACTGACAACGATGTGGAGCACTCGGACGGACGGAGCTGCTCCTGGCTTCCCGATTACTTCGTCGCCAGCCGCAGGACAACGGAAGGACGTTCTGATCGACTTCGAGTCCAGCCGTTTCCTGGAGAAGATCGACTTCGACGACTCGCCGAAGAGGGAACGCAAAAGTATGCTGATCCCGGAGAGAAACGCCAGCGCTTTGGAGACGAAGTTCCTGGAGAATGTCAGTCGTTTGGTCGGGGAACGGAAGAACCCGATGAAGCCTGGGAAATTCGATGGAACCGGATCCCTCGAATCGTTCTTGGCACAGTTCGATGTGTGCGCGAGACACAACCGATGGACTGCAGACGATAAAGTCGACTTCCTCCGCTGCTCGTTGGAGAAGGCAGCAACGCAGTTGCTTTGGGATTTTGGAGCCCGGACGGAAGTCACGTACGAACAGCTCGTCGAGAGACTGCGTCAACGGTACGGCGCGGAAGGTCAAGCTGAGACTTTCCGAGCGCAACTGTACTACCGACGACAGAGAGCTGACGAGACGCTTGGAGATCTGCTGCACGACATCCGGAGACTCGTCGTCCTTGCTTATCCGGTTCCGTCCAACGAAACGACGGAGACCGTCGCGAAGGACGCCTTCCTCGAAGCGATCCGTGACCGGGAGTTGTCTCTCAAGGTGAGAGAACGCGAGCCAAAGACCATCGACGAGGCGTACCGAACCGCTCTACGCCTCGCCGCGTATCAGCAGACGTCGGAATTGGAGGATCGTCGGAGACCAGCCAATCGAGTAAGAGGGACGCAAGATGGCGACGCCGGTGGACAACTTCAGTCCCAACTGGACAGCTTCTTCGCTGCGCAACGCAAGTGGCAACAGGATCTGGAAGGAAGGATCTGCCGCCAGCTGGAGGAACTCAGAGGCTCGTACGGGACGAGTCTCAACGCCGAAGCAACAGTCTCTCCACCGGTTCCGCCTCCGGGAAGGTCTCCCGGGAACTCTGGTCGAGCCGTGACCTGCTTCAACTGTGGACGCGTGGGTCACGTGGCTCGTCAGTGCCGACAACGCCGACAGCCTCCCAACCGTCAAGACGACGCACGTAACTCGGGTCCGACGACGCCCGAGCAGAATGGACCAACCGTCACCAACCACACAACGAGAGACCGAACGACGACTGGTGTGACGAACAACGCGATCTACATCCGTGGAGAGATCAACGGACAGCAAAGAACTTGCCTAGTGGACACTGGGTCGGAGGTAAGCCTGGTTCCCTCGTCTGATGTTGATGGTTTGCCGCTCCGGCCTAGTAACCGCATTCTTTTGGCTGCAAATGGTACTGCGATTAGAGTCTTGGGTCAGCTGGATGTCCCGATTAAAATCTCCAGAGGGTTCTCCGTTGATACCTGCTTTCTTGTTTCTGATCAGATAGGCGAGCCTATGCTTGGAATGGACTGGCTAAGACAGTATCGCTGTAGGCTTGGTTTTGGACAGGGCGCACTCTTTGTTGGTCGTCGTCGTATCCCACTGGTTAAAGGGAATGGTTCACTTTGGTGCCGCAGGGTGATGGTCGCAGAGGAGACCACTGTTCTTCCTCGATCTCAGTGCGATATTCCATGCATGACGCAGTATAGGAATTTGTCGACCACTGCACAGGCCTGGATGACTGAGTCTAAAGAGATCCAGCCTGGTTTGCATGTAGCTAGGGTTGTGCTTGATGATGATGCCGATAGGACCTGCATTCGTGTAGTAAACTTGAATGAGCAATCTGCTTTGTTGACTGCTAATCAAATGTTGGGTGAGTTGCACCCCGTAAATGTCGAGGTAAGGGAGGAAAATGACAGACAGACGGGTCCCGAAACCCATTTAGTTGAGAAACCTATGGAGGAAATTTCGGAGGATGTCCCGACGGATGTGAAGGAACGGTTGAAAGGTCTTTTGGTGGAGTATGAAGGCATTCTCTCGACCACAGACCAGGACTTGGGACGAACCGCGATTTCCCAACACAGGATCGACACTGGAGACTCTCGTCCCGTTAGACAACCCTTACGGAGACAACCGCTTCCGTATCAGGCTGCTATTGATGCACAATTGGGTCAAATGTTGTCTACTGGAGTTGTGGAACCTGTTGTTGGTGAATGTTCTGCATATGTGGTGCTCGATGGGTCTTTGCGATTTTGTTCTGTTCCGACCCGGAATGATTCCCGTCCTTTTTCCGGAGTCGATGCCTGTTTGGGAGTTTCTTTTTGTGCAGTGTGTGCTAGCACATTCGAATCGAGCTGTGGATATGCGCATGGAAAGATGGGTTGTGGTCGTTTGAATGAGACTGGTTCCGCTAGGCCTACCTGTGGGTTGTTTTTGAATTGCGAATTTGATCCTTTTGACCCTGGAGGATATTGGTCAGAATCCCATGGGTTGTCAGAGAGATTGGGGAAAGCCTACGCAATCGCGCGCCAGAGCCTTAAAAAGGGCGCGGAGAGACGCAAGCACGCTTATGACTTGCGGGTGCGTCCTGCGAAATTTGAAGAAGGAGACTGGGTCTACTACTTCAGTCCAAGAAAGTATGTGGGACGTAGCCCAAAGTTCCAGCGGAACTTCACTGGTCCTATGATGGTTGTGCGGGCGTGCGGTCCGGTCAACTACCTCCTCCAGAAGTCGCCGAAGGCTAAGCCCTTCGTGGCGCACGTCGACAAACTACGCCATTGCTATGGGCGGACGAAAGGACAATGGAGTGAGTCGCATGCCAGGACGACCGAAGGACAACGCGCCGAGGCAACGGACAACGCCACGGCTTCTTCCAGCCGTAGGCCACGCCGCCGCTGGATAGGAACGCCTACAGAGGAAGCTCCTCCGAGAAGTCAGCGTGCCAACGTTGACGATGGTCCGACGTCCTCTGCTGCCGATCTGCCAAGGACCAGGTCCTTTGCTTCGCAGAGAAACGGAACGGCGGAACAAGGAACGTCATGGAGAGATTCGCCGGACGAGAGTTTCTACGAAGCGACAGCGGTCTCGAACCGACCACGACGGGTCGTTCGTCGACCGGTCCGATTCCAGTAAGGTTCCCGAGGATGACAGCGCGTCGGCTTCCTCGACGGCGCGCTTGTCGGCGTGCGATGTTCTACTCCTCGTCGACGCCTTCCTCGTTCTACTCCTCGTCGGCGCGCAGGTCCCATACCTGCGTGCGCCCTTCCTCTTCAAGCGCGCAAGTTCCTCGTCGGTGCGCGCAAGCCAGCGCGCGCTCTCGTTCTACTCCTCGTCGACGACTTCCTCGTCCTGCGCGCAAGTCGGCGCGCATGACGGTGCGCCTTCCTCGTTCTACTCCTCGTCGGCGCGCAGGTCGCATGCCTGCGTGCGAGTCTTTCGAGCTGAGTCTCTCGGCCGTTTCGACGATTAGGAACGGGTCGAACCGTTCCGCTCGGAACTGAACTGTTTTGGACTTGCAAGAAAGAAAAGAAGCAAGAAAGAAAAGAAACAGAAGAACGGTGACTTTCTGAACTTTTATAGATGGACTGAGATTGTGTTAAATAATTTTGCTGTCACCGAGACCGGTGTTTTTCCTATGTTTTTGATTGACTGTTTTTGCTGAGTTTTCATTGATGTATACCGTGTTTGAATCAGGTGTTATTGTGTGTCTATGAACACTGTGTTGCGATGCTTAGTGTTTGTTATAACCGTTAGTTCCTTAGTAACGCCTAGTCGGTGATTTTCTGTTTGTTCGCATTGGACTGGACATTATTATCTTGTGCGAAAATGAATGAACATTGAACTCTAGCATGACACTTAAGCGGTGGCTATTAGTTAGGTTATGGACATTGATAGTCGTATGCGTCGTTTTGTTTAGGATCTGTGCCCTGTTTGTTTTTGCTCCAAAGGGGCTTTGGACTGTTTCTGGGGGGAGCGTGTGGAGATTTTTGTAGCGCGAGCCTGGACGTTATTTCTTTTGGCCCGGCATACACGCTGGCATACGCCCGGCATGCGCGCTGGCATACGTCCGGCATACACCACGCCCACTTGGCACAGACTACGACTGGCATACACGCTGGCATACGCTTGGCATACGACACGCCCACTTGGCTCAGCTTACGGCTGATTGGCCTGGCATACGCGCTGGCATACGCCTAGCACACGACTGGTTTGCCCGCTGGCATACGCCTGGCATACGACTGATTGGCCTGGCATGCGCCCGGCATACGCGCCACGCCACGCCCTCTTGGCTCCGGCATACGACTGGCATACGACTGCTTGGCCTGGCATACCCTAGCTTACGCCACGCCCACTGCCTAGCAGGCATCCGCTCCCAGAGTGTATATAAGGACAAGACATGGGCGCCCGCACATAGGGGCAAGGGGGGCACTTGCCCCCCCCCTGGAAAATTGAAACCTATGTTTTTAACTGCTACTTTTCGGTTTTTAACAAATTTCTTTGCCTTCATGCGCCAATGATACAAATGATACACACAGTGAAAGTCAGAAATCTACATTTAGAGATCTCTATAAAAATAAACATGCTCTTATAACTTACTGCCTTGCATGTTCTAGCTCTTTCTAAAAACTGTAACAATGACCGTTGACTTTCAACCCTCCTGCGGGCGCCCATGCAAACAGCAGGCCTATAGATTTTGGCCTACTTGAGTGTAATCCAGCTGTGGTGCCAATAATCACAACTGCAAAAAATTAAATACTAATGCAAAAATTTGAAAATTTCTCATATCGGGGCGATCTACTTATTCACCAGCATTGTAATTATATAGGTCTAAACCAAGTCTACTATAATCCAGGCTCCATTTTGTCCATTTTACAAACTGCCAGTACAGAATCCAGGGAGGTCAAACTATAGATAAACTTGGCGCTGGTTGTCACTCCTCAGGATTTACACCCAAAACTAACAAAGAGATCTGTTCAAAAGGATTGATACCCACACACATCTGATCCTCGGATCCTCCACCTTCCTAAATGACACCCGCATTAACAGTTACTCTGGCCCTCTGGCTACCAGACTTGGACCTCTTTCTGACTACTCTTTGGAATAGGCTTCTAACTCGATGCAGCACATATGAAAACGCTGGTGCCCTGCGATTGGCTTTCGAGTGGCGCTTTAGAAGCAGCTAGAGGAGCACTTGCCCCTTGAAAACTGACACGCGTCTCTAGGAAACTACTTTTTAACATCTGCTTTTTGATTTTTAACAAATTTCTAAGGAAACTATTCATATTTCACCTAAAAACTGTTCTGTTTGTCCGTACTGGAGTCGGGAGCGCCTCTGAGTAGTTTCCTTGAAGAGGCGCTATATAAATACTTGAATGAATGAACGAATGAATTAAAAATTATACACAAAATGAAACTCAGAAATTTGCATAAGAAACCTCTTTGAAAAATACCCGTATTCTTAATTTCCAGCATTGCACTTTATGAGCTCTTGCTACTAAAAAATTTGGTGACTATCGTAAAAATTTGCCCCCCCCTGCAAAAATTTCTGCGGGCGCCCATGGGACAAGACTCTGCCTGTACGACGGACCAACTTTTGGACGGCCACGAAGCTGACTAATCGTCCGGCACTTGACTCACGGTAAAACGTGGCTCGAGTGGTGACTGACTGTGGGGACTCCTGGATGTCGACTTGAGCTACGGTTCGGTCTAGATGTCGGTTTCTCTCACTGCGGGGATTCCTGGATGTCGACCTTGCACAACGGTCTAGATGTCGGTTTCTCTCACTGGACTGGGGTTCTGCACCTGACTGCTGAGACCGACGTCGACGACTACTGCGACGGTTACTGCGACGGTCACTGCGACGGTTACTGCCGACGACTACGGACGGTCGACTACTTCGACGGACGTCGGCGACTACCCTCTCGACTGACAGGTGGTGCCAGGACGGTGACTGCGACCGTAGGGAGGACTCTGGGTGCTATAGGGGGTTGCTGCAGTCCATATCGAGTCCCTTTCATTTCCAGTACTGTTCTGTTGAGTCCGCCTATTTGTCTTTGTCTGCCTATTTGTCGTTGTATGCCAATAAACGTGTTTAAGCCTAGTCGGCTAGTCTTCAATCCCCAGTTGAAGCCTTACCCCCGGACAGGACTACGATACTTTGACGACAGGGTTGGTGATTCGGCTCCTGGTATACTTTTGCCCAGCCCTGTTCCGTTACATATTGGTCCCAGGAAGTGGGGTCCGTTACAATTGTAACCGGTTGCGGTGTGTCGACAGGATTGTTAATAAAGAGAATATTATTATATTAATTTCGGTACTGTAATCGCCATTACGTCCATTATCTAAAGTAGGTCTAGAATCTAGATCAGTCTGAATCCTACATAAAGGCGCGCACTGTCCATTTGGCAAGGAAAAACGTCACCTAGATTGATCATCTGTAGGGCAGTGCTGAATCTAGTCCTCGCCCATCGTAATAATAGCCTAATTGCTTCTTACTCCAATAGTAAGCAGGCCAGGCCTAGGCAAGTTTGAAGTTGATGCAGAACTAAGCCTTAAAGCAGTCGTAGACTATAGTCTTTGTTAAGACGCCAAGGTCGGCCCTGTATAACCCGTTTTTGCAGTGTTCCATCAGTGAAACATTTTCAAAATTTGAACGAAAACGGAATAATATACCCAATCGGTGACGTAGTCAAGGGCGGATCCATGGGGGCAAATCAGGTCATGGCACCAATTAGAAATTTCTTTATTTTTGACCAGCTATTCTGGCTTGGTAAGTTGACGTGGCCCCATGAGTAGTTTCGCAGGCCCTTCCCCACGCCCACTACATGTAGGTCCGTACACAAGGCAACAAAAATGTCATCAGTTATTTTTGCGGGGAAAATGGTACGATTTTTCCAGGAAATGGTATCTTTACAGTTAGTGTGCATGAGATACCTTACTGTCCATCTTGACAAGGTAGACATTATTGTGGCAGATGGGTCATTCCAATAAATGGAGTGATGTCCATCCCAGTTGAAAAATGTAACCTTACTGCATTTATAATTAACTGCTTTCCTTGTGCTACAGAAAGCTGTACAACTAGACTGACAGTGTACAGAAGTGTTTTAGTCGCTTTTGTCAATCTTTATCTACTCAACTGTACCTCAGCAGCTAACTGAACACATGACGTGTGTCCAACTGTCCATGTAATCCAAACATCTGGGTCAAGTCATCTGGTAAATTAGCATAGTTATGGGTACACTGCAAGCAAAACAAAGGCACAGCTTACATATAACCAGGTAACAGAGCGAGATCTGCAGTAATTCTACAATGATCTGAACATGGATCTTGATCAGAAGTTGTCATTTGTCAAGCACAAACTTAAAGATCTTGCCCATTTGTGACACACAAGCTCAAAACCTGCCATATGTTGGTTCCTGAGCTTTGCAATAGCTTTGCTTTAAAATACTTTTCACGAAATGAAAATATCTTTTTATAACATAAGTTATACTCATTCGATTCTTTCATTAGTTTCAAAATCAAATAAAAAGTTTATGAATATTCGTGTCATCAAAATCAGCAGAAACCACTACAGGATTACTCTGCAATTTTGGTGGTCAATAAAGTAATATACCCTGAATCAAATAACGCAAACGACATAAAAATCAGTTCACTACTTTGCAATTTATGGCAAAGGGCAAATTCATAGCCATCTGCTGTATTGAAGAATATTCTACGTTCTTGACACTACTTGCCTATTTAAGCTTCTAGCATGATATCTAGACAGCAACAAGTTTTCGAGCCCTAGCATCACATTTGCTGACCACTTTCTCGCCTGGCAATCACTGCACTTTCCTGCATGCTCTTTGCAGCAGCATTTAATCAGAGACTGAAATGTAACATCTCCTGCAATGTCCAATTGCCACCATCACCAAAGACTTTCACTGTATGACCATGCTGTCTCTCTAGATTCTGATCTGGCACCAAAACCAACCAATCTCTAGCAGACATGAATGGATATAATGCAGGTGAACAAGTCCTGCCTGATGCAGCTTGTGTCACACTGAGAAATTAAAAAGTCTTATATTTACAGTCATCCATTCAAATGTTTTGCACTGTCTTTGGTGTCTATCAACAGAACAGTTCAGATCGGACCCAATGTGCAACATTAACGCACACAGCTTGCAATTTACGAAATCACAAAATATTTACAGCAGTCAATCAATCAATCAATCAACCAATCAATCGCTTATGCTGCACTTTGACAAAGGATGCATGTTCATATCCAGTTCTCGCCAATCGCCAGTGTCTCTTGCGGCACAATGAACAGTTGCTGGTCAACAGCAGAGGAAGCAAGCATAGAGATCAGTTAACAGGCAAGGTCAACGTTTTCGCTTCTTCAGTCTCTTGTAGGAGAGCCTCGCTGATGTACCGCTGCCGAAGCTGCTCCTTTTTGCGCTCCAGGAGAGCCGCCTCAACCTACAACCAAATCAAATTGTCAATTGTCTGAATTACAATTACAATCAACTCAGTAATTTTTTTTATTGGGCAACAGCGGGATCAGTGTGACTGAAACTGAGTCTATCATGATATAACATAAGTAATTGCAATCGTAATAAATTGACAGCAGGAGCAAAATTTATTTAAGGTCACAAAAATCATTTTAACAGGAAGGAGCCATATAAAAACTTACAAGCTTATACAAAACTTGATCCCCGCTTCTAAGTAAAAAAAGATCCATACATAATTATATAAGTATCCCTCAGAGAATATAATTAATGTTATTGATAATAATAACAGTAATCATATTTATAATGGTCATGATAATGAAAACAACACAAATGAAAAGCAAGAGATAACCATTGACTTCCTTACAGAACATCTTACCTCTTTCTGTGATGGAACTGGAACATGTGCAACAAACGGCTGAAAGTGACCAAGAACCTTCTTCTTCATTTCTTCCAGCACTTCATCCGCCTCCAACAAAATTACAAATAATGTCAACCATTAAAAAATTATCCAAACCAAAGTGCTAAAATGCATCCCAAATTAATCTGTAACCCAAAGGAGTCATAAAGACAATAAGTCATAGCATAGGCATGCCAAATGAAAATCGGAATTTCAATTATCGGTTTAAAAAACAACTTAGATTTTGCTGTAACTTGCAAAATGACAATTGAATAACTGTTTAAAAAATCATTTATGAAAATTATGACTAATAAGCTTAAGGGTTGCCGTGAGAACTAACTAACTGCAGCAAAGAAACGGCTTTGCGCCGCATCAATTAAACAGCAGCTGTGGCACTGCACCAGTGCACCACCCAAGGCCCATTTATTATATGCGGTCATTGACCCATGGTATGATAAATATCAATGCATAACACGGTGATACTGTACTTCGAATGCAACAACGTCATGCACTTCGTCAAATTTTAACATTTTGTGACAAAAATAAAAACCAATACAAAATTCGTTGTGCCAAAAATCGACACTAAAAGCCCTACCTTACATACACTAGAAAGTTATTCATGACACTCTGTTGTATTATATTGCAAAAGGTCATACGGATCAGAAAATGCCATATAAATGCAATTATAATTTAATCACATACGTGATTCCGCTGAACTACATTGGAATCACATTTGAGGAATTATCTTAAAACATATTTAGTCATTTACTTCGTCCTTCATGTCGGCTGTTCTGCCGTCTTCGTCGTCATCGACTGTTTTAATGTTTTCATCGTTCAAGTCGGTTTCTTGATGCTCTCTCCATTCCTCAACCTTCAGTTCAATAACTGAAGCCAAAAACACAACAAATAATATATAATACTGTTGCAATAAGAAATTTTGATTGACTGATTAAAACTGCATTTCAATGAAGTTTCAAGATATTTTCAGTAAATTTATACAAGCATTCTATAGGACATTAACTTACTGCTACAAGTCATGACTTTTTGGATCATTTCAAAATCCAAACACGTTTACTAAATTGTAGAAGATATTTCTAAGATGATCAGAAAAATCACAACATGTTTTAGCCAAAAAGTTTATCTCAATTTAGAAGATCTATAACCTTATGATAATATATCTTTAATAATGCAGTTCACGGTTCCTAATTAGTGCTACATAAATGACTGTAAACGTACAAAAGAGTCAATGATGCTGAACATAAAAAGATATGCACTAACGTTTCTTTTCCTTTTCCTGCTCAATCAGGCAGAGAACTCCGTCATCTTCGTCACGATATCCATAATAGTCCGCATTGATATTTTTCATCAGTTCTGCCCTCGTCTTCCGTGCAGGTGGGGGCGCTAAAGCAACGACAACGAGGTAATATCAATTCATAACAATCTTCGCTTAATATTTGTTAAAACTGACACACTGCAGTATAATTACAATTCACCGCATAAATGGATGATCAAAATTTACCACAGACGTTGAATTTAACTGTTCGACAGCCAAGCAAAGTGCTCATCACGTCACACAGCTCATTTTACCAACACCTCCGGTTGAATGAAAGGAAAAGTCGGCCTCGGAAAGGGTCGTGAGAAGCGATAAATCTCTGGGTAAACCTTCACACTTACACATGGCAAGCATACAGGTAACATGAAGGTCATTTATAGGTATAAGATATACACCCAAAAATACTTTCTGACATCAGTAATAAATAATGTAAAAAATTAACTAAAAGACACTCGCTACTTACGAGCTTGCTGAAAAAGCTCCCGTACTCCAGGCAGATCTCTCGCAGCTCCAAAGTATCTAAAATACCAATAATAATTATTTACCCCTCAAAAATTATTTTAAAAATCACTTTCGAACATTTTAATAGATAATTCATGCATTTGAACCGACTATGGCTAATTTTAAGGTTGCTATGAAAACAAACCAATTATAAAAATAGATGATAGCTGCAATGCAACATTACCCATGGCAGGTTATATCTAACAGCAGAGTTAACTTCGTGAACGAAACCAAAACGAAAAAAATGATCAGGTAGTTGTTCACGAAAATGAGAATAAGTAAGAAATTGCGAACGAAAACAAAATAAAATGGAAAAGAATTATGAAGAATGAAATCAAAAAGACAATGAGAAAAAGTCTGAAGTTCTGTATTTGACTTACTTATATCCTTTATTGCCTGGCACTTCTTTACCTTCATGATCAAGCATTTTAGGACCAATTTTCTAAAGAAATATACAATTTTATGCACATCCTTTACAGTTAATCTAAAAAGTCATTAATTTATTCATTCATTCATTCCAAAATGTATAGTGCCCTTCAATCAGCCTACACAGAGGCGCTCCCAGCCCAGCCATGGTCGAAGATATTTTTAGCGAAGTGGTAACAAGCAGGCAAATTATTCCGAGGCATTGAGTGCATATATTGTGCTAACATTTCCTGATGATCATGTACAAAGAGCGATTGAGAAAGAAAGGTGTCACAGATTTACAAAGTTCCAGATAGTGTGCGATAGAAAGACGTTTGTACATAAGTAAACAATGAAGCCTCAGATTTAAAAAACAATGTTATCTGAATGTTATGCACAGTCAGCCTGTAAAGATTAAAACTAGGATCACATTAACTCAAATCATCAGTAAAAGAAAGATATATTAATAAAAAAGATATTAATATTAATGTAAACAAACAATGAAAGGATTAAAAAAACTAAACCAAAGAGAAAGAAGAGACATAATCCATATAAATAAAGAGAAGATTCTGTCTGTTTGACCGGGATGCATTTCCACAGTTTTTGAGGTTATCACTCCAAACTTCACTTCTGTGTCAGTCTGGGCATGGGACACCCAGTGGATGGGGTTGGCGAATCTCTACCATTATGGAGGCCAAGGTGGCGGGGGGGTGCGAAAACCCTAATTTTCTCTGTTTGACCGCAAGCCATTTCAACATTTTCTGAGTTTTTCACCCCAAACCTTCACTACCGTGTTGGTGTCAGCATGGGACAGCAAGTGGAGGGGTTGGCGAATCTCTACCACCATGGGAGCCAGGGCGAGGGACGAAAACCCTACTTTTCACTATAAATTTCCATTCCATTGCCATACTTCAACAATTTTTGACCTGAAATGTTGCAGCTAGACAGCTATAGTGCTACAGGGGCCCACTTTGCCACACCCAATACACAGTTACACACATGCCTCCAGCCCGCCCGGAGGGCCGAGTGGAGGCAGGGTATTGATGGAGGAAAAAAACAATTTGCCGGTAAACAGAAGTATCACGAGAGGCTTATCGGTTAGGAGGTCGCAGTGTGATGAGGTTGGTGGTTGGGCGGGGTGGAGAGCGGGCGGTTGGGGAGCTGGCTGTTGGGGCATGTACGAGTGGGTCAAAAGTGAAATTTATCGGCCAACACAAAGTACCCTACAGATGTAGAGGGAAGGTGGGCCGGCAGGTTAGGGGGTCAGTGGCTGAGTGGGATGGGGAAACCAAGTGGGGTGAGGAGTAGGAGCGAGGATATGGGATGAAGTGGAGGGTGGGTGGGGAAGTACGGAATTGGCCGGGAGCGGGGCAAATCCTAAATTTCCCGAGCAATGCCGGATACCCCAACACATACACCTCGCACCGCAGGGGCCGGGTCGGAGCACGGCATTGGGGGGGGATTTGCAAAGAAACCAAAATTTCAAATGAAGTGTAGCGGCTAGATGCCGTCTACCACACACGTCGAGGCAAGGTGGGTCGGCAGGTTAGGGTGTCGGTCGGCAGCTGAAATGGGAGAAAAAAGTGGGAGGGGAGTAGGAGTGGCAATGGGGTGAAGTGGGGTGGGGAAGTAGGGTATTGGCCGGGAATGGAGTGAATCCTAAAATATGATAAAACAAAATAAACAATAAGAAAGAAACAAAAGTATTTCTTGAAAATAAAATGCAGGCAACAGACAGTACCAAATGAATGACAGAACGTAATAATAGTACGATTAGAAAATAAACACCAGAAGATATGCTAATCACCCTGTAGTCTGGACCTCCTAGCACTTTGATCTGGTCCTCCCAGTGCCCTTTCTCTCGAAGAAGTTTATTAATCTCGTCATTCAGATCACGGAGCTTAAATTCACCCAGACCCGCTGTACATGACAAACAAAAATAGCACAAGAATGAAATTACATGAAATTGAGAATTCACTGTCAATGATAAAGCAAAAGCAATATTAACATGGTTTTTGGCTTGTCGTCATGCTTTTTACCTCAACTAAAATGTCTTTCAGCTTGGAGACCAGGCATTCAATAAATTATAACAGTGACAAATATCAAATAATCCATTGTAATGATATAATTGAATGTTGCGGAACACTGCTATAAGAACTGACACAACGCAATGGTGGAGAAATGTGGTGAAAACAGCATCAGACACCCACAGGCATTGAACCTTCGTTCATGATGATGATGATTGTAACAAATGCACACAAATATTACCATCAATTTTACTACATCCAGAGTGCCATCAAGCAGCAAATTTAAAGTAACACATTGTGCACTAGTGATGTAGCTTTTCTGGAAAAGTGTTTTGACGGAAACTTTCCGAAGAACCGGAAAACACATTAAAATAAGAAAATATCAGAATTTCACTCTCAGAAATTTTTCTTATAGTTTAAACTCCTTTTATTTACAGTACTTCTGTCGATGCGAACAATGTTGAACTTAAAAATAATTAATATGAGCAATAAACACTGTTCATTAGCATTTCAGACTAGAGTAGCCTATTGAAAACTAGTTGCATGCTTGCAAGTCTGCAGTCAACTGTTGCAGGAAATGTGTAAAAAAAACTGATATAAGCATGAAATAATACACCATCAATTTCTGTTTCTGTCTTATATTTTCATAACTCACAAATATGAAGGTGACTGATAGTCACCTTGAAGGTGACTAAATATCCAGCAAAGTTTAATTGCATTTAATTCCTAAATGTACCGATATTTTGGGGCTGTGTGAACAATTATCACTAACACTAGCAGTGCCATCTATTGAATAAACTATTACTTATAACCACCTGAGACTGCTTATAGTGATGGATGTATTTAGTAACATTACATTGAAAGAAAATTTGGACTCCTTAGAGTTGAGTATGTATTTAATAATATTTTATTGGTGGAAAAATACGTTGGAAAGTTTCAGGAAAATATGAAACTTTCCGGACAATTTTTCACCTCACAACACTAACTTCTGATAGTGATTGATGTATTTAGTAACATTATATTGAAAGAAAACTTCGGACTCCTTAGAATTGAGTATGTATTTAATAATATTTTATCGGTGAAAAAAAACGTCAGAAAGTTTCTGGAAAAATATGAAACTTTCCGGACAATTTTTCCACCTCACAACACTAACTTCTGATAGTGATTGATGTATTTAGTAACATTATATTGAAAGAAAATTTCGGACTCATTAGAATTGAGTATGTATGTATTTAATAATATTTTATTGGTGGAAAAATATGTCGGAAAGTTTCCGGAAAGATTCTTCGGAAAGTTTCCGAAACTTTCAGGAAAGATATGAAACTTTCCGAGGAAAGTTTCCGCCTCACAACACTATTGTGCACTGACTGCTATAATATCTGAGTAATAAAAGCTGTTAGGAATAAGATCTGTGTAATATGTACATAAGAAGACAGTTAACACATGTATTGCATCTCAACGGTAGAGCAATTTCAAGGGTTTTTGGCATGTCATGAAAATCAATTGTTTTTGCAGAATTGTCCAATCACAACAGAAGCAATCATCATCAGCATCATCATCATCACCACCACCACCACCATCACATCCGCCGTCATCACATCACATCACCAGGACGATGTTAAGCACCAAAGGGCTAATATTGTAAAAAAAACACGAAAGAAGATAATGCATAGATCTGGAATGACAAGGCCAAAAAAAAATGTTGTGTTTCCGGTAACCCGACCGACCCTCTTTCATTGCCGCGACTCAAATAATTTTGTGAAATTTTAAAAAAAAAATAATAATTTATAAAAAAATTTAAATTATTTTTTTATTGACATAATGCGGTGACATTGCCTTCCGTATAGAGTTGGATCTTAGGCAAAAAATGTTGTGTTTCCAGTAACCCAACCGACTCACTTTTATTGCCGCGACTCGGAAAATTTTGTGTAAATTTGTTTATTTACAGTGACATTTCCTTAGAGTTTCACGCCTGCTTAACTACTTCCTGGTTACCAGTCTTGAGAAACCTCTAGCCTTATCATTCTCACTTGAGCCACCTCTAACGGTGACTAGGGAAAATAAATTTAGCAACCTCTAGGTGTAACTAGTCACTGGCTGGCCAGTCTGGAATGACCCCTAGCAGTGATGTTCTGTTTGCACTCATCTTCCCTTCCCTTCATCTTACCAGAAAAGATGTCAACAAAATGAAATTAACAGAATTGTTTTCTAGAGCAATTTTAGGTGCAGACAGACGGGATATAGGCAGTTTATACTTGCTTAGAACACGTACTTTGTTGCAGCGTGTACCTTTATGCAAAAAAGAGTAGTTGGGTATAATTTTTCGGATAGTCGCTGTATAAAAATATTTTACCAAAATAGGCACTGTTGTGCAAAGGACACCAGTAAAGAGCTGGATTATAACTGCAATGTTCTGAAAATACCATTCTGTATCTGAGCCACTTTTTTCGAAACTTCTCCTATGATCTGCCGCCGAAACTTTTCTGCTTTGTCTGAGTCATTGCACTCAGTGGCCAAATAAGGACGGCGCTCCTGAGAAAAAAACATGCAGAGTATTAGCATTTTAATCATTGTATCCTATACCTTTTAGCCAAGTTATCAAAACTTTGACAATTACTGGTCTGAAACTTGTGAAAATGGAAAGAAAGGCTTCACTCCGTAAAGATATATCGTGAAAAGAAAGAAGAAGCTGCAAAATTCTTCTTTGTGTTAGTCACAGAATTAGTCTAGTAATACTTTCAGGATCCTCTTTCATCAGCTGTGGTTTAAAAATACAACAGTGACTTATAACATTGAATTAGACACCATGTCATATTCTGTGCTAAGTTATCTGTGGTGAATGATGTGTTGGTCCACAGTTGCTTTGGTTACTTTAACTGGGTTACTCTGCCGGCTACTCTTACCTCAGACTCGGAGTAGCGTTCTGCCTAGTATAACTCACTAATCTGAACCCCTGCATATGGAAATAATCCACTATTCCCGCATAGGCGAGATTTAATCTCGGTGTAAGAGTTATACTCTCTCATGCATGTGGCCCCTGAGCTGTGAAAGTTGCTAGCTAACAATACTGCAGCTGATGAAAGAGGATCCTGAAAGTATTACTAGACTAATTCTGTGATTGACACAAAGAATATTCCTTCAGAAGAGATGCAGAAATAGACAAAGACAGAGCTTTCTTTAGCAAGGGAAATACGAGTTGATGATAGCTTTTGAGTAGACAGAGCTTTCTTTAGCAAGGGAAATATGAGTTCATGATAGCTTTTGAGTGGTTCACAAGTTCATTTGAACAAAGCCAATATTTCAAGCTATGTGAACCTACTCTGTCAGTACACCCTCCATATGCAAAACAGCATGCATTTGAATTAACCCCTCACCTTAATGAGTACAGTACATGTACATCTATAGATGGCTGGTCCATATAAGAAATTTTGTTTGCAAAGAACTTCAAGAATTTTTTGGCAAGCTAAAAGCTACTATGCACCTGGCAGCCAGGTGCATAGTAGTGACAATATTTAACTTAGCATGATGTAGTAATTTATTTCATGCCATCTACCAGGGCTTCGGAAAATCAAATGTGTCTTTATGCAATATACTTTCAGAAATACAGCCAAACCACATCATTAGAATGCTTCACTAAATACCTTTCATGTCAGAATTTGAGAATTACCTGTTCTTTGACGATATCCAGGTGAGCAGCTCGCCAACGAGCAAGTGTTGTCCTACACAAAATAGCATTTACAAATTGATAACATTTGCTGAAACAAGTAGCATGCAGTAAGCATTTGCAAAAAAGGTCTTACATATACCAAAACAATTGGCACAATTAGCTTTCTGCAGCCAAGTGGAACACTGGGCAAATGATATTTGCAGGATAGACTGTGAAGCCGTCACACTAATTAGGGCTAGGTAAGGTAACAGAACCTCATTTTTTGCATGCCTCCATCTGCAGCAGTCCTCAGTCTTATGCTAACAATAGTCCTAAAGTCCGTTAAAACAGTTCCACAAGTTCTGCTTGCTTAAGTCTACTCATACACTTACAAGCTTACTTACTAACAAGACAGCTGTATCAAACAATGTCTAGCAATGTAATTTAACAATTTTCACATCAGCATAACCAGTGCAGAAGACATATGGGCCACTGGTGTTCATCAATGATAGCTCAAAGAATGACCATTGATCACACGTAAGAAAACATGATGGCCAAATCATATAAACAGCATCAAGCATATAGAGAATGACGTTTGGTAATGCCCTGGTTCATACCCAGGATAGCACGAGCAGAACACATGAGTTACCTCAGTGTTGCTCAAAGTTTGAGATCTTGTCCAGACATTTTTGCTTCATGAATGGACGGATATCTTGTTCCTCTTAGCTAAGTTAAAACTGTCATTATTAAAAGTTTTTGTCAAATATAGACTGTTCCAGTTTTACGGTTCAATGCATGAAAAGCAGGTAGAGCCCACGTCGATGTATGGGAATGTTGGACCATCAAGTTCCCCCCGATATGTAGAATGTCAGGATCAATGACCTGGCTGGCTGGAGGCCGAAATACAGAGTTAACTAATACACTTTAGGAATAATATATAAATGACCATATACATCACAAATGTGCACATTATAAATTGTTTAAAAAACACAACTTACATAGCCTTCTCGGAATTTCGAGCCTGGAAAAAATTACATTTCAGATGTCAAATAAATCTTAGTTTTAGCAAACCAATATTGTACAGCACATATTGTGGATACAAGCGAAATGCAAATAAAAAACCAATATGTCATAAGATTTCCAATATATCTGCATAGTTCATCGAACAAAACACACTTCATGAGAAACAGTTCTGCAACATCCAAACACGCATCACAGAAACAGTAAGATTTGACTGTTATGCACCTGCTACCAATTAGTTTTCGGTCATTGTGACTAACCGCTCGGTAGGAAGTAAACAGTATGGCGGTCACAGATACACGCAAAATAGAGCGGCCTCAACTCCGGCGATCGATAGCCCAATGTTTCCGCGCGAAACATTGGGGTCCCGCTTCAGACAGTGATGTTGTGTGAAGTAAGTAAGTAAGTGATGAAGGTATTTCTAGATCTGAAATAGAAGTCGGATTGATGAAAAAACGCTTAAGTAATGGAAGCTGGATGATGGTATTCTTATATTTGAAATAGAAGCTGGGTTGACGAAAATAACAGGCGAGAAACAGAAGCTGGGTTAATAAAAATATTATAGCTTAGATTGGAGCAGGATTGATGAAAATGTTCTTGATTAAATTAGAGCTGGATGGATAAGGATCTTGTTAATTAAATAGGAGCTGGATTGATTAAAATGTTTCCGATTAAATTGGAGTTGGATTGATGAAAAATAATCATTATTGAAACAGAAGTTGGATTCATAAAACAGCTGATGCAATTGAAAAGCTGGACTTTTACTTACTTACTTATTTTTGCCTGCTGTCTTATTGCACCATTGACTATTAAGCGGAAACATTGGGCTATCGATCGCCGGAGTTGAGGCCGCTCTATTTTGCGTGTATCTGTGACCGCCATACTGTTTACTTCCTACCGAGCGGTTAGTCACAATGACCTAGTTTTCTGAAAGACTATCCATTACACTGAATATTATTAATCCCATATTCAAATAAACAAATAATGCTGCAAATGCTGTGGGTGGCCCGGTGGTATGGCCCTCCCGCTTGAGCTGCGCCTGTTCCCTAGATCACTCTCTGACACATTCTATAAGCACCTAAAATTAAAAACAAATACTGAATGAAAAAAGACTGAGGTGTTGAACCCTCAACCCATGTTGGCTTACACCTATGTACGTAGACCCTTAAAGTAGCAACACCTATTCGTATATTTTAAAAACTACGCAACAAGACTGCATAAAACATTTGAAAAATATATAAACACTAACCATTTTTAATTCGTCAATAAACACCTATACAACTTAAACTTCTATTCACGCACGCCAATTATTTTTATTATATCTATGCGCCAAATATACGTCCACAATATCCGGTTAAGATTTCCCAGGAAAGGGTTAGTTTGAAGGAGAACGGGTGGTCAGCGCATTGACGTTCAGAACTTCAGAAGTAACTTATTTATTGTTTACTTTTTATTATTTATTTTTTCCTCAACCAAAACAGCAAACAAACATGATACAATTATGGCGGTGAAGAATACTTTAACATAATTTGGTTAAGAAAGGGAATTATCAAGACGATGTGGATTTCTATATTCCTATGAAAACTGGTTATTATTATATTCGTTTAATTGGCAATTTAATTGGTTTTAGCCTAATCTAATTTCTCAGCCAAAGTTAAGAAAATCTAAACTGCGGGAACCAGATTGGTTAAACTTTTAGAACATTCAATCAGTCCCGAGATCTATGGGAGTGGTTGGGAAAAATGGCAAGCAAAATATGGCGCAAAGAGCTAGCACTCGAATGCGGTATCGCTTCTTATACTATAGTTGCAGTCTGTCATACCGGATTGTTGAATAAAGGAAATTATTATCATAAATTTACACTGTGCTTTGCAAACTTGGTCCTTCGCTTACGATGGTCGCTAGATGACGTTTTAACCTCAAATTCTATAGTTGAAGACTATGTCATCTAAAATATTAACTTTATGTTAAGTTCCGGTTTCTCCATTTTGCAATTTTATTGTTTGAAAGTGACAGTTTTAATGAATTCAAACTATTCTTTGTATTTATATTAGTATCGACGTTTAAAGTTTGTCTGCGGTTCTGAGGTTTAACTGTATTATTTATAGATCGGATATGAGTAACGGTAGATTGGCCGTTGAACATGGTGCGCTGTCGCAAGGCTTGACAGATAAAGCAAAACAGATGGCGTCAGGCGATCAGGGAAATGCGGACTTATTAGAAGTAGCACGACAGGAGTACAACAGAAACAAGAAAATAGTCATTACTAGCGTTCCTCTTATGACACAAGATGTAAGTTTAATTGAAAATGGGTAATTACGCACACCGCATGCCCGTACTCGTAACAATATGGCTGCCAACGAATGCAATAAATTAGAGCGCGGCGACCTATCGACGACATCGAAACATGCATCCCAACATGCAAAGCGCTCAGTAAGTAAGTAACCGGCTAATTGGCCACATGCAACATAAGTAAGTAAGTAATCGAAATAAAATCGATCCAGCTTCTGTCTAGGCAAGAATTTGTTTGATAAATCAATCCCGCTTCTGTTTCGTCAGCAAATATTTTCATCAATATAGCCTAACTTCTATTTCATTGAAAATTATTGTTCATCAATCCAGCTTCAATTTCAGCAGAATGACTGCACTAACCTTAAAACTAACCCTAACCGACCCTCACGACGCCTAACCTGAGCCCTATCCGAACCTCACGTGATAAATCCCGCTTCTATTTTGGGGGTCGTAAAACAGTCAAGAACCATTTTTACTGTTGCTACTTGCGTAGATTACTTAATTACTGAGCGCGGTACAGGTATAGAAGTATGCATCCGCTCCGAACGTCAAATTTGTCTTGATTTCCTATATATACGAACGTATGTATTCAAACGCGCCTATTCCCAATGTTCTAGAACGTTCCTGCGATTTTTTATATTTTATCGAAAATCTTCACAAACCATTGCAATTTCGTATTTAAATTCAAATTCACTGCAATGAAAGTCACTCTCGCTATGTGTATACACATTTCAATGACGTCATTGAAATGTGTGTGCACATATTATTGCGAGACCGAAGTTAAAGACACGTTTCCTATGTATTTCTGTACATTTTGATAAAACTATAAAAAAATCACAGGAGCATTCTAGAACATTGGGAATAGGCGCGTTTGAATACATACGTTCGTATATATAGGAAATCAAGACAAATTTGACGTTCGGAGCGGATGCATACTTCTATACCTGTACCCTGAGCGCTTTGCATGCTGGGATACATGTTGCGATGCCGTCGACAGATGTCGTCGATAGGTCGCCGCGCTCTAATTTATTGCATTCGTTGGCAGCCATATTGTTTGGAGTACGGGCACGCAGTGTGCTTAATTACCTGAAAATGTACTATGCTGTATAGCGAGGGGCGGTGCGTAGCGAACCCCAAAGCGTCTGTGGCGGAATAACCTATTCCTCGCAGTGCATGAAGAATTTAAGGCATAGCTATAATAATGGGGAACGGACATTAACACTCCGGACAAAACCCCAGACAACCCCTCGCTCGATTTAGCCTAGGACAAAAAACCCGGACAAACCCCTCCCCGCCCTGTGCAAATAGCCTATTTCTGTAGTTAATAGATGAAACGCGTTTCATCAATCCAGCTTCTTTTTAAATAGAAGCAATTGATTTTATCAATCCAACTTCCATGTAAATGACAATTATATTTTCATCAATCCAATTGATTTTATCAATCCAACTTCCATGTAAATGACAATTATATTTTCATCAATCCAGTGCCAGTTTAAGCAGGAACATTTTCATCAATCCAGCTCCAATTTAAGCATGACTATTTTTATCAACCCAGCTTCTATTTAAGCAAGAAATTTTTTATCAATAGAGCTCCAATTTGAGCAAGAATATTTCCATCAGTCCAGCTTCCATTTAAGTAAAAAGGATTTTGTATCAATTCGACTTCTATATAGTGAGAATTCTTTTCAGTATTGATCCTACTTGTGTATGAATAACAGATGTGCTTTGAACTTGCGACCGCCTTTCAGAGGATTACCAGTTATACACAATTTATGTTCTACCCAAGGAGGTTTGTCCGGGGGCTTTTGTCCCGGGGTTAATGTCTTACACTCATAATAATGGGGACCGCTAGTTTGGCATGTTATTTTGGCATCTTTTGGTGAGTTGTCAATGACTGGAGTGTAGGACTTTCAGCGTGCTGTCATTCATTTAAAGAAAAGACACATGGATTATGGATTCATTATAAAAGATTTTTTTATTAATTGCTTAAAGTATTGTGTGCTTGAGTGGTCTAGAAATTAGAATGCTTTTCTGTTGCTGCATGCACCTCAATGCCTTTAGTTGAGATTGGGTTTCCATCAGAAGATATGACAAATTTGAAGGATTCCTGGAGCAAACGGGTTTAGCAAATGCTAGATTATATGATGCATTGACCTTTTAAACTCTCCTCGATCATGTAATTGTCTGGTTAAAAAAATGGCCAACACGAAACTAAACAGCTTGTATGTTCAGTTTTAATTTTGATGCTTTTGTTTTACAGGAAGCTAAAGAATTTCTTTTGAACTTAGACTTTGTCAACATTTCCGTGAACAAGAAATTTCGGCAAGGTACGAGAACATTCTAACTACTAGCGAACTTTACAGAATTATAATGAATTTAGAAAGTTTAATTGAATCTGAAATTAATGAATATTTAATTATATACTTGAGAGCCTCCTTTTCATTCATTCATTCGAGTATTTATATAGCACCTCTTCAAGGAAACTACTCAGATTTGCTCCCAACTCCACCATAGCTAAAAAGGACAGTGCTAATAGAAAGTGTCAGAGAGCAGGCGCAGCCCAAGAGGAAGTCCATGTGATACCATGACTTACTTGACTTATGGCCCTGGCGAAGCTTTCGCCCGCATCAGCCGCTCCTTTATGGATAGCCTCCAGTCATCCCTGTCCTGTGCTCTCCGCGTCGCCTCTCCCACGGTTAGTCCCATCTCCTGGCAATCCTCTTATCCATATTGAAGTTTCTTGATCGATCGGATTGTAGGGTGACTGATCAAGTCTCTCCCTCTTCCCCTGGTTCAGATTTAGCCAGGACCGGGTCCTGTTGCCCGGGAGAGACGACGAGGACGTACTGAACCACCTCCCCAATAATATATACCATAAGGCCAACCAAACAAAAAGTGCTCCTTTGCATAACGGAGTTATGAGCAAACGGAACTGAAAGCACTCTTCTTCCCACTGAGCATAAGATCAACTAGTCTGAGTATCCGACACAGGCTTGCAAAAATCACGTAGGTAAATTCTAGCAGGACCTTCTCCTGCTAGCATCACCATGCCAAGAAAGCAACCCTGTATTCAATACACTGACAGACGGAGCCAGTACAGAATTTCAAGCATGTAATTCGAAACATGATTGAATTTGGGTATTTGACCAATAAGGCGCACCACAGAGCATGAGTACGGTCAAGGGAAACTAGCCGACTAGGTGGTAAGCTAGAATAAAGACAAAAAAATCAACAAGGTGTAGTTGCAGCGCCAGGTGAGAGAGAGAGTGAGCTACAGCACAAGATAAATGCAGGAGTGATTGAGGTGAGGTGTATGTATTACAAATTTTATGTGCTAGCAGTGTTTTTCTGTGTTTAAATTGCTTTTACATGATATGCAGAGTTTTTCTGTGTTTAAATTGCTTTTTGATGTTCTATTTCTCATAACCTTAGATTTTTCTAAATAACATAAATTATGTGTTGACTTATTATATGCCTACGTTACAGTAATAGTTACAATGAGGAATTCGACGGTTGCTGAAGATGCCGTTGCGAAGCTGAACAAGAGAATGTTTGCTGGCGGTGAAGTGAACGTGAAAATCCTTCCAAACAACAAGCTGCTCTGCGTCTCACAGCTTCCACTCACAATGGAAGAGCGAGACTTCCGCTCACTTGTCCAGCCGTGCGGAGAAACGGAAAGGTGTTTCATCATGCGCACAAAGACGGGTAAATTGAGCTCAGCTGGTTTTGTTCACCCTTTACCCGTTTGCCCCGAGAATATCCGCTGAAATCATGGGCTTAACAGGAAAAATTAACGGGTAAAGGGTTTAAGGGTTCGTTGTAACGTGATTATGTCGTTCTCATATTTCTACAGTAGCCATGTTTTTCATACTTGTCTTGCATGCGGGATCAATCAACGCGAGCTGGATATGAAACCATAGTCGAAAATCGTATTAACTTGAACAAGCTCTGTGAAACTCAAGATATGTTATAATGGAAATGGGTTGAACTACAGTAAGTAGGCAAGTTAAAACTAGATATTTATGTAGTGGCTTTATGCACCTTTTAAAGGTGTTCCGATACATGTTCATATGCAGGGAAGTGATGTATGCTTAAACACCTATGGACATGCATTGGACAATTGGATTTAGATCTCTTTTATGAAGAACTGATATGGGCTATGATACTAGGACCTGAGTTATCAACAACTTGGGTCGGGAGTGCTACTGAATCTGTGAGCGGCGCTTTATAAATGTTCAATTACAACAGACAGGATAATTACTAAACGCTTATTTCGTGACTATGGTCTTTGTTGTTTGGTTTTCGAAGGATCCAGTAAAGGCTATGGCTTTGTTGAGTTTGTCTGCAACCGAGCGGAGTCAGAAACTCTCCGGTGCAAACTTGATGGCAAGTCACACGATGGTTCTATGCTGCATTGCGATTTTGTCAAGGAATCAATCGTAGACTTTGACCAGCTCAACTCGTCATGCCTTTGCGTTGGCAATCTGCCGCTGGACTTTGCTGACGACTCTCACCTGCGGCAGGTGTTCAGCCCTGTCGCTGAGCCACTCTTTTGCCGCGTAAGCCAGGCTGATGTCTTTTTATTTACCTGCTACATATATTCTAGAAAACTAATGTTCTAGAATATGCTCTTAACCCAACCACAGCTGAAAAGAACTGCCATCAGAGAAATACAAAATGCAGGTGATGAGTTCGTATGTAGGATAGGGAACTCTGGATGAAGCCAATTCTAGATTGTCATGCCCATGAACGAGAAGAACTGATGTTCTAAACTCTGAGATCTTAAAAACCATTATTCAAGCCGAAAAGCTTCTTTGAGCAATAGACTGTCTTCTGAAACAACCTTCATCTGGAAATGTGGGTTACTCTACCTATAGATCCCTTACATTGTGATACACCCTTGTATCGCTGTTGGATAACCTTGTTTTCACTCATTCTAGAGAATGGTGAAATATGCTGTACTGATATCCAGAAATGTACATTCATACTACTGCACCATGCCAGTGTGATTGCATCAAGATTCAAGATAGCTATCTGTATCTGCATCTGATTTTTGTAGGTGGCTCGAAAGGAAGACAAGCCAGTTGGATTTGCGGTTGTGGAGTTTTCTAAACCTGAAGAAGCTGAGGAAACCTATAGTCGAGTTCAAGGTCATAAGATCGGCAACCAGAAAGTTAACATAAAGTACTGCATACCTGGACACCTAGCACCGGAAGCATTCAATCGTCATCT
Source organism: Lumbricus terrestris (assembly GCA_949752735.1). NCBI lineage: Eukaryota > Metazoa > Annelida > Clitellata > Crassiclitellata > Lumbricidae > Lumbricus > Lumbricus terrestris. The sequence goes on from OX457036.1 coordinate 44,627,603, forward strand.
GAGATTCCTTGTCAGTAATTCCATTTGAGGAAGAATTGACTTTCATCATCGCATTCATTATTTGTATAATCATATTCTTTGTGTCTTTTATGAATTCGTTCATTAGTTTACTAATTTCTATATCATCCGTGTTATTCCGTTCATTTGTTCATTTGTTCATTCTGTTGTTGGTTAATTAATTTCGTGGTTATTTCAGTTCGTCATAAAGTCATTTTTGAGCTTAATGATTCTGTTATCACAATGTCTATTGTGCATAGCACTTTGTGTGACTAAAATCATCTGTGTTCAAGCCATTTTCAGGACCACTTTTTGGATGCTTGCCTGAGGTTGATATTTCAATCTTATATTTAAACCATGGCCCTATATAGTGACTCATAGTTGCCAACTCTAATCTGGCTAATCGGCAACTAACGGATGAATCGGTATACATGCATGTTTGTTTGTATGTGCACTTGTTATAGCGCCCCTTCAAGCTCTCTCCACTCAGAGGCGCTCCCGAATGCAGAGCGGACACTGCATCGGAGTTTCACACCGAAGCGCTGAGCAATTGCGAGTGAAGGACTTGCCCAAGGTCCCTACACGGCGAGGTGGATTCGAACCTCGAACCTTCCGGCTTCAAGACAACGACGCCACCACTACACCACCGCGCCCCACATGCATGATGATGTCTTAGCAGTCTAAGTGACAACTAGTGCTAGTCTGTCTCTCTGAGGGTAGCTGGCTATTCGTTACGTAAGGAGGGTAAAAACTACATGGCCGGCATTTGTGATTCGTTCACTTCGACAAAGTTTCAGTTGACGAAGTGTGTTTTGGAGGCACCACGATTCATTCCACTGACTGGAACGATCTATGCTCTTCACTTGCTGGTATGCACTAGTCATATTTCTCTACCAAAACTAGGTTTAAAAGACCTTCCATTTATCATACCTCATTTTGCAAACAATTCAAGGTTGACTGTTGGTTGATAGCTAACCATTCTTTTAATAAATTAATTTGGGGTTAAATGTTGATGATGTTAAAGTGATGTTGCATCGCACATTACTTACGGATAATTATGTGTGTGTTTGTGCAGGATGCTAAGGATGGAGCAGAGCTAAACGTGGCAAATGTATTGCCGATGAACGTGATACATGTCGTAGCTCATCCGCCTCCAGTTTGTTCCGTCTTGGTAAATCTGTTGGAAAAGTATCCGTCAGGTGTGTAGCAGTCATAGTACACTCAATGCCACTTAAGTGCATAATGGATTAGAGCATAATTTGATTATGTGCATTGATACTTGATATGGGTATTTAAATGAAAGACAACTCCTGGTATGTACATATGTGCAATTTGTGCATAATTTTTTTGTGTGCCTAGCCAACTACAGGCTTGTTATGCATTGCTCTGTGTAAATCAATGCCCCTTAATTGCATATATAGGCACATTAGATTAGAACATTAGGCAGTTCACTAGTGGAATGCAAATAACTCCAGCTGGGGATGTAACATTCCATAGTGTTTCAGATGCTTGTTTGAACGCTTGCTTAAGTTGTAGAAACATAAATTCAGTATGCCCAATTATTTTCACATCTGTGTAAAACTTTCACTTTTGGCAGAGCAAATATTAGAGGTGCTTTTAAACAGGTCTGGGAGACGTTACATAAGCTCCACCTGTGTTATTAAATATCTGTAACTTTGGCCTGTTTTGTGCGTGATACATGTGAACTTCTCTGCACAAGTCGGTTGCGTCGTGCATAGGTTAAGGCCAGGGCTGTAGTAGTTAAGGGTATATGCGGGTATATGGCGTGTACTCATCTCACAAGGACTAGTGTATAGCTTTTAAGACTATAACTTCAACAAAACTTCAGTTTGGAATGTATTTATTTCTGTTCACTTAACCTAGCAAGTTGAAAAGCAATTTTAAAATTCACAAGGGTAGGTAGGTATGTAGGCCTAGTCTTTGCAGCATGAATACTCCCATGTCTCATATTTCATGCATTCTAGCCTACTTATAATGGGTTTTGAATATGACGGCAATGCATAATTTCGAAAGTGTAGAAGCCTTTGTTGAGTTAACAATAATTTTAATTTGTTTCGCTTGTATTAAATGTAGCTTTTATTTTTAGTTCTGAAGGATTTCAAGCAGCTCCTACTTCAGCTGCAGATGCACTTAAATGTGGAACAGCAGCAACTCATGTCTGACAAACCAGGTGAGCCTCATCTGAGGTGTACTGGGATCCCTTCAGAGTAGGGTAAATTCCAGTATGCCCAATCTGAATTGTAGGGTATAGTACTGTATTTTTCGGACTATAAGTCATGGTTTTTTACATGGCCGTCGGCGAGTGCGACTTGTATAAAGGTGCAAATTTTTTTGAAAGTTACAGAACAGAGTTGCTAACTTTGTTCCTTTTTGGACAGATTAAGTTCTATATAAGAAATTTCAAAATCAAATGCATTTTAGAGGATGCTCAGTGAGCACAAAGTTTCCATACAGTCATATTAAAAGTTATGTAGCTTAATCTATTTAGAATTGTTGCATTGCAGGTCTCATCCGTAGCAGTACTAGCGTCAATGCTTTCTTCATGTATGCCCCATTTCAAATTTCAGAGGCGTTGGGCATCCAGTAAACGTTCATAGATTACAGTAAAATTGTGCTGAATTGTTGAGTAAGACCAAATGAACAAAATTATCTACATCCAAAATAAAAACATTATTCTCCCCCCCAACATTGTGATGTGAATCACCCTAATATTCTTGTATATAGCCAGGTAATGTTTTTGTCCATTTGCTCTTGAGGATCTTCATATTTCAGTTTCCAGGTCCTTATTTAAATAGTATCAAAGGATAACTTATTACGTAATTGCTGTATTCTAGGTCTACTCGGTGAGGCACCTAACGTCAACAGTCCACTGAATACTCCAGGGTTCCAAGTGTCAATCCTTGCGGTCATGCTTGGTCATGAACTCCAGCAGGTAATCTAAAAAAAATACATGATGTTGACTAAAGCATCAATCATGGCCAATATGCACATTGTGTGTGAAATTGATAGATGAGTATGTGTGTTAGTCAACAATTTTATTCAAGAAACATGGCAAATGAAAGTGCTTACAAACCATTTGCATCATCATGGCTTTTTGTTGACAGGTTCATAGCGTAGCATGTTTGATTTAATTGTCTTTGATGGGTGCTGTATAAATTTGTGATTTGATGTGCATAATATATGCAAAATGTTTCTGCCTTTAGCTTTCTTTCACAGGGACAGTCTGCATTTCTTTGTCTTACCTCTTTGGGAACAGTTTTCTTTCCTTGTCACAAAGGCTGTAAGAACATTTTTGCTGCCTTGCCTTGCTAAAAACAGTTTTTATGATATGTTGCAATGATAAAACATTGGTGTTTTGTATGGCTATGTTTGCTGCTGTTTCAGACGGAGCCAAATGCAATGTCTAACGCGGCCATTTTGGGAATGCTGCCTGTAAGTTGAGTTCCGCTTCAATGTGCCTAATTATATAGAACTTTTGAAGCTGTAAACTTTGTTCAACTTTTTTCAGCAGCTTTTTTCAGCATTTCTGCCGAGTTAGATCCTGTAACCAAAATGGCAGTTTCTGCATTAATCTACTGCGTGGATATTTAGTACTTTTAATTGCATTGCTGCTATTTTAGCTCCGAAGTTATTTTCTGAGCCCATTATATACTGCATATTAACTACTTCCGTATGAACTCTGGAGATGTAATGTATTATTCTTTCAGTCAAACGTGTAGCAAAAAGTAAGCATTTAGTGCTACAGAATACCTACATGGAAACTTCACTGACAGTAATGTGAGCAGGCATTTATGTCCCACCTAGTTTGACGCTCTCAGTATTACAGTGCCTGTGTTTGCCAGTCAGATATTCTTTTTTCCAACATGAAAGGTTCTGCATATGCACTTGTCATCGACCGTGTTGATGTTGTTTTTTGGTCAGATTATTTTCTCTAAATTATGGCATTTTTCAGTAATTTTTAATATGTTGAAATTTGCTGTTGCTAAGTTGCATACTGGACTTAATCTTCGTTTCTGTTGTGGATTTTTTACGTTTGGCGATATTTTGTTGGCATTTTGTCTTGGTGTGCACAACTGAGAAGCAGCAACAGCTTTATCGAGTTGAATCTAAGGACCTTGTATCGGTGTTTGGTAAGTAGGGTTTTGTTTTGTTTTTTAGCCAGGTTTCAACATACAGTCAATGTTTAGCAGTTCAGGAATTGCACAGGCATCAAACCTCATTCAGGCGATGTGCGAAGATGATGATGATGAAGACAACGAACAGGAAGTGGTGGACCAAGGGGATGTGGAAAAAGTTGAGCCAGAAAAGATGGACGTGGACAAGAAAGAGGAGCCGGGCGAGGAAAGCAAAGAAGGGGAGAAGCCAGCAGCTGCTTCGGAGGCTGAGATTAAACCACTGATGTCAGTGACGCCTACAGTTCCTTCGTTGATGGGATCAGGTGCGAACCTATTGGCCGACCTCGATGCTCTGCTTGGCTTCATCCAGAAGAACTACAAAAGTCGTGGAAAGCATCCGTTTGCTGTGGTGAAGCCTGCTGCCACTTCGCAGGAATCGGTGGCGCCACCTGGACCGGTTGCTGCTGCAGGAGATTCATCTGAGAAGAAAGAGAGCATCCTTGGCGAAGCACCGGCACCAAAGCCTGGTCTGCTGGGTGCACCACCACCTCTCCTTTCTCAACCAATCACCCTTAACAGACTGAATCGCACTGGTGTCAACCCACTTCTTGGGTCTACCATTGAAAAGCTGATCCAGCGTTATATCTTAATGGGTCCGGCGAAAGCCGCCCTCATGCTGGCATCATCTGATCCACAGTCTGTTGTCAACCTCATGGACGTTCCGCTCCTCCGACCTCTACTGTCCGCTGTCACTCCCTTGGCCTCTGTTGTCAAGGGTGATGGGCTAATGGGGGCCCGTCCTCCAGTTGCAACCCCGGTTGGCCTGTTGAAGATGAAGCTGGGAACGGAAAAGAATACTGGTGGTGGTCTCTTGGGTGATGGTCTAATGGGTAGCGGCCCAGGGGCAGGGTTGCTCGGGAGTCGGCCTCAGTGGGGTGATGGACTGATGGGCAGCAAACCCTGGGACATGGATAAGAAAAACAAACCATGGCAGAATAATTCCAACTGGGGCACATCTGGGTTTGGCAGTGGAGGAGGAGGAGGCGGAGTATTGGGTGGTGGTAGTGGTGGAAATTTTGGAGGTAGTGGCGTAGGTTTTGGTGGAAGTGGTGGAAATTTTGGAAATAGCGGTGGAGGTTTTGGTGGAAGTGGTGGAAATTTTGGAGGTAGCAGTGGAGGTTTTGGTGGAAGTGGTGGAAATTTTGGTGGTAGTGGTGGAAATTTTGGTGGCAATAGTGGAAATTTTGGTGGGAGTGGTGGAAATTTCAGTGGTGGCAATAGTGGAAATTTTGGTGGGAGTGGTGGAAATTTTGGTGGTGGCAATTTTGGAAGCAATGATGGAAATTTTGGTGGTAGTGGAGGTGGTTTTGCTAGTGGAAATTTAGGCAGCAGTGGTGGAGGTATTGGTGGGAGTGGAGGCTTTGGTGGTGGTGGGAGTGGAGGAAGCTTTGGTGGTGGCAATAGCGGGAATGCTGGTGGTGGGAGTGGATTTGGCGTAGGTGGTAGTGGAGGATTTGGTAGTGGTACAGATTATGGTACTGGAAAAAATAGTGGGAACTTTGGAAGTGGCGCATGGGATGCTAACAAGGGTAAGTCTTGGGAAGGTGGGAAACCATGGACTGGGAGCAGTTCGGGTGGGAATCGCTTGGGTGATGGAAGAAGCATGGGCAGTAACACGTGGGACAGTGGGAAAGGGCGTGGGGCTGAGTGGGATTCAAGTGCACAGAGTGGGCAGTGGGATAGCCAGAAAGATTATCAGGGTACCTGGGATGAAGGGAGTGGAGGCATGGGTTGGAATGAAGGGAGCAGTGGATGGGGCGATGCTGCTGGGAAATGGAACTCAGGACAACAGCAGTCACAGAGCTTTGGCCAGGGTCAAGGTCAGCAGACATCTCTGATGGGTGAACCCCCTTCTTCATCGTTCAACATGCAGGTCAGACTTTACATCAGCCAGGCTGCTTTTGTTTCTTTCTCTTATTTGGCGTGCTGTTGTACCTTGCAGCCTCCGTATCCCATAGTGCAGAATTTTTTCAACCTGTGGGTCGCGACCCCAGGGGAGTTGCCTTACAATTTGCTTGGGTGCGTTGATACTTTAAAAGTTTGTTTAGAAATGAAGTTGCCAGCCAGGTTTCTTAATATTAATATTTATGTAAAAATTGCGGCAGCTTAAAATTTAATTTTTGCTTATTTTTTTTATTTTGTCGGTCGAATCTGTTCTGCTTCACATGGCGAGCACCCTAATCACTACCATATCTCACAATTTGATACCAAGCTCCGTGTTGAGTAGTGGGAAGTGGGGGGGTCGTGTTCGCTTTCTTCTGTTAGGCAACTGAGCTAAAGAGATCTGCTGTATAAATAACTACATACATGTATATTATAAATAAGCAATTATTGTAAGTGACCATTATAGCTTTATGCTGCTGTGTCACTGATCTGTTAGATCTCATCAACAGATTACATTTGCTGATTTCGATGTTTATATCTTCTCGGCACGACTAGAGATGTCTTGTACTGTAAAAACACTATAGATTAAGCTTTGTGTTTTCCATTGTAGGGTGGTGGTAATCAGAACTATGATGCTTACTACACGGAAAACAAAGATTCCAGCTGGGGCGATCAGTACAACAAGGTCAGGTTTTTTGTGGGTCCTTATTTACTGATTTGCATGCTGTAATGTAAAGTAATAAGTCAGGATTACAGATTGGTGCTCTGCTTAAACACTGGCAGATTCAACAAAGGTGAGCAAACGGATCATGGGAGTACTTAAATTGGCAACCATTTGTAGAGTACCAAGCTATTGGACGACAGGATGATAGGTACAGTGAAAGTTACGCAACCTACGTTTGCTTAGGTTACACTGGACCATATGGGTAGACTTGGAAATTGGGAGACAAAGAAGGTGTTCTGTGTGATGCTGTGGTCATATGTGTGCTTCTGGTTGTCAGGTTATCTCTGCCTTTGTGTCGTATGTTTAGCCTTCAATCCCTTATTTACTTTCTGTGCAAGTTTCTTCGGGGATTTATTGCCTTTTACCCCACTAGTATCAATCAATCAATTATTTATGTACATGTATATATTTGTATAGATCTCTGTCTGTCCCAATGCCTGTTCTGTACACTTGAATCCCACTCACCCCATACCTTTACCAGCCTTAAAGCAACTTTGAGGTAGGGATAGCTTTATTATGTATCATAAACTGCCATACTGATAAGTGTTTAAGGTGTATATTGAATATACCCTCCCTTACATTACTGTTGATCGTAGGGTAGCTATGGCTCTAATGATCAATCTTACTATGGAAACAACTGGTCTGCTGGAGCGAATGATGCCAGCAGTTCGGCATCTGCGGTAAGCCACGATCTGTGATTCAGTGATTATATCTGTCAAGTAAGTCTACTTGTTGATTTGGAGATCCATACATGTGACGTTAGTCTGTCACTGTTCTGGTAAGTTCATAAGATGTCATATGATATCTGAAGTAATCGGAGGATGTTTGTTCTTTGAAGTCTGAGAATGTTGGGTCTTTGAATTAAGAGGATGTTAGTTTAAGGTCTTTGAACTCAGAAAGTTCATGGCATGCATAAATTGCTCTAGTTGGCTGCTTTGAACTGACTAGGCAACAGGCATTTGTAACTTGAAACAGGTTTGTACTATTGTGATTTTGACAGATTCAAGTTCATTTGATATTTTTCATATTTCTTTATTTAGTTCTCGTATTTTCTATAGCGCCCCTTCAAGCTCGCTACTCAGAGGCAGTTCCGGCTACAGCGTGGGCACAGCATCTGAGTTTCATGCCGAAGCTCACGAGCAATTGCGAGTGAAGGACTTGCTCAAGGTCTCTACACAGTGGCTTGAGGTGGATTCGAACCTGGAACCCTTCAGCCCCAAGAAATCGACTACTCAGATTTCACATCTGCAACATAGATTTGAGTCCTGAACTAGACATAATTATGTAATCGACTTATGTTGCATCGTTGAACTGTAATTGCCATTAGAGGTGATCCAGGGCTTTTTTAATGTGCCGTTCTATGCAAAATGTGGAGTTGTAAATGAATTTATGCAGTTGTAAAAGTAGTTGTGTGCAGTGGAGATCATTTGAAAAAGGTAATTGCAGGCTGGTTTACCACGGAAGAAGGACATGTGCAGTGAAAAATAAGCAGGAAGGTGAAATAAAACAATTTTCAAGTTGATGATTTAAGAAAAAGGTCATCACCAGTTTTTCCGTCGCCGACTTTTCTTGGGAAAATTTTCATATAGCGACTAGAAAATTTTCCAAAATAGATCTGCAAGAGTAACTATATAAGTTGTACTTTGGGTTACACAATCAAGCTCGTTCCACTTATGAAAGGCCTTTTTAATTTCTAGCTGGCAACTGGTCACAGTTTTGGTCAAGGGATTGAAGATACATCCCCATCAATAATATCTAGTTACACAGTCTAACACAGAGATGACATTCGAAACCACCACTTCGGTGCTCTTTTGGCCCCAAAATCACTTACAAAAGTATGTGGACAGCAATGCTTCTTCAAAAACATCCATGCGAATATTTCTTGGATTCCACAGGTGGTCTACTGCTCTGTCCATCTACCTACCTGTCAGTAGTTTTGTCCTTGTGTATATATAAGTTCCAGTTTTCTGTTTGTAGTTTTGCCTTTGACCATCTGTCTCTGCTTATGTGTAGTTTGCATCTGTCTTTCTGTATGTTTATTTCCTGGCTGATCTGACTGTTGTCTCTTAGAGGATTGTCGTCCATGTTGCTTCTTACTTGTTAGGTGTTGCCGCAACAATTGCCTAGAACAACACACCTGACAAATTGATCAACAAAGCAAACATTGTGAAGTGACCTGTTTTCGCAAAAAATTTCTGTCCTTGCCTGTCTGCTATTTGTGCTTTGTTCCTGTTCACTGAGTAAATTTCTTTGCACTGCATCTTGTATTGCCTTGTATAACACACACACACATGTTATGTTACATTGCATTACATCAGATATTATCTATTACTTTGAATTGTACAAGATATGTAATTACTCTGCATTACACCCAGTGTTGCATTGTGCAAGATATGTAATTACTGTCATTACACTACAATTACATTTCAACAGATTACTTGGTTACTGTGCATTACACCAAATACAGTACTTTGTTTTTGTGCTAAATAGTACATGGCATTACACCAGACATTGTTACAGTGTTCTATTCTTTCCTGTTTACTGCATATTACAACAATGGTGTATTGTACTGCATTCGTGTTGCTACTTGTTCTGACTGTTTCTGTTATATTAAGCCATCCTGTATACTCCGACTTCACTCTGACTTAGTGCGACTTATGGAAGCTGTCTTGTTCTGACTGTTGTGGTGAAATACAACTTGGGTATTGTTGAGCTAACCTTTCTCTGACTCATGTAAGCTGTCTGACTTTGTTCTGATGAAGTACTTGATGACTTTGTGAAGTTGTCACTCTCCAATCTTATTCTTACATACAACTGCTACTGTGATGAACTATTCTTATATATCTCTTTAATTGGTTGCCATGGATAAGACTTAACTTTGTTATCGTCGTATTTCAGGTTGTACTTCGCTGGTGTTCGGCCTCCTCCTCCTCCTCATTGTGTTCGTGACTTGGCACATTCATTGGCTGATTGGACTAGTGTTTGCTTACATCAGGTTTCACCAAACCCTACAGTTAATGTAACCAGATAGTAGGAGAAACACTTGTCCAATAATTTCTCATGCTCTAATCTGTTTACCTTACGTTTTTCCATCTTTGGTCTCTCTCCGTGAAACTGCTAACTTTCCTAAGTTTTTCTTTCCTGTGAAGATTTTCTTACGATGCATCAGTCTGTAGGATTCTGATTCTGACTTGGCAAACTGCAACTTTTGGACTTGCTGTGATTGATGCATCTCTACTACTGGCAGTTCTACTATCTTAACCTGTGAAAATTCCTTACTACCTGAGCATGACTGTATATCTGTCTGTCTCTATTAGCTTACTTGTGAAATTACCTAAATAGCTTCTTTTCTAGAAATACTGTCTTCAATCATACAAGCATGAAATCAAAGCTGATCAAGTTTCAAGACAAATATACCATTCTTTTGTCTTTCTTTTAACTTGTGAGATTACATACAGTTCTGAACAAGCGAAACAAATATACTTTAAAGTGTTTTCCCTGCAAGCCATTTTGAACACTACCTTCACCTCTCAACTTACCTTATCCAGCACAGCTACTAGTTATCACTTATAACCTCAATACACTCTCCAATACACTTTCTTAACTGGCTTCGAAGAAGGTACTCTTTGAGCAGGGCTTTCATTTCTAATATGAACATAATTTTTATGATAACATCAGGTAAGAGGAGATTCCCATCTGTCTATCAGTCTGTGTCTTTCGCAATTATATTCTTCTACCTGCCAAAAATTCAAAGTTACTTTTCAACATCGACTCCGGCTACTTGAAAACTTACAACTATACGATTGTTCATTGCTTCTTTGCAGAAGTACACTAGTACAGCATCGAAAACGTTCATCTGTGACAGTGCACTCAGACAATCATAAACACCTTGCCTGTTCAAACATCCATGGCCACAGAATTTCAACGGAAGCATTGTTGAACGTGCACATTGAGTCATTTCAATGACCCGGTTGGAAATTGATCAGACTTGGACCTCTGTGTCTCTTTACAATCAGTGGGGTGTGATCAACAGTCTTCTTTTCAACTATTCTTCCCCTGGGCCTCACGTACTGTATCAGTTTTGATCACTTGGTGCCAACAGTCCAGGTGCACTTCTCAGTTTGTTTCACTCTATTTCAATGTCAAGCCTTCCCTGTGCTGCCATACAGGGTGATTTGTGATTGGCAGTAGTTAGAGGAAGCAGTATGTGTATGGGAGTTTTTTTTCCTAGAAAATCGAGCAGGAAGTACCCCTACAAATTGCACCCTGCTGCTATAGCAAGTGATCCACTGAACACCATCGAGAACGTGAGGTTTAACCAGACCAAGAATAATTTCCATTCAATATCTAAAGTGTTACGAAGTTATATTTTGTGTTGAAGAAGTTGGGAAATGTGCTGACACAGTGAACATTTTGGCATTGCTGCTTTTTAATCTGTTGAATTTTCTAATTCAGGTCAACATGGGCTCAAATGCCAACACATCAGGCAGTGCCAATAAACCATTTGGGCAGCAGTCGCAGGACTACAGCAGCAACACGGGATACACCACCAACACGGGTGGCTATGGACCGTATGGGGCTCCGCTATCTGGTGCAGGCGAAGGGGGATCGGCCGAGACCACTTATAAATCGCCTCCAGATGTGTCTGGGGGAGGAACTGGATCGTTTTCCTACGGAAGCACTGGAAATGCAGGAAACAATCCAACAGCGAATGTTGGAGATGCGTCGTCAACGACGACTGGTACTGGTGGATGGGATCAGAACATGTACAGCCAGTACATGCAGCAGTATATGCAACAGTATTCAGCTTACCAGGTCAGTCATTTTAAAATTTTACACATGACTTGTGAATTAATTGAAGTAGGGTGACGGGAGGCAAGTATTTAAGTAAGTGTGATGCTGTTAGGTAGGGTAGAGTTGGGTAGGTTGACGTAGAATAGGGTCAAGGGGTTAAGGTGGAGTTGGGTATATGGGTACTGGTATTTCAAGACATTTAACTCTTCCGCAACTGATGCGGTCAACTCACAAAAATTCACCCATCTGGCATGTAATATTTGTAGTTCTATTTATATCTGTTAACTAGAGGAAGCATTGTTGATGGCAAAACTCCTGGCACAGGCTCTTCCAATGATTTGGTAAAGTTGGAAGCACAAATTTGCTGACCTTTTGATGGAAAACATTTGCTTTCAGTTATTTAAATGTAAATAGACATGCTTCTTCTTGGTGATTGGCTGCCTCTTTGTAGTCAGTGTACTTTAATTCATCTGCCAAGTCAATAAAAATTGCATCGTGCACCAAAATTAATGTGCTAAAGTGTCTTGAAATATACATGCATAGGTTTCGGCCTTCGGAATTGAAGACAGTGGCAACAATAAACTGTATATCATTGCTATGTTTTTTGCTAATTATTTTCTTTTCTTTATCTGTCTCTTTCTTGCTGAAAGTCTGTGATATTGTCCATGTATAGCTATGTTTTTTGTGAATTGCTGTCTTGTTCAGGGTTCGACTCCAGGCAGTGGAGGAGAGACAGGTGCTGGAGCAGGTGGAAATGCAACTGGGGCCACTGGAGCCAGCGCTTCAGGATCAGCTGGATTCAACACAGACCCCTATTCAGCTACATCGTCAAACGTCCCAGCCCAGCAGACTTCCTCTTCCTACACTGGACAAGCACAATATGGACAAGGCCAGGGACAGTTCGGACAAGGACAGGGACAGTATGGACAAGGACAGACCCAGTACGGACAAGGTCAAGGACAATTTGGGCAGGGCCAGTATGGACAAAGCCAAGGCCAGTATGGGCAAGACCAGGGACAGTATGGGCAAGGGCAATTTGGGCAAGATTATTCAGGCACGGTGAGTAAAATTATCATGCATCATGTAGCAAGTATGCTTGTATAGAGGAATTTATGTAGCACCATTTCTGGAATATTTCAAAAGCGATTTATGTTGACAGTGATGCCATTTACTTTGCATCATTGTCAAGATGCAGACTTGGCATTTTGAAACCTCTACGTCTGTCTCTCTCTCTCTCTCTCTCTCTCTCTCTTTGTCTGCTTCTGTGTTTTTCTCTTTCTGTGTTCAATAAGAACAATACATGAACTAGTATTATATATAGTATTAGTACAGATTTTTATAGTAGTTGATATTTTGTTAAACTATACTGGTTGTTGTGAAACTGAGATGATCAAAATGCAGAATTGTACTTACGGATGCGCACAGGAGACTCCTGCTAATGTATTTAATTAGAATAGAAATATGATATAATGGTAGAATGTAGAATTTCCACCTAGGAAAATAGGAACGTAATAACTTAGCTCAGTTTCGTCACAGCTTTGCGAAGTATGTCTTAACTATGGCTTCAATTATTGTTGTGTTGAGTTTCCTGCTGCACATAGGTATTTTCGTTGTTTTGAGTCGTTTATTATCTCGTCTTATTTGTCTTCGATAGAAACGTCCACACCAGGAGGATACCGGCAGCTATTCGTATTCGCAGAACTTCTATGGAAACAACGCGAAGAAGAATCGCTCATCGGATTCGAATATGTGATTCACGCAGAATACCACATACCACTAGATATCACGAGATCTCGGCAAAAATCTCTTAGTTGCTGGACTGGATTGACAAGACAAAACTTTGTATGAACTGTGAGGCAGTTTTAAAGTCAGCTGTGTACTGTGCTTGACGAAGCTGGAAATATAAGAATTCCATACGGATGCATAATCTGTCAAAAATTCTGTTATCAAGATCCAATGACTTGTTTTGTACAGTGATAATCCTGCTGTTGTTATTTGTCTACATCTTTCCCTAGTAAACCATGGCACAGATATTGTGTTGGTTGGGGTGTTTAGTAAAATACTACCCTAGCACCATTGTGAGTGGGGTACCCAGTCACTCAACACTTTATCACAGGATGAACTGCTTAATATAAACTATGAAAATAGTTGCATCGTATAATTCATGTGTGTGTGTGTATGTTAATGTATTATACATTGTTGTGTACATTGCCAGTAATGACGTGTATCTTACTGTATGTATGGTTTCTGTGCTTATGCCTTATTGTGCATGAGCAACATGTAGTAGAGTAGTTTTAGCTGTTGTACCATTGCCTAAAATGAAATACTAATGGATTTATAGCTGCAAGTCATATCATAACATGGCTCTTCTGAAGAATTCAATAGACGTTACTATTCGCTAGGTGCAGTGTTCTCGGTGTCCATGACAAGCTGATTTTAAGCCTCTGTATCATATTTGACTGAGTTGAGAGCAGTGAACAGGGGCTTGTAATGCGTAGGTATTGGTCTGCTGTTGTCGCATCGTATACTATATTGAAATTATTCTTTGTAAACGTTTAAGCGTGTACCTGTCAGAACAACTAGCAAGACCTGTGTTTCTGACTGGACTGTTTTGTAGTGACTGCTGTATCAAATGTATGTGTATGCACATGTGTTTATGTATGTGAATAGTTGCGGTTCTATGTAGAGTTAAGAAATTGACATGGCAGCTGGTTGTAGGAAGAACTGATGGCGATGTGTTGTTTCAAAGGTCCTAAAATTGATTCTAAGAGAGTGGTGTTTTGTTGATTGTAGCATTCGTGTGAATTACCAGAAAATCTAGGGTTTGGATTATCTAGTTTAAAATGACCTCTAGAGTTGTAAATAGTGTTCAGAAACCTAGTTCAGAGTGACTGCATTGGTATTCAAGGGCCTAAAGGTAGTTATTTGATACTTTCTGTCCATGATTTGTAGGCTTCATTTGCATGATTGCATCCAGCTACATTTACATTCAGTGCTTGAAAAGCTGCTACTTCAGTGCCTATACAACGGTTTTTTTTCAAATAGCAAAATTTTCACGAAACCCCACTGCCCACCGACATCTTGACCGGAAAATTCTTAGTAAATTGGTAATGTATAAATTGCACTTTGTGTTTGGAGTAAGATTTCGCATGAAGGATTTTTGTAAGCAGTGGTGGCGCCACCATAGTTCATAGCAGGTTATTTGACATTTGTATGTGCACTTGTTATAGTGCCCTTTCAGATTCACTACTCAGAGGCGCTCCCGACTGCAGAGCGGACACTGCATCGGAGTTTCACGATGAAGCGCTGAGCAATTGCGAGTGAAGGACTTGCCCAAGGTCCCTACACGGCGACTTGAGGTGGATCCAGCTTAACAAATTTTTAGCTAGGAATAGAAGTTTAGGTATAGGTCTGATTGTGATTTTTCAGAGTATTCGTCTTGCTCATGGTCTCGAGGTTTAACGTCTTGGTCTTGAACTTCAAAGTCTTGGACCTTGGTTTTCAGGTTTCAGGTCCTTACAACAAGACGGAGCAGTGAGCATTTGAAGTGGCTGTCCATTGCTCTCCCTTGCTGCCTGATTCTCCCACAAATTGCACATGATTGTATTGGTTATAGCTGAGTTGGATATGGATGCAAGTGGAACAGAAATCGCAAAAACGTTTCTGCTCTGACATGATTTCAGTCCTGGCCTTTAAAATCCTCCCTCCCCATTTGTGAGGTATGCAGGGTTTAAAGTGGGTGGGAACGGCGTTCCCACTGCTCTCGAATTTCTTGGCTTGCGTTCCCACTGCTCATCATGATAGAACTCTAAAACACATGCATTTCAATCAAATTCTTCATCAGCGTTCCCACTGCTCTCATCCAGCGTTCCCACTGCTCACCCAAACCACTTTAACCACTGGATGTAGGTAAATATGAGGCACTGCGTTGTGTCTCCATACATACCCACGATCCTCCCACATAACGGCTTCTGTTGTGTCCTTGCCTCATTCGAATTCCATACGATGGTTGAGATAAGTGAGGAAATGAGAAGGCATGGCAATAGGAAATGCATTCAGCAGTGTAGAATTTTTAAATAGACGACCTTTTTTATACAAGAGAGACAATTAAGAGACGTGCACACACAAGTATAAAGCTTGGGTCTCTGACTAAGCGTCACAGTTTTAGTGCCAAAAAAACTCTGAAAAGTCAAGGGTCACATTCCCACTGCCTGTTCATAAGAAAAGGAAGGAGGGGAATAGGAAGAGTGGGAGGACAAGGGGTAGAGGGAGGGGGAGAATGACTTGGAGTTTGAGCCTTTAATTTGCCCTATGTAAGGGGTAGAGGGAGGGGGAGAATGACTTGGAGTTTGAGCCTTTAATTTGCCCTATGTAATTTTTTCTGCAGATTTAACTCTAGAACCTTGTGCTGAAAGTGCACCAAAGACACCGGCAAAGGCACGATTCAAGGACCACGAATTAAGTTTATTTCTTCATTTAAGTGGCGGATCTTATTACGCCTGTTATCGACGGGGTAGTTGGTAACGGATAATAGCTGAGCGACCGACTGCACCTCGCTGGAACGTCGAGACGGAAACCCGGCCCTTTCAGATTCAATTGAAATCTGGCTAAGTGAAACGAAAAAAGACGTGTAGGCCTATCTCAACACAGAAAATAGGCATTCGGCTAAAACTTAAATAGGAGTTATATTATAATACCTTCAGATAACCTACGTCTTCATAGGGATTGCTCGTCAGCTGACTTGCAGTTAGGCCTATAGTAGGCCTAATAGCGCGCGCGCACGCACACACAGAATGTCTCGTAATCTCGAGATTCTATAGAGACAAAAAGGAAGTGGGGGGGGAGCAGTTTGTTAAGCGTATTCCAGAGCGCTGATAAATAAGCTGTAGGCTATGGTGCCCTGCGCTTGGCTTTCAAGTGGCGCTCTAGAAATTTGGAGATTACGATCAGGCCTACGATTATTGATTTAAAAAAAAATTCTGATTGTAAACAATAGGACTACTTCAAACATGATTCGAATCTAGGCGTACCCTATGTTCCTCCTATAGCTCACGCTCAAATGTGTGTGCTCTTCCCACTCCCTGAGGTAAGTTACAGGCTTAAGCCTAAACAGTGGCGGCGCCAGGATTTCAGTTTCGGAGGGGCTGAAGCCCGCGGGAAAATTTTCCATTTTCGCCGCCAAAATTTCTGACGACCTTTTTTTTTTTTTTTTTAGCCATCGACCAAAAATCGTGGATTTTCTATGTAAAATAATTAAAATGGCCATTTTTAAGGGGGGGCTTAGCCTCCTGTAGGGGGGGCTTAGCCCTCCCCAGCCCCCCCTAGCGCCGCCACTGAGCCTAAACGGTCTAATCATTGATCGATCAATAGGCCTATAGGCCTAGCCTATAGGCTTAAGATGACCTTAGGCCTACTGCACTTCAGCTCCTGCGCGCAACTCACTGTAGCCTAACAAACAGCTTGCATAAAATAAGTATCTCGGTAGTCTTTTAAAAATGGTTCGAATCTTCACTGCATGAACATTGTTGATCCATAGCCTAGTTAACCACTCTAGCGGTCTAGCCGACTTGATGCAACGCTCGTTACTGCAGTAATGTATAATTAGGCCTAGTAATTTCTTTAGCGCTGCTCCGGCTCTGGCGCTGCTCAGACGTGGCCATGCAGTAGCGCTAGCAGTGCGAGAACTTAGAGAAAAAGGCCTTAAGAAAAAGATTTTTGACAGCGATCTAGAAAGAAGCTGATTACGTTGCACTGCATTTAAAGCTTTGCAAAGACGCTGTCTTTTGCTATAAAGTGAGCAATTATAGGCCTAGGGCCTAATTACCTTATTTAGTCTGTCAACGGTGGTTTAGGCCTATAGGCCTAGTGACAGGGTTTTATCGTGCATTTCTGAACTTTGTAAAGAAATTGAAGAAAAAGGCCGTCGGCCTATTTGGTTTATTGATTTATACACGAATTATCATGCAGCAGCTAACTTTAAGTCATCGAGCTAACATTAAATCTCGCAATAATCTGTAGGCCTAGTAGGCCTACCGTATAATATATTCGAGTATCGCGTTCGACGGCACACTGACTTGAGGCGCAACGATAAACGAGAACCGGTTTCAAGATACAGGGCGTGGACTGAAACAAAGAGCCTTTCAGTGTGAAAGTGATGCATCCGCATCCAGTGACCCCTCTATCCAGAGCAGCGTGCATTTCAGACTGTTGCAGCATGCCCATATAAGGCATTGGGAGTTGACACCGGACCTTACCATTTCATAGGTGCAGGTTTCCAACAGTAAATTGCATTCTGATGAATTTGAAATACAATTTCTACGTGTGATTCGGAGAACAAAATTTGTGCTGCCTTACGGTAAACTCTTAAAGAATACACATAGAAAGTAAGCCGTTACTTGTAATTGCATGATGCCTGGAGAAATGCTGGCGCCCCTCCGACGGCAGCGAAATGGACGAGTCCTGGTGACCAGTTTGCGCGTCGCTGAGACCACGCTCGGTCTGTCTCTGCAGTCGTCGCTGGAAGAAGAAGTCTTGCTGTCCGATAGAATGTAAGAAATCTATCTTCTACCATGTAAAGTTATATAGTAGACCAACAATACTTAACGTATATTGAATGTCTTAAAATATATTTCGTTTTATGAGAATTTCTGATGATTATGGTGCGCGTATGTTGAAGGAATTAGTATTTCAATTTGAAATTCCGTCCAATGTCTAGTCTCTAGGCGGCAAAATAATTATGAGTATTGTCGCATTTTTTTTATCTTCACGAATTATTCAACGACTTATGTTATTTGGTTTGCAGAATTACTTTGGTAAAATACTGCATATGTCGCAGGTTCTTCCAGTGAAGATGGGAATGGTTTAAATGTTTTTTCGTGATAAACGTAGATGTTGAAGCCTATGTTACAGTAGTGCTTGTAGACAATGGCGTCGCCAATGGGTGATCTCTGAAAAATATGACCCGCACAATTTGTTCATATTTGTTGAGTTGTCAGTTGGATAGTATTGGGGGGAGGGAAGGTGGTACAACTTACTAGTTTGACCATGCTCCAAATGTCACCAAATTTTACCTGGTCATACCTGGCACCAAATGCACGCAAACGCACCCATTCCCGATCTTGGGAACCGCCCCTGGATTTTTTATGAATTTTTTAAAATCCAATGCTATTTTGCCGAAAACACTTGTTTACTTATACAGGAAGTCACCTTTGCGCATGCGCCGTTACGCGAGAGATAGCCCTCAAATTTTGTAGCGCAATGAGAGAAATTAATATAATACAATAATTATTAGACATTTATACCGCATTTTAATAAAACAAAGTCTTGCACAAGAGCGCGTTTCACTACAGATCTAGTCATAATGTAATGAAAATAAAAATACTAGTCCTAAAAAGAGTTAATTAAATAGAATATTTAGCCAAGTTTGTTGGATGAATCATGTGACGAAATAATTGAAAATTCAACTGAAACAGCTCCACTCATCAATCGGTTAACTTTTCAAACAAAACTTTGTAAAGTACATGAAATTATAATAATTTAATTTGGGAACATCGTACATATCATGATCTTTCACAAGGTTTTATTGCGCTACAAAATTAGAGGGCTATCTCTCGCGTAACAGCGCATGCGCAAAGGTGACTTCCTGTATAAGTAAACAAATGTTTTCGGCAAAATAGCATTGGATTTTAAAAATTCATAAAAAAATCCAGGGGCGGTTCCCAAGATCGGGAATAGGTGCGTTTGCGTGCATTTGGTGCCAGGTATGACCAGGTAAAATTTGGTGACATTTGGAGCATGGCCAAACTAGTAAGTTGTACCGGGAAGGTCGAGTAGTAATGACCTAGACTTCTAGTAATTAAATTTGTTTCATAGTCGCCCACTCGCCCTACTTTTTATAAGGGCTGGCTACACCCTTGCTTGTAGATAGACTTTTGGGCTATTTAAACTTTCAATAACCATGCAAATAATATCCAAATAAAATTGTGGACAGCAATTCGTGGAGTAATAGACGAGAATAATGTCTTGATCTAGACTTTGTATTGTTGGTCTGTGTTTTGCTCAAAGTGTTTCAATGTGCTTGGAAACCGTTGTTTTAAGCATGTTTTGTGTTGACCATGTAATGGACCTTAAGCATTTTCAGTGATTTTTGATGACATTTGGTTAACTGGAATACATTTCTTAAATGAGCACCATCTAATTTATGGACCTAGACTTGATGTGGTCTTTATAAATGGAGAGTTGGTAGATGCACACAAATGAACCTTTTAAAATATTCCTTAAACTTGTTTTCAGTTTCGAGGGAATCTGTTGAGTAAAGACTTTGCACCATGGAAGACGAAGTTGCTGCTCTCGTTATCGACAATGGATCTGGAATGTGCAAGGCCGGTTTTGCTGGGGATGATGCTCCAAGAGCCGTCTTTCCATCTATCGTTGGAAGGCCAAGACATCAGGTTTGTTGTTGCTGGACACAATTTAAAATTGATTTTAATAAATTATATTTTATTAATAATTGTAATAAGACCATTTTTATAGCGCAGTAGCTCGGTCAAGGTCCGAAGGAAAAAGCACTGTACACTAGTTCAAAAAGTTGATGACAGTTGTATGATTGTTAAAGAGATAGGTCTTGAACTGCGATTTAAATGACTCCAAAGATGGAGCGTTGTTCAGATGCTCGTGAAGAATGTTAAGTGCAGTGGGTGCTGTGACTGAAAAGGAACAGTCCAACAAACCACCTCCATACATGTTTTGGTATGACCTATTGCGGTAAGGAAGAGTAAGTTGGCACAAAATGACACTGAACATCTACCACGGCAATGCAGATTTTTAGCTTGTGTGATACCAACCGCCAGTCCAGGAAACGGTTTCTGGTTTCCATTGGACATTGCTGCGGAGTGGCAGTATTGGTTTTGAAAGTGGCACGTTTTTGTACTTTGTACGTATTTTTAAAATAAGTGTAATGATGTTTCATAACTAGCATCCAAAGACTGAGTAAAAATCATTAATTCAAAGTTTCACACCATTGTGGGTGCGGTGGTGTAGGGGTATGTACAGTGCAGTGGAGCTGGAAAGTGACCGGTTCGAATCCACCTTGAGCCGCTGCATAAGGACCCTGGATAAGTCCTTTAGTCACAATTGCTCGTGTGCTGCAGCGGGGAAACACAGATTTAGTGTCCACTCTGTAGTCCGGGAGTGCCTCCATTTACATGCATACGTACAACGTCGTACATGTCATACGTCCCATCTAAATATTGTTTCATATTTAGACATATAATTTTAATTTTCTGGTAATTAATTTGGGGTTCTTCCCTCCCTAGATGCACCTGTGAGTGATGCCATAAGATAATGCCAGTGTTTTATCAGGCAATGATGCTTAGTGTTGTTGCTTGCAATATTGTGATGCCAAGTGTTTCACCAGCAATGAATGGATAGATCTATTTGAGCATATATATGTTATTGCTGCGTTATGAAGAAGTGATTTTTTGTGTACCCAAAATAAATTACCTAAGATGACGGCATTAGAATTTGGTGACTCCATAATTTCCTCTAAATGAAGAGATCTGTTCAAGGTCAATGTTCATTCTGCTCTCTGAATTGTTGTCTTTCCGTGTGTTTACAATGCTGAATATCTTTGAACAATTTTGCGCTAAATAGTAGCTTATATTAAATAGTCTTTGATAGAAAGTAGTATTATTTGCTGCTTTTAGGGTGTGATGGTTGGAATGGGTCAGAAAGACAGCTACGTTGGGGATGAAGCCCAGAGCAAAAGAGGTATCCTCACCCTCAAGTACCCCATCGAGCATGGAATTGTCACCAACTGGGACGATATGGAGAAGATCTGGCACCACACATTCTACAATGAGTTGCGTGTTGCTCCTGAGGAACACCCGGTGCTGCTGACCGAGGCTCCCCTCAATCCCAAGGCCAACCGTGAGAAGATGACCCAGATCATGTTCGAGACCTTCAACTCCCCAGCAATGTACGTTGCAATCCAGGCTGTCCTGTCTCTGTATGCCTCTGGTCGTACTACTGGGATCGTTCTGGATTCCGGTGATGGCGTTACCCACACCGTTCCCATTTACGAGGGTTACGCCCTGCCGCATGCTATCCTTCGGTTGGATCTGGCTGGAAGGGATCTGACCGATTACCTGATGAAAATCCTGACGGAGAGAGGCTACAGCTTCACAACCACTGCCGAACGTGAGATTGTCCGCGACATCAAGGAAAAGCTGTGCTACGTTGCTCTCGACTTTGAGCAGGAGATGGGAACGGCCGCTGCCTCTTCGTCCTTGGAGAAGAGCTACGAGTTGCCCGATGGCCAGGTCATCACCATTGGAAACGAGCGCTTCCGCTGCCCAGAGGCCATGTTCCAGCCAAGCTTCCTGGGAATGGAGTCGTGTGGTATCCACGAGACGACCTACAACAGCATCATGAAATGCGATGTGGACATTCGTAAAGACCTCTATGCCAACACCGTCCTCTCGGGAGGCACCACAATGTTCCCAGGCATTGCTGACCGTATGCAGAAGGAGATCACGGCTCTGGCACCAGCCACCATGAAGATCAAGATCATTGCTCCTCCAGAGCGCAAGTATTCCGTCTGGATTGGTGGATCGATTTTGGCATCCCTGTCCACTTTCCAGCAGATGTGGATCAGCAAGCAGGAGTACGACGAGTCCGGTCCATCGATTGTTCACCGCAAATGCTTCTAAACAAGTCGAATTTTCTGCTGAAATCTTGTGTTCAGTGCTTAAAAACATCCAAGTCTTGTGCCAAGTTGAGATTCATGTTCTGAGTTGCTAGTTAAGCTTATTTTTCATACGCAGCCGCCAGTAAGCTTTGACATTATCCGAGTTTTAGTTCTCTAGTCTCTCTCTAACCATCGAATAAAAACGGTTTTATTGGAGCCTAGTTTTATGTTGATCCTTTTCACAGGTTTAGGAAGTTGACTTTTTGGATGTCGTGAAGGCAAAGTTTATGCTTTAGAATGAAACCGGTTGAGGGAAGATCTCTGAAACTTTGTCCTTTGGGACATTGTAGTAAGATTGACATGTGCAGTACTTTGAAGTTCAATGACCTATGTCTGTTCTGTAAGAAACTAATTTCCAGATTTTATGCATTTTGAAATTCATGTGGTGCTGAATAGGTCGTAGTACAAAATTTCCTTTGGCCAAGTCTGATGAGCAAGGGATTCACTAATGCAAGGCTGAAGTGTTGTTTAATCTGGTTGTGCCTGAAATCCTGTTCTCTGAACAACCTGGAAGTTGAATCTGATGGCTAATTGTGAAATCACATACATGTAGTAACCAGCTATCTCCGTTGAGCTTGGCAGAGTGATGGCCATGCGTGTGAAGTGTTGATGACTTCATTTTCTTGGCCTTGGCTTACGAGGATTTGGGGCCAGTCCTTGGTTGGCATCCCTTTTTCAACCAATGATGTACTCTTTAAACCGAGTTGCATAGACTAGAGGGTTCTCTATGGTAGCTGACAATTTTGGATCTAGTAGGGTTTTCATTTTCAACCTTGTGAGGCTCTGACCTCACTTGGCGTGCAGCATGCTTTAAACCACTACTACACTATAAATCGCCTCCAATGTCTGAGAATTGTATTACACTTTGCCGTGTAGTCGTGTACGTCTACAATTTCTGTGGGTTGTCAGGTGGTGGGAGAAAGGACTATGTATCGTAAATCTGCTGTCAGACAGAACTTTTAGTGTTCCACTCTCCTTTATAACGTGCCCAAATAAAAAATGTGATGTGCATAAAAGGAGTAAAAGAACAGTATAATCAAATCTTTGCACACCCGTGGTATGAAACGAGATTAAACTGCACCAGCTATTCACCAGCAGCCTTCTTTAGCAATTAAGGCACATAGTATGAGCCAGTACAAGTTGAAGAAAGCTAATTGAGTGGACTATGATCTGCGTGGGGGTCAGGGTGTGAAGGTATCGCTGCTGCACGTCATTCATTCGAAGGCACTTGCGGGTTCTATAAATCGTTTATTCTAGTCTCCCAGTGCTTGAGTTTTGTGGCGAACCACTTTATTGCTGGAGCCTGGACGAGACCTGCAGTAGTGACTTTAATTGGCTTAAGTAGAAAGTGGATGTATTTTTTTGTCGATGGAGCAGAATTTAATGGATCAGAATCGTCGACTGAATAAGATAAGCAAAGCCTTTAATTGATCGATTGCTAGCCAGCCTATCCGCACTTTGCTGCAGGTTTAGCTTGCAGACATGGTAATAGGACATGCGTCATACATGAATAGGGCCTTTGATATCCAATTAGGCTAATGCTGCCCGCTTTAATATTGTTTGTACAGACATGGAAACGAACGTAATCCTACAACGTCAATACGATACCCAATTTGTATAATATATATATATATATAAGATTATGTCTGTTTGACCGGGATACATTTCCACAGTTTTTGAGCTTTTCACTCCAAACCTTCACTACTGTGTAGGTCTCAGCATGAGACACCCAACGAGGGGTTGGCGATTCTCTACCACCCTGGGGGCCGGGGGAACGCGAAACCCCAAATTTTGTTGCTGTGACTTGGCAATTGTTCTGAAACTTTGTACCTAGACAGAGGTCCATCAGAACCACCTGGTGGTGGGGTTGGCGAATCTCTGCCACCATGGGGCCAGGGTGGGGGGGCGAAAAATCCTATTTTTCGCTATGAATTTCCGTTCCCTTGCCATAGTTTCAAAGTTAGACAGATTTTTACACTGGCCACCTCGCCTCCACCCAGCACACACCTCGGCCCGCAAGGGCCGGGTGGACCAGGGATTGGGGGGTGGTGGGGAGACATTTTTCCGAAAACCCAAATTTCACGGGAGGCGTACTGGTGGAGGTCGAAGTCAGGTGGGTGTGGGGTGGGGTTGGAGGGATGGTTGTGTGGGGGAGGATGGGAGGAGAAATTTCATGTGGGGCGTACCGGTGGAGGTTGGAGTCTGCATGGTGGGGGTGTGGTGTGGTGGGATTGTGGCTGGGAGCGGGTCGATGTTGTGAACCATTCTAACCCCTGGCCGTGATCTGCCACGTGTGCATTGGTCAACGCTGAACCGCTTTAGAACTGGGCAGGGACGCTGTGCTGCTAACATGGTTCGATGGAGGCAGGCTTCCGACCCACTGTGTAGCTGTGGTCAAATTCAGACACTCACACATCGTAAATGACCGCAAAACAACTCGCTTTCCGGTTGGTTTAACCGCCTTGCATGTGGCTGATGAGGCTGCTGTTCAGTGACTGGACGCGCTCTGCAAAAGCTAAATAAATAAGCGTTTCGGCGTGAAATGATTGTGTGTAGGCTACGCGCTGTAGTCGGGAGCGCCTCTAACTGGAAACCTTGTAGGGGCGCTATAACAAGTGAACATATACAAATAAACAAAAACAGATCCATATTATATATACAATACATAAATATACATTATTTTTATAGGCCTACATATCGAAGAGTGAGGCATTCTGCGAGGAAAACACGCGTCGATCTTGCAGAGCAAGACGTTAGAGTAGGTCTGTGCTCAAAGATTCTATAGCCTATTAGAGTTCTTGCATGGTCTGTGCTGTACGAGATCGGTACCGTATAGCTAGGGCAGTGGATCCCTTTTTGTTTTTTTGGGCCACTCTTCTAAGTTGAAGGACACGAGGGCCACTTTAAAAAAATTGAATGACATAAGGGGCCACAAGGCTAGAATTTAATTAATTAAAAGCATATAAGTGATAAAATTAATGATTATAATTGAACCAAACTATAATGCTTGTTGTTATTTACAGACGTCAAAATAAAATAACTTGTAATAGAAAATAATTATGTGTTATATCCTCAGTGGCGTAGGCAAGGGGGTTTCGGGGGTTAAACCCCCCCCCCCCATTGGCTCCGGAAAAAGGTTTTTTAAGGTTATTTTTCCGTTTAAGTAAGAAAAAATAGCAAAAAACAGGGTTTCCGGACATAACCCCCCCCCCATGAAAAATTCCTGGCTACGCCACTGTATATCCTGTCCAAATTGTCAATTTTTAAATATATTTTTGTAAATTCTTTTATAGATGAGGGCCATTTTTGGAGGCTTGGCGGGCAGTGGCGGCGCCAGGATTTAAGATTTTGGAGGCTATATATATAAGCATTGAGAGTAGAGGACAGCATTGTATAATATATATACACACACACACACACACACACACACATATATATATATATATATATATATATATATATATATATATATATATATATATATATATATATATATATATATATATATATATACAGAGCCTTCTATTACTGAATTGAAGGCCGCCAACGGTAGGCATTCTCGTAGTCTGAATACTGCAGAGGAAATTAGACCTCTGCTGGAAGTTCTATGGAATACAGTCGCGCCAGAACTATGCCAAATGTCATATACGAACTCGCCAGGACTTGATCACCTTTTCCCATCTGTCGACAATCGACATGCCACTGTGTTTGCACAATCCACCTTAGTCTTTGTAGCACCTTAGTAGATTGTATGCCTATTTGGATCTTGATCTCGAACCGATATTTAACTTCGACGCCGTAGAGATTGAGAAATTACCATTCATCCACGGAACTTACTTACTTAAAAACTGCCTCTTCTGAGTTTGCGTTCCGCCATTCTATTAAGAGATCTTTGGTCGAGTAGCATTGGAATTATTTGACGAATTCGAGTAAATTTTAAAATAGTTTTAAAATCTTCAATAAACTCATATAATAGGTAAATTGTAAATTTCAATGCGTATTGATGATTTGCTTGCTTGACAGTAAGATTATTTAATGAATGACTTTCCAAGTGAATTGCATTGGCAGAAGTACCATGGCGCTTTATTCAACCAATGTTTGCGGCGATATTAAATGAAATTATATACAGAAACTACAAACAGAACAGCCGGAATTAGCACAATTGAAACAAGTTATGGGCTATAAATGTGTTCGACAAACTACACATTTGTCGGTGTGTTTAGTTCGTAAATAATAAAGCAAACATTTAGCATCGGAGTGCGTAGGTTTCCGATAATTATATCTTTTGGCATCGTGTCATGGTTGGATCTAACAATCTTCTTTATTTGTTCGACAATCCCGAACATATTTATTGCTTTTCACTTTCTGGAATCGTTCCAGTAGCACGAACATTTGGATCGTTTTCATATAAACGAGCAAACGCAGAACATCTCCATTTATAGAAATTGGATAATAATTATTGGCCCCCAACAAGCCATATATTTTTGTCATTGCTTCTTAAAAATATTTATCCATGTTCAATAAACAATCTAAAACACACCCAGTCAGTGTGAGAATTTCCTAGTTTGGGATTCAACCCCATAGTCTTTCTTAAGATCCATAGTAAAGTCTTCATTGCACACTGCAACTCCACATAAATCAACGTCTGACTCCCATGCAGTTATTTTTCTACAATTCTCATACTGCACCCAGTGCATTTAGGATTCCACATAATAAATATCGTCAGGCACATGTAAAAGCTCGTAAAAGAAGTTAATCAGCATGAAATAATTAAGTTTTCCCACCAAATTGTCAATTTTAAAGAAAATTCTTATGTCTTTTCACATTGTAATTTTTTTTATGCTGGTGGCAAGGCTTAACCTTTTTCAATTGGTCTGAATTTTTTTACAGTTGAACAGAATGATAAATGAAATGGGAAAATTGCTAGGGAGCAGTGTTTAGAGCAGCGTTTCCCAAAGTGGGTTCCGCGGAACCCAAGGGTTCCGCGAGGCGAGCACAAGGGTTCCGCGAGAAGTTGATAAAAAAAGATTTTTTTGTGAGAAATTTACTGCAATAGGCTACAACATAATTATCAAGCAGCTTTTGAAAATGCACTGGAAGTCATGTGTTTTGACCTCATCGGACCTTTCAGTGATTATTAGAAATCCAATAATTAGCCTAGTATGTAGTTTGTATAAACTTATCACTGCTGAACGTAACGTAGGTCAGAGCTATGGGCCTTAGTCTGAACAGAGATGCAGTCATCTTTGTTATCGTTATCTCGACGAAACTAGCCTGAGCACCGTAAAACGCAAGTTTTAAAAAGAATCGCCAGGTCTGATCTTGTAGCATTAGCAACAAATAGTGATTTTATTTTGTTTGTGTGAAAATTTGCCAAAATTGATTGACTTCTATACGTACGCTAGCAAGGATTATAACCTCTTTTATTTAATTTAGAAACGTGGAACGCTTTCCAAACTCACACGATTTCTAATGGTTCTCGAGGAAACCATCGTTCAGAAATAATTGCAAATCATTTTCATGAACTGAAAGCGGACTAGCTTAAATGCTTCTTTTTCATGAATTACGAAAATAATATGATTAGGGTTGCCAGGCGTCCGGTAATGAACCGGACAGTCCGGTATTCACACAATCTGTCCGGTTAGAAATTTCATACATTACCGGACATGGCGGTGTCCGGTAAATAGTTATTGATAACAATAAGTGTTGGAGTGTAGTTTCTTGGGTCCATAAAAAGACATCTAGGCCTACTTGCGATTTCCAATAGCACTGCCGTTTTTTCTACCCCTTCGAATGTACTACAGTACTCCGGTGACTCAGCTTGAGGTATGTACGTGGTACGTAGACATTCAGAGAGATAAGGGAATATATTATGCTATAATTATATGCTTAATATGGCTAGGGTTGCCAGGCGTCCGGTAATGAACCGGACAGTCCGGTATTTACGCAAACTGTCCGGTCAGAAATTTTAGACATTACCGGACATGGCGGTGTCCGGTAAATTATTATTGCTAGCAACAAGTGTTGGAGTGTAGTTTCTTGGGTCCATGAAAAGATATCTGCTTACGATTTTCCAACGTATAATGGATTGCCTTGGGAAACAGAGCCAAATACACATGTGCACCAATCATCGTCGAAATGACAGCATCATTATATCAAATTTAAAATAACATAGCCAAATATATGATGCACAGATCATAGCCTATTATATATACCTTGTGCATTTTATGCAGGAAGATTGATACAGAGTTCAAATTGTAGTTGAACCAAATCTCCATATGTATATCTTCCTCTGTCTGTATGTTCGTCTGTTTGTTCGTCTGTCTGTCTGTCTGTCTGTCTCTCTCAGCACACTCGATCCACTCCCTCTCTGTCCGTCTATCTTCCAGGACGCTTATAATTTGTCTGTACTTATCTACCTCTCTCTCTATATATATATCTCTCTCTGTTCCTGTCTGTCCGTGTCAATCTGCCTCTCTAGCTCTCTGGCCTTTGTAGCCTGTCTGATAAACCCCACTGTGTAGGGCTGTAGGCATACTGAGTAGGGATAATATTTGTCTAGCTTTAATGATGCGTTCACATATTGTCTTGCAAGTCTGGGTCAGCTGGGGTTATCTACAGAATGGAACTGATCAGAGCGATAAAAACGTTAAATGGGTTTTAATATTGTTTAATATCCGAATTCAGTCATTCCCGGCGCCAAAATTTCAAATTAGTCACTAGATCAGCCTATGCATAATTTTATCCGCCATTTAGGTCTATAGGACTATATTTTGCTCAGTTTCCAAACACACGTCTAGATTTTAAAATTAAGCCTGTTTATCTAGGCGTCCGTGGTTTGGCTCACAAGTTGCTACTTTCAAACAGTCCCCAGCACCGCTACTGCCTTATATATATTTGTTTGTATGTGCACTTGTTATAGCGCCCCTTCAAGTTAACTACTCAGAGGCGCTCCCGACTACAGCGCGGACACTGCATCGGAGTTTCACGCCGAGGCCCTGAGCAATTGCGATTGA
The DNA here is from genome assembly GCA_949752735.1 of Lumbricus terrestris. Lineage (NCBI taxonomy): Eukaryota > Metazoa > Annelida > Clitellata > Crassiclitellata > Lumbricidae > Lumbricus > Lumbricus terrestris. Next base: position 44,656,961 of record OX457036.1, read on the forward strand.
AGGACTTGCCCAAGGTTCATACGCGGCGACGTGAGGTCGATTCCAACCTGCAGCCGTTCGGTTGCAAGGCAATGAACATACCCACTACACCACCGTGCCACATATATATACACACACGCATATATAATTATGCATAAATACTATTGTATACACAGGCCTATATGTATGCATACACACGCATATATATATATATATATATATATATATATATACTATGGTCCCGTAACGCGATAGTCATTGTCCGGTAATTGCCTCAAGGTCATCTGGCAACCCTAAATATGATACGAAACCAGTCAATGAAGGTGAAAAGCAGCCAAATATTCTAGCGGAGAGTATACGAACTTCTAATTGACCTATCACGATGAAGCAGAATTCCAATGAACCTTCACATTATAACGTCATGTAGGGCATAGGCCTACTCTCTGTAGGATCCACAAATCGTGGTTTTGAAAACAGTGCAATTTAATTTTCATGATATTGTAGGAAGAAATAGACTTAATTTAATGTATTTAGGTATGTAGGCCTGTAATTAATATATAGCCTTTGCTTTCCGTGCATGCTGCATGATTCAATGCGTTTGGTCGAGATTGGGGTTCCGCCATAAAATATTAGGACGCTAAGGGTTCCGGGGTCCAAAAAGTTTGGGAAACGCTGGTTTAGAGAAACATTTTGAAAATTCATTATAATCTGGAGCATCCTAGTAAAGAGTGCCCGAAGATAGACAGGCGCATTACCCAGGACATGATGCCAGAACGATGGAGAAGGACGCTATAATGTATGCACAAAATTTGGCACAAGTCCTGGACAAAGATGTCATGTGGTTAAATTGTAAACCTATGCACTCTGATACTATATATGTTTACCAATAGTTAGTTATTTTCAGTGTGCAACCAACAAAAGTGTTTGCGAAACAATAAAGTGCATTTAATTGGCTATGATGCTGAAATTGAGGCAATCCAGGGTTCATTGTAGGGTAGGCCTAGTATATATCAGTAACTACGATATTCTAAGGTATGATATATATTTTTTTAAATGGTGGTTGAAATGTTAGGGTATGTTTCCCAATTTGAGTAGGTATGGCATAGCTCACAATCAAGATAGCAACACGTAGAAGTCATTGCCCTTAACAGTTTGTGTAGGGGTGAGTGAACCTGTGAATTAATTGCATTGATATCTGATGCTTGTTATATGTTTTTAGAAGCGTTAAAGACAACCAGAGATCAAGATGTTTGGTGGTATGGGAACAGGGACATTGTTTGGGACCACAGCTACAGCGACGCAAACCCATAATCCTATGAAAGATATTGAGGTTGCTTCTGCGCCCGATGACACTGTCAGTTCTTTGGCATTCAGTCCTGGCACACTGTCAGCAATGTATCTCACAGCTGGAAGCTGGGATAACAATGTATGTTAGCCTTGATGTATAATACTCCAAATTGCCTACAGGTTTAAGTAGGATACTATGTGATTGAATCTGCAATCCACATGTCTGTATTCATGATACATTTAACTATCTTGTTGCCTCCAATGTTTCAGGCACCTCTGACAGCTGGGATGGCAATGTGCAATTGTGCATTTGGCTTTCCTGTATATTCCCATTTGTTTCAGATGCATATAAAAATGTATTGTCAGCAAGTGAATTATTTCATGTCACATAAACTTGTAGGTAATCCTCGTGTGCCTTGTCGACAGACAGTGCATCCTTCTGCTCTCAGCTTGGATTAGTTTACATCAACGTGCCTTCTACATGTCCATGTGTGTAGAGTAACAGTTTATTGCCATGTGTCTTCATGCGTGCATGAATGAACAGAGACTCTTACTATACCTGCCATGCTCATTTGTAAAACAAACACTGGCATAAAAAATTAGGCCGTTGTTTCTATCATTGTCACCATGTTGTGTAGATTGTTACGAGGTACCATTTAAACTCAAATAGGTCCTGCAATTGTTGCCTCTGTTTGTGATGCATGAAATATTGTGGTAAGATCATCATATTAGTTATTATCATCATTATCATCATTATATGTTGTCGTTCTCATTGTTGCTGTTGTCAAAGTTCTGTTAATCTCTACATATGGTGTTTGTTGTGCATAGGTGAGATGCTGGGAAGTGCAGCAGAATGGAACTGTCATTCCAAAAGCCATGCAGACACATGCCGGACCAGTTCTTGACGTCTCTTGGAGCGATGTAACGCACTTGTTTATTTATCCATTTCTGTATTATATATATTGCTTAAATGCGATTCTGAGTTTTCTTGGCCCAGAGTAGAATCTTTGAATCCAACAGTTTTTGGAATTGACTGTCAGGTTGTTGAACTGTTTTGTACCATCCATTCACACAGCCTTCTAATGAATGTATGTGCTGTCCCTCCTAATTCAACTCAGGTTTCAATCTCTTCGTATATTATAAGCCGAATTTTGGTCTGTTGAGCTGCATGTATGCAGCTTTTTTTAGAGGTTGTGAAGCTCGGGATACATTTGTAAAGCACCCATGTCTCATAGGAAAACTTGGAAGATGCACTTATTCCTTGTTTTGTGACCCTTGAAACAGCTCATTGTACACATGCTGCAGTCCTGAATGATGGATCAATAGCCTTCGTGATACGTAAGGTGGAGACCCATTTACTTACAGGCACACCCCGTTTGCATGCTTTATGCAAAGGCAGTTAATGAGTGGTTACGTATTACACCTTGTCCCATAATGACACGTATTTAACATGCTGGACCTGTAAATATGCTTTACTGGAACATGCTTTATAGCATTATTTGCATCAGCTATGCGCTGCAGCCTATAAACAGGCAGGGCAACAGTTAGTTACTAGCTGCAGCTGACTCTATGCCCTGCAGAGAGCAGTGAATTTCCAGGATAGGTGAATTCAATTTATAGTGGCGCTTGTCTGCAACCCATGCCTGATTGTCGCTGTAAATTAAGGTTCTTATGTGGTTCCTTCTACTGTGAGCTTAATAGTAATTGACACCCACACGAGTTTATCCTCCATCTTAGCCAACGTGATAACGTCTATTTGTCTGTTTGACTGTATGGTTGTCAGTGCAATCCGGGCACTTTGCAATGTTATCTGGTAATAGTAGATTTTACTGCTATTAATGTGGACAGAAACAGGAATTGTCTAGTATTAAGTTGCAATCATCTAAAACAATAATGTGTCTTTTCAAAGTAAATTTAGGACAAATCTGATAGCTCTCTACATTGCAAATTTATGGCTTTGCACTGGATAGCTGATGCTTTAGAACTTTCTAGCCACACTAAGTGTTAGGAAAAATTCGGAAAAATTATACCTGACTGTATTTCGATAATGCCCTCTTTGCCTGTAGTCCATTAACACTTTCTTTCTGGCTAGCTCTTATCGACCACATGTAAGCAAGTTCTTGCTGTAAGACAAACCAAGCTTTTGGTGGTTTGCTAAGGTTTGATCTGATATTATATCTTTGCTGCTCAGGACGGAACAAAAATTTTCACTGGATCAGCTGACAAAACGGCAAAGATGTGGGACTTGGGCTCAAATCAACACATTCAGGTTGCACAGGTAACGAAGATGAACAGTGATTTCTTAGGTTGATCAGTTTTGATATGCCATTTGTAGTGCAGAACACACCCACGTGCATAAATAAGCCATGGGTTATTGTATCCTCGCATCCCATCACGTTGCATTCTCATAGTTCGATATGCTACTAGTGTCCTGTCAAAGTTTTATTAAAGTATGGCCAAGATACTTGAGCCCATTAATGAGTAGCAGATACCTGACTGCCTCTCACTGTCTTTGAGTTACATTAATCCCGGTGCTTAAAGTAAAGCCGCAAGACCCACTGCAGCAAAGCACATCATTAGGCCAGAGTATTCCTAGTCATGGGAGACAGATGCAGATGATCAGAGGACTCCAGAATTAAGATGATTTGCGGATTATGTTCGTTCCGCTTGGTGACTTTCTAAGTAATTCATAGAAACGAGTGTGCATTGCATTTATGACCCAGTGTTTAAGCAAGTTTCTGGCCCCAAGTTCCTATTGACAACACTAGTGTTCTTTTTAGAATCAGCCATGGAAATGCTAACTGAGCCTGTTGCGCTTTACTTCGTGATGTTTGCATGCGAGCAGAGTTACAAAGTGCTCACCTGGTCACCTGGTGCCGTCAGCAAAGTGCTACAATAAGATAAAATGATGACTTGAATATGTTGTTTTAGCATGATGCTCCTGTAAAGACTGTTCACTGGATCAAAGCAACCAACTACAGTTGTCTAATGACAGGCAGTTGGGATAAGACACTAAAGGTAGGAACACCTGTAGGGAATGCCTTTGTCTGAGTCTGAGTACATTGGAAGTCTTCTTCTTCTTGCATGCTTTGTTCTTACATGATTATTTGGAAATCATGTATTCATACATGTAGGACCTGTCAGTTCAAGCCACAGGACATGTGCATGAAGCAGGTGTCCATTCGTGAACACTAATTTTATGCCTTGTTAATGTCTCTGAGAAGCCTTAGGTGTTTGTGAATTAGCCATATCACTGAGGCATTGGAGATTTGATTGCATGAATGTCCTGTATGTGGAAGTATAGATACTTCTGTTAAGATATTTTATAGATTACACAATACTTCAAGTGCATACATAGTTGTGTTTATATAATATATCATGGCATAAGTCGGTTTTCATTCTATTTCAGTTTAATTTAATTCTATTTGTGTCAATTTAACATCGTCTTGTTCTTCGTGATTGTATTGTCACTTATTAATATATCCTATGATGAATTGATTACAGTTTTGGGATACCCGCCAACCAAATCCAATGATGACGATGCAGTTACCAGAAAGAGTCTACTGCGCAGATGTTGTAAGTTGCCAAATATAGCGTACCAATCATCTGGATATTCTGTGTTGTCATTGCTGTTACATGCAAATTTACAGTACAATTTGTGTAGTTATAGAAGCACTTCTGTGCAGTGAAAACTTGTAAAAAAGGGTCATTGTCCTCTAATTGGGAATAATTTACTGTGGATGATGGGAAGAGAAAGAACGGATTGTGCATTGTTGTGCAGCTCTAAAATATTCCTTTAAAAAGCCTTGTCTAGTGGCTGTTATTGTTTATTAATGACAGTATTTTGGTTGATCGTTCCACTACATGAAATGATTAAAAAAAATTAAAAGAGACTTCGTGTTTTTCTTTCCTCCACTAAGACTACTTAGAAGTGCACATGACCACTTGTAGTTAAGATTTTACTTAAGTATATAGTTAAGTTTGTTCCTCTACATGCTATTTACAATTTAAACTTTTTGCAATCTGTCATCAACTAATTTGATTTAATTTTTTAAAATTTTTGGCTATCTTGTATAACATTTCTTGGTATTTTTTCTTACTTGGGTGACCCTCCCCAGCGGGATGTCAATCCCTTTAGGGCCCCCTTTGTACCCAATGCATGCATATTTTCTGTTTTTGATGTCATCTTGTTTTGTGGTTGCAATAGAGCGAATTGAATTGAATTGAATTGAATTGAAAAAAATTACTTTTTGTGCATTTGTTTCGAAGTTATATCCAATGGCGGTTGTTGGAACATCGAATCGAGGCATCATCATCTACCAGCTGGAAAACCAACCGGCGGAATACAAGCGAATGGAATCTCCTCTTAAGTTTCAGGTTGCTGTAGTTTTGCATGTACAAGACCTCACTTGATCTCTAATAATAATGACAATATATATATATATATATGGTGCCATAAAACAGCTATGCTGCTACAAGGTCACCTCACAAAGAGCTCTGTGCCTTAAGTAACACTGCATTTATATGTACACACACACTCGCACACACACAGTAGTGTTGGCCTCCTCATGCAGTTTCATCGATTGCATAAGATAAAATAAGCTGACGACATGAATTGTGTTCCTGGTACAAGTGCTGCCTGTTAAAGTGTTATCATGCATTGCATGATCATTAATTGTCATTACTTGTGTGTTTTAAGTGTTTAATCAGTGTGTGCGAAGACATTGAATGTGAAATGCGTTGTGTGATCGTTTTGCAGCATCGATGTGTGAGTATATTTGTCGATCGTAAGGCGGCCACGGCAAACCCTCAACCCGTAGGCTTCGCTTTGGGCAGCATCGAGGGGCGAGTAGCGATACAATACGTCAATCCAACGAATCCCAAGGACAACTTCACCTTCAAATGTCATCGGTCAAATGGCACAAGCAACACTGGCGGACCACAGGATATCTTCCCTGTACGTGGTTTGATGATTGCCTGTTAATTACTTTATATCCTTTTTATGACAGGTTTTAAACTGTAGGTCAGACATGCCAGGTTAAGTAAACAGGTGAATTTGAAATAAGAAATTGATTTGTAATGTACAGTACCCGATTGGTTACTCTGCTCAGCTTGTAATGCGAGGCATACTGATTGAGCAACCTCTGAGAAAAACAGTTTTTTTATACAGACTTTGGCAAAATCCTTCAATCGCAATTTTTCAGCATTACTGATTGATATATGTTGTCGTTAGATTGTGGTACTTAACAAGCATACAATAATAATATTTCTATTTGAATTCTATTTTATTATTTGTTCAGAGCATTCCTTTTATTTAGTTTTGGGACAAACGGTTATTTTTACCAGAGTTCTGTAAAAATCGTTGAAATGGATTAACTGTCGTGGTATAACATAATGATAGAGACCGCTGTTACAGGAATGTTTGTATGTTTCTTTGTATACAGGTGAATTGTATTGCATTTCACCCGACCCATGGTACCCTGGCGACAGTCGGATCGGATGGTAGGTTCAGCTTTTGGGATAAAGACGCACGAACAAAACTGAAGACGTCAGAGCAGCTGGATCTGCCGATCACCAGTTGTACGTTCAACGCACAGGGCAACATCTTTGCGTATGCATCAGGATATGACTGGTCAAAGGTTTGCACGTTTTTTTTGTATTAGTACATGGTAAAATAATTAAACACAACTCGTTTGTGTACTCAATTTTAATGCCACTAGACTAATATAGGCAATGCTAGTGTGAGGTACTTAAAAGGCTGTACAGTGACCAGATGCATACAGTTGTACATGCATGCGTAGTTGCGTACCCTTACATGTGCACAACTTTAACACCACAAGGTTTATATAGACAGCAGTTTTGTGAGGTATGGAAGTGTCTTAGAAGACGCTTGATCTAGAGGTCTGGGGTCATTTTATTGAGGTGGAAATACGTCATCCACTGTGAGCCAACAAGACAGGCGCCTGATATAACATCTTGTCATTCTGACTTCACCTTTCATCCTTTGGTGTTTCCCTCCATAATTATCAAGGGACATACACAGTTATCATCATGGGTCCAACTATCATATTCGTAGTAACCATAATTTCATCTTATCAGGCTTGTCTTAAGAGAATAGTTCAATTGTACATTGACAGCAACATACCAGACTTTATGTGGTATCGACTCTATCGAGCGATATTTTTGTGATATCCATTTTCATGTAAAGTGTTTAGTAGCTCTGTATGTAGATGTTTTGCATTTTGATGATATACGTGCGAGCGAATGTATGAACGGATGCATGCAATGAATGCATTATCTTACATTGCTCTGTATGTGTAAATCTACGTAGGGTCACGAGGCGTTCGATCCGCAAAAGATGAAGCCACACATCCTGCTGCGATCGTGCTTCGATGAACTGAAGCAGAGCCAGAAGAAGACATAGGTTGAGAAGATGATGATGAACGTTGACTGACTTTCCACATAACAATATTATTATTCATGCATTCTTTTTAACGTACTCTACAGCACCGGCCGGTCAGGGAAGAGGGATGATGGCCTCTCCACCCAAGAGAAATGTTTAGTTTGGTTCTCGACCAGAAACTTTACTCCCGTCAACAGGATTCTGGTGTTTTTACTACCCTTGTGAATAATTCTGCTACTTTTGCCTCTGGTCTGCAGTCGCAACAACACATTACAAGATGTGCTGAACTTCTGTTGGACTGAAAGAAGGTTGCGGTTTAGAAGCATTTCCTTCTGGTTTTAGAATGTCTAGTTTCATGTGATGTCACTGTAGACTGTTTCCAGAGAGGTTTTGATGACTTGTTCTTTGTATCTTAGTGTCTTGGGTTGTTGTTGTTGTTGTTTGGCAAAATGCTTAGCAGTACGCAGTACCTGCATGCTTATAAGCCCCGGATGACTTTCTCAGTCGTTTGTGTCTTCCTATATGCTTCTCTGCCTGTCTGTTTGTCTGCCTTACTGCTTCCCTCTCTTTTTTCTTCAAAACTGCTGTTTATCAAAGTTCAGTGGACCATTGTTAACAGTTCAATACATTTATATCTGATATTTTTAAAATAATAAAAGAATATTGAGCTTGAAATATGCAACTGAATTTGCTATAAATTCTATAAATGTATTAAAAATGCCTTCTTGTTTAGTATATTACTAGTAATACTGACTGCTTAAGCTAAAAGATAATAGTTTGAATCATTATTACTTGCATACAATTTATAGCTGTAGACAAACTCAACGCTCTTTTTGAATACAAGTCTGAGATGGACATTCTTGACAAATTTGCTACAGATAATATATGTTGGATTAAATGTAGCATAGAATTCGCTGTAGGTTGGTGCTAAGAATATATCTTGGATTCATGGAAAGCTGAATGTTCATGCATTTTCATTACCACGGTCTTGAAAATTGTCAGGCTAAATTTATGATGAAAGTCTCACACAAATAAGCCAATGTAGGACTTCGAAACAGCTGTCAAAAAATCAGTATGCATATTGTTTTCCAAAGCAAAGCAGTCTGGAGTACGAATGTGTAGAGCTTACGTTTATGACCAATGTACAATCATCAAGGTTTCAGGTATTAAATTGCTAATTTTGTCCATTTTCTGAACATGTAATTTTGATGATATTTGCGATTTTTCTTAAAATCAAGAGTTAGAAAAAGCAGTATTGTAGTTGTAGGCATATTCGTGATAACAATGTAAAACAATTTATAGAGGGCATCCGGAATGTGAGCACGTCTCCCTTCTGCAGAAACCATGCCATTGCTTGACTATAATGCTACATGTATACTAATCATGTACAAATGTCGAGGTTCTCGGTTGATTCAGACTACTACGATAATTATACATTTTTTTATGTTAAATGTGTGTATGGGGGATAGTCCGGTAAAATGGAAGAAAACTTGATGGCAGAAGAAAATAATTATATTAAGCCTATTCTACGGAATGTATCTCCCATGAGGAGGGGTACGTACACCTATAAGCAGGAGCAAAATTATGTATGGACATTGGATGATGTGTCTTCAGTGACAAGTATCTTCGTCATTATTATTATTATTACTGGGGGAGCAGATCTGAACAATTGGGAGGGGGGGAATACTCGTGGGCATGGACTGAAGTACAGGATTAACGTATCGAGTAATGGATGGTCTGAATCAACAGAGAAATAAAACTTCTATTGGCAGGAGTGGAATGAATGGTTAAAGTATCTTCCATTGGAGGGTGGTCTGAACTAGTGCTGAGCACACGCCGGTAAGTAGGCCTACCCTCTTCAGATTTCACCCTACCTACCAGTCATACCCCCATGATTTTTATTACACACGAATGACTTGGCCTTCGAGCATCACATTCTGTAGCTGCTTTTCTTTCCATAGCGCATCGCCTTAATCACTGGCACCAGATGATTCTGTGCACGGTCTTCCGGTTCCAACCGATGACCGAAGCTGACGAACCTCGTCTGAATCGGGAGGTGGCGCCACTGGTCGCCATCTTTCTCCGACCGTTTGAGGCGTGACTCCAGTCGTTCGTAGTCTCTTCCACTTCCATCTCGGAGGAGCATCTCTTCCAGCATCAGCAGCCGAGTTACCAGGTCTAATCGTCGCATGGTGGTGCCGCTGTACCTGTCTTTGATCATATCGGTTGGCGGCAGATAGAGAAAGTTGTCGTCAGATAGAGCTTTGGAGATCATCGTCATACACGAACAGCAGACGAGTAGTAGTAGGCATTGAATGTAGATTGACTTCATCTCGTTCCCTCTGGTCAGATAATAACACTGAAGCAGACGACTAACACTGCAGTTATAAGATTACACAAAAGTTAAAGACAACACTGAAGTTAAGAATAACACTGAAGTTAAAAATAACACTGAAGTTAAAAGTTACACCAGTTAAAAATAACACTAGTTAAAAGTTACACTGAAGTTAAAAATAACACTGAAGTTAAAGACAACAATGAAGTTAAAGATAACACTGAAGTTGAAAAATAGCACTAAAGTTAACAACAGTGTATTTGTAAAGCGCCTCTAGTAGGTTGAACCGTTCAGGAGCGCTACCAGTGCGGAAGGCCTCGCGAGAAGGAGGAGGAAGAGAGACTGCCAGACAGATTTGTAAGGCGAGCAGAAGGATAAAGAAAAACATTCCAAACAGAAGAACCAAGGCAAATGATGGAGACTGAGCCATAACAGTTCTACAGTGCAAGGAACCAGAAGGTCAAGTCTGTTGGATGAGCGAATTAGATGGTTGGAAGAATCGACTGAGTGAGGTCGAAGCAGGGGCGGAGACCTGGTGGACAGGGGGGACGGTCCCCCCCCCCCATGAAGGGACGGTCCCCCCCAATGAAGGTGTTGGGGGACGGCCCATGCATTTGTCCCCCTCAATCGTTGAGCGACAAGACTAAAAAAAAGGTCATCAACTTTTTGGCGGCGAAAATAGAAATTTTTTGGAGATTTCGTCGGCGAATGACTAAAAAAAAGTCAACTCTTTTGCGGCGAAAATAGATTTTTTTTCGAGATTTCGCCGATCGTCAGAAATTTTTGGCCGGCAAAAGATGACAATTTTTCTCAAACACTCAGCCATTCGTCCATCAAAAAATCTCGCGTCTTTCCGTCCCCCCCAACTCTCCGCCCAGGTCTCCGCCTATATGGGTCGAAGTATAACGTCAGCCATGTCGAGGCAAGACCCCACTGGCTTACTGGCTGAGTCGATCGATCGATCGATCGAGTCGATCATAACTCGGTCAAGTCGAGTCGTCGGAGTCGATCGAAAAATTGTCGACTCTATCGACTTGCAAGTCGAGTCGATCGAAAAATCGTCGACTCGATCGACTTGCAAGTCGAGTCGATCGTGAGTCTTGCCAAGTCGTGTCGATTGTTGTTTCATCGACTCGACTCAGAAATATTTTACTCACTAGCGCTATATCTTGGAGTCTCAAAGCGACCTACAGGATATAATGACGTAATTCAGTTTTAGCACACAAGTGCAGCTAATGAACATTTTGGCAGCTGGCGATTTCGTGTAAGAGGAACTGTGAAAGTTGTCTAGCTATAGACGTAGCCTACGTTTTTTTTATATTTGAGTTGAACGAGTAGCCTACAGAAGCGGATACAGACATTTTGGAAAGGAGTGCAAAATGTTTGGTCTTGGGTCGACAAAATTTTTCGTTGGTCTTCCTTCCAAAAAACTTCTAAAAACATGTGGCAACTCCGGTTATTTAAAATCTGATGACTTTTTTAGTCATGTGCTACTTTCTCTCTCTCACCTTCCCCGCTTCCCGTTCCAGCTGCGTTGATTTACAGCTTCTTGACACCTGATGGGTGGCACGTCCTATGCAAATCTCTGAATGGGGGTGGGCTGCGGGCATGACCGGATTGGCCCCCCTTGGATCCGCCCCTGAATGAGAATGATACATATCTACTGCTATAGGCCTGTAGGCTATTCAATGTATTCGTGTGGGCTAGATGTTAATTTTGAGAATATAAAGCGGGCCTTTTATGACGCCACTTCGATTATGATGCAATTCTACAAAAAAATAAGTTCACTGAGAAAACGAAATTAGGCCTATTGTGACGTCACTTCGATCAGGATACAGATCTACTATCATATAATTTCATTAATTTTGAGAATACAAAACTAGGCCTATACCTGTTGTAACGTCACTCTGATTATGATACAATTATGCTATTATATTTTAAGTTCACTTTGATAATTAAAAACTAGTCCTTTTGTGACGTCACTCCGATTATAATACAAATATACTTTTATAGAAGTGCATTTTGAGAGTATAAACAGGGTCTATGGTGACGTCACTTCGATTATGACACAAAATAATGTACTATTATGGAAGTGCATTTTAAGAATATAAACAAAGTCTATTGCGTCGTCACTTCGATTTTATATTAAACAGATCTACCAGTATATTATGTTCATTTTGCGAATATAAAACGAGTCTTTTATGACGTCACTTCGATTATGATACAATTCTACTATTAAATAAGTTCACTGAGAAAACGAAATTAGGTCTATTGTAGCGACATTTTGATCTGAGTGATGTCGTTTATGAGGGACTCCCCCAGAGACGCCTAGATTAAACACTGGTGGAGTTGTCAAAATATTCATCGTAGAGACGAATTAAGACAATGGCGATTGAGCCGCTCGTGCATGAGAGAGACAATCTTGTTGGAGTTCACCTGTAGATGAATATTGAAAAGCGTATCATCGACGAGGGAAAGGGGCGGATCCAGGGGGACAATCCGGCCATCCCCATTTAGAAATTTCTTAATTTTTGGCCAGCTATTCTGGCTCGGAAAGTTGACGTGGCCCCCCATGAGTATTCATAAGTAATTCCGTACTCCGTAGGCCCTCCCCACACCCGCGCCAAACCCACGAAGTCCGCACACGAGGCCCGTGACCTGTACGACTAAAAAAAAGGCCATCAAGTTTTTGGCGGATAAAATGGTCATCAGATTTTTCAACGACCAAGACGAAAATAAATTTCTCCCTGCCCCAAGATCGAAAATTTTGCCTCCCCCCACCTTCGAAAATTTCTGTATCCACCCTTGGCGAGGGACGAACACCGACGCCAAACATCGCGTATGCATAAAACTTCCACCAGCCCAATACAATAATAGTTCCTACATGTAGCCTATAAATAATTATGATCATAGTGACGTCTTGATGACCGTGAATAGGCATATAGATGGACACCAGGAGGCACTGTACTTTCTATATCGACACCATAATAATTATAATGTGACGACGGTTAATAAAAGATGTCGCCCTATCTATCATTGGCTTCTGGTTAAACGTCCATCCGAGACATATATCGCTCATGTTCTCGGTTATTAACGGAAGGTCGATATTGCTTTGTAGGGGAGGCAACATCCGTCACCTCTCGTCTTTCTTGAAAATTAGAATCATGCTAAGCAGGTATACCTTCTGAGGACGAAGGTGAAGGTGAAGGCGAAGGTCAAGGGCATCCATTCGCAGAAAACTTTACTTTGGTGCACAATTGCTCATCTGATATCGCTGGATAGTTGTTGTAGTCAGTGTGAGAATTGTGGAAAAATAACTGGGGGGGGGGGGTTGGACCATTATCCACTTGGAATTGGGGTGTAAAAAACATACTTTAACATGGGGCTCTAAGAAAGACTGGGGGGTCGAAACCCCCCCAAACCCCCGGCAATTATCACCCTGGTTGTAGTAGTAGTGTAGTAGTAGTGGTAGTAGTAGTAGTAGTAGTAGTAGTAGTAGTAGTAGTAGTAGTAGTAGTAGTAGTAGTAGTAGTAGTAGTAGTAGTAGTAGCAGTAGCAGTAGTAGCAGTAGACGTAGGAGTTGTAGCAGTAGCAGCAGCCTAGTAGCAGTAGCTATCGTCATCGTCACCTGCATGCAGATGCTGGGGAACATGTTGTAAGTGGGAAAGAATAGCAAGTGCACGACGCTTTGTTTGAAGCACTATACTCGACAAAAAAGTGTCGCGAGTTCTTGGTGGAGTTGGGACGCCGTGTAGTCGCTGTTTCCGACGATCCAGGGAAGACGACTTCATCATCATCATCATCATCATCATCATCATCATCATCATCATCATCATCATCATCATCATCATCATCATCATCTTCATTATCATCATCATCAACGTCGTCGTGTCGTGGTTATTGTCGCGATAGTCATCGCCGCCGCCGCCACCACCACCGCAACCACCACAACCTCAGCCACCACCACCATCACCACCGCAACCGCCACCACCACCACCATCATCACCACCACCACCGCAACCACCACAACCACCACCACCACAACCACCATCATCACCACCGCAACCACCACCGCAACCACCACAACCACCACAGCCACCACCACCACCACCACCGCAACCACCACAACCACAGCCACCACCACCACCGCCACCACCATCACCACCGCCACCACCACAACCACCATCATCACCGCAACCACCACAACCACAGCCACCACCACCGCCACCACCACCGCAACCGCCACCACCACTACCACCATCATCGTCATTATCATCATAATGTGTCAGTGCAGATGAAGATATAAGTGATAGCTATCAGTTTACCTCAACAGCGAAAACTTCGTTGTTTGCTGTTCTTTTCTTCGGAGGTGATAAAGCAGATCGGCTGCAGCGTTGGATGCTTCTCCGACTGAAAGATGAGGATGGGAGTGCGCTCCACTATATATAGGCCTACCTCCTCAGATATTCTAAGAAACTGACGACTAAAGGTGATGATGGCCGATGGATGCGGCTTAAAGGATGGCGACGATGATGATGATGATGACGCAGTTGATGCTCTGCCCATGGTGTAGGATGCCGAGGCCGAATGAAGTGATGTTCATTTTGCAAACAGTTTTGATTCATGAAAAGAACAAACATGTTCTTTTCATGAATCAAACCTGTTTGCAAAATGAACACTTGTCTGTTGCCAATGAATGCTCCTGAATGATTAAGTGGACTCTCTTGAGATACGGTAGCACATAAAAAAGATAACAAATTGTTAACATGACAATTCCTTAAAACACGACAACTCCCAAAGCATGCTGATGAGTGCATGTTTACTCCTAAAAACATGGCCACTCCTTAATAATATACCACGTGATTGATCGAGTTGAGCATTACGATAGACTTGAATATATGCCGACAATCCAGTCAATCCAACTCGCCGCCTCGATAGGCTTGGCGACTAAACGATCGACTTGGTGGGCGTTTCCGACTCGGACTGTCTACAGAGTCTGAATGTCGCGGTCGCCTCCACAAGGCCAAGCAGCGACATCTGGTCATCTTCGGCGCCACATCAACAACACGACGGTGACCACTTCAAACGACGCCTGCTGTGAGAACTCGCCATGGGCAGAACATTTACGGACCTGAAGATAGGGAGGGCACCTAAGTGATTCGACTGGGGGTCTGCTATCAGGGTAGGGGTAACATTTGACCGACCAATGTAGGCGGCAGTAACGGACCCTGCGACCGACTTGAAAGAGGCAATTAGCCTTTGACTGTACCCCAGAACGAATCGCCACCTCTGGCGTTACCCCACCACGCTGGAGTATATAATCGCCGCGCCACCTGAAATCGGGGCGCTCTCGATATGATCACAGACACGTAACATCGTCGAACAAGATTGAATCAACGGTCATAAATTCGACAGAGAGGGAGAGCGGCCAAAGGACCGGCATTCTGTTAAACTGATCGCCTTAGTCATGGAATATTGATATCGTATAATAACCGTCATTTATTAATCTAAACCTATAAAATACAGTTTGTAATGTGAGCTTGATAAAAAATCTCCTCATCCACGCGACCGATTTTTCCAAATAATTACAAAACAACTTCTAACCGCCCCATGACAACACTATCGGGATTCGCGATCCAAAAATATTACCTTTTGCCGAGCTTGAAAATTTATTTTTTCTAACCGAATCCGAGCACTGTTAAGACGCCATTAAATTTTGCTTTCAACCATCATCTTCAGCAAACATTGAGACCATCGATGATATATTGGTGATTGAACCCAGTACATTAATGACGTCATGGCCGATTTTAAAATTAGCCTATAGCGCCTTATTCCGTTAATTAATATCTATATCGTGTCGTATGTATCAGTAGCCTATTTAAGACGCAATAATTTTCGCCGATCGATTTTCAACGAAAAAATAGATTTTTAACCTCACTTTTCGCCGAGGTCAGATCTTTTGGCACGCGGTTTGGCAAAAATGCTGACTATAGCGTAAACATGGACGGGTGGAAGTTGGGTTGCGCACTTGGCTGAAATTTATGGCTAAAGTCGCTAGATGGCGATGGCGTTCGTAGTTGACGGACCAAGCCCATAAACCTAATGGAATTTCATGATATTGTATGGCATACATACTTGTACTCCTTCACTGCACGTCCGTTCCCTAATGCCAGTCTCATGTCTGGGCGAAGGAGGAGGACGACACAAATTATCTTTGCTATGTTCTGTTCCATTTGATCTTTGTCTCCTTTTCTCCTGTGTTCTCTGTTCCCTGTGATGCTATGTGTTCCAATGTTCTCTATGTCCTCTGACCCTGATGTTCCTATCGATGTTCCGTGTTCCCTTGTTCTCTGTGATGCGCCTTCTGTTCCCTGTTAGTTGATGTTCCGTGTTCCCTGTGTTCCTTGTTCCCTGATGTTCCCGGTGATATACCAGGTTCCTTATGTTCCATGGGCCTTAATTGTTTATATCCCTTATGCTCCACGGACCTTGTTGTTATTTCGCGCCCTTTGTTTCTAATGTCGCAGGCGTTCAATGTGATGTTCCATGTTCCTTTTGTTCCCTGGTGTTCCCTGTTTCTTATGTCCCACAGCCCTTGCTACTTATTCCGCGTTCCATATGTTCCTTAATATTTCTGATGTTTATCCTGATGATTCATGTTCCTTAATTATGTTTCGCGTTCCTTGTTCCTTAATGTTTCTGATGTTCCCTCAGGTGTTCCAGGTTCCTTATGCTCCACGGTCTTTGTTGCGTGTTCCGCGTTTCGTATTTTTAATGCCTCTGAAGCTCCCGCGATGTTCCTTGTTTCTTATGTTCCCTGATGTTCCTTGTGTTCCTCATTCCTTGTTGAACATTCCGTGTTCCTTGTTCCTTAATGTTTCGTGTGTTTCATCTTATGTTCCTTGTTCCCTGCGTTACACGGACCCTGTTGCGTGTTCCACATTCCGTGTTCCATGTATCTTAATGGTTCTGATCTTCCCTCTTATGTTCCATGTTCCTTATGTTCCACAGACCCTGTTGCGTGTTCCACATTCCGTGTTCTTATATGTTTCTGATTTTCCCGTGATGTTCCAGGTTCCTTATGTTCCATGGTCCTTGTTGTATATTGCTTATGTTCCACGGCCCTTGTTGTTTGTTCCGCGTCTTTTGTTTTCTGATGTCTCTGGTGTTCCATGTGATGTTTCATGTTCCTTATGTTCCGTGATGTTCCCTGTTCTTTGTGTTCCGCATTCCTTGTTCTTCACTGATTCTGATTTTCCCTGAAGTTTCATGTTCCTTATGTCACCTGATGGTCCATGTTCCTTGTGTTCCAATTCCTTGTTGCACTTTCCATATTCCATGTTCCTTAATGTTTCCGATGTTTCCTCTGATGTTCCATGTTACTTACGTTCTGCAGTCCTTGTGGCATGTTCCGTAATGCATGCATGTTCCGTCTTCCTCGTCCTATATATACTCTGAACAATGTTCTCTGTGATGCTTCATGTTCTTTACGTTCCACGCACTTTGTTGTATATTCGCTTAGACCTATGTTCCCTGGTGTTCCGTATGACGTTCCATGTTCGCTGCAATGTTACCTGATCCTCATCGCCCCTTATGTGTTCCAAGTGATACTCCCTGCTATGTTCCTGCCCTCTCCTTGTCCATATGTTCCATGTTTCGAACGTTTCTTATACTTCTTGCTCTATATTGTATATGCTGCCAACCATCAACTGAAGACAGCAGCGCCACCTGCTGAAATGCCAAAAACAATGTATGGCCAGTATAAGGAGTGCGCACACCATCCCTTCTTACACCATGGGTTGAACCGAAAACCTAAATTTCACGGGCAACGCCGGGCACCAAAGGTGGTTAGACTGGGCTGGGGCCGATGGAAGAAGGCGAGGTGAGAAGGGCGGCGTGGGAGTGGGGTCAGGCGTGGCGGGGGACGAAAACAGAAATTTCCCGGGCGTGGGAGCGGCCTGACTGGGAAGTGGGAACTAAAAACCGAAATTTCCCGGGCAACGCCGGGTAATTCAGCTAGTATTTAATAAAACCAACAAAACCATCCTCTCTTCTTCGAGTTTGAACATCGTGGCGCGATTTTGAGCACAAGGCTAGAGTCGGCCACGACACTCATGGTCTGAATTTCTGAAGACCTTTGCATTCTTCTATCGGAGTATCTTGATTAGGCTTCTTATGATGTCTCAATTGCACACTTTTCTTCAGACTAACAAAAATCAATTGAACTGGTAGGCCTAAGTAAAGTTTTAAATTTCAGGTAGGCCTACTATAATGATGACGCGTGTGGTTAATATTTGTAAGTATAACCGATGAAGCCTCGTCGTTACCATCGACTCGATCAGCTATATGCAGCTGCTGTTGGCATTAAAGGTTAAGCTACAAAGGAATCTCTTACTGTACGGTACAGAAATTAGTAGCAGATAAACAAGTAAAACAGCAATTGACGACGTGCGGTGTTTAGTCTATGGTTCGTTAAAGAAACCTGCAACAGTTACTGCTCAAGATTAGGCTACTGAGGCTGGTAAGTTGTAACTGTAGTTGTCTGTAATGCATGTGTGAGCTAATTTTGTATAGTGT
The DNA here is from genome assembly GCA_949752735.1 of Lumbricus terrestris. Taxonomy (NCBI): domain Eukaryota; kingdom Metazoa; phylum Annelida; class Clitellata; order Crassiclitellata; family Lumbricidae; genus Lumbricus; species Lumbricus terrestris. The sequence continues at coordinate 44,675,542 of OX457036.1, forward strand.
ATGAGGTCAGCTAATTGTTAAGCGTACGGACAGACAGACTTGCAGGTGGCAGACTGGCGGGAAAGTTGGCGCGGCTCGGCCGACCGTCGCCGGAGAGCGCGCGAGAGAGAAACAGGTCTTTGTTGTAAGTGAACAAGTTAAAAACTTTAGAAACTTATACACTAGCTTTAGATACCGTCATACAGGGAATAGGTTAGGGCTAGGCTGCGCTACAGAACAGTAAGAAGAGACTGGAGAAATCGTCAGTGATTGTGGAACCTGACATTTGGTGACAGCGGTGGGATAGCGAATTCAGGCAACGAACGGCGGGATATCGGATTCAAGCAACGGACAGTGGGATTGTCAATCCAAGCAACGGACGGTGGAATTTTGTATCCGAGATACGGACGTTGGGATATTGTATCCAGGTTTACGGACGGTGGATTGCGAAGTCAAGCAACGAACGTTGGGATAGTTGTATCCAAACTACAGACAGTGGATTTTGAAGTTTTACGAGACGCCGACCACACGGGAGAAGGAGAGTGAGCATCTGAACAACCGGAGAAGCAGTCCGAGCATCCGAACAACTGGTGAGAAGATACAACGAGCATACGAACGACATTACGACAACGCAACGCCAGAGAGAGGTATACAAAACTCGCTCCTCGAATAAACAAGTAATTGAAATTACAGTCAACCAATCACAGAAAGCATAACCACTCTCTTCGACTTCTTCCACGTCTAGACCAGCTTCGATTAATAATTTTATTATTCGATCAGAAGACATCTTCTTTATACTAGCTTGCTTTTGTTCCGTGAGTTTCTCCATCTTACTTTCTTACTTCAACTGATTTGCGTGAAGAAATCGAGGGAGTGGCTATGCTTTCTGTGATTGGTTGACTGTAATTTCAATTACTTGTTTATTCGAGGAGCGAGTTTTGTATACCTCTCTCTGGCGTTGCGTTGTCGTAATGTCGTTCGTATGCTCGTTGTATCTTCTCACCAGTTGTTCGGATGCTCGGACTGCTTCTCCGGTTGTTCAGATGCTCACTCTCCTTCTCCCGTGTGGTCGGCGTCTCGTAAAACTTCAAAATCCACTGTCTGTAGTTTGGATACAACTATCCCAACGTTCGTTGCTTGACTTCGCAATCCACCGTCCGTAAACCTGGATACAATATCCCAACGTCCGTATCTCGGATACAAAATTCCACCGTCCGTTGCTTGGATTGACAATCCCACTGTCCGTTGCTTGAATCCGATATCCCGCCGTTCGTTGCCTGAATTCGCTATCCCACCGTTCGTTGCCTGAATTCGCTATCCCACCGTTCGTTGCCTGAATTCGCTATCAGATCTGGATGCAGCAAGAACTTTTCTTTGTTATCACTATTCCACCTGGGTTGCTTCGAACTATTACCCCATGCTTCATATTTCGGTTTGTCTTGAAACATTAGACCAATTCGATTGTTCACGTGTATGTCTGCGAGTTCTGCAACATTACTAGCTTCGAAGCATTCAGTACCCTCTTTTGCTAGTACGAACTGTAGTGGACCCGGTGGTAGACATTCTTTCAACTTATCCGCCACCAACAGATCAAATAACTTCTCATAGTCTTTGCCCACTCGTCTACTTCTGACATAATAGTTCAACAGATTCTTCAATCTTGCTGTAAACATAGTGTATGTCTCTTCTGCTGTTTTCTTCGCTTCTCCAAATCCTGATCGATATTCTCTCGCTGTCAATTTGAATTCTTTCAGTAAATGTTCTTTCACTATGTCGTAATCGTCTAGATCATCAAAAGACAATCGGTTCAACACCGTTCTCGCTCTTGGCGTCATTAGTGGCAACAGCAATTTGACCCAAAACTGCTTTTCCACCGTAAAACTGTTGAATGCATTCTCAACTGTCTCAAAATATAATGGCACCTCCATCATATCATAAATTGCATCAACGCCTCCATAGACATAGCCTGTGGTTTCTCCTCAGCACCACCTATTGCGCCTTTCTCTTCAGCTTCCTTTTTTAGCCAATCCTCGGAGCTGAGCTTCCTTCAAAGCGAGTTTCTTTTGTTCCAATTGTACTTGTTCTTCCCTTTCTCTTTCCGCTTTTTCCAAACTTTCTTTCTCCATTTTCAATTCTTCCTGTCGAATCTCTTCGGCTCTTTCCAATTCTGCCAAACGCATGGCTTCTTTGTCTTCCTCGCGAGCCTTTTGCTCTTCAACCTGTTGTTTTCGTATTTCTTCATCACTTTTCCTTGCTCTCTCGTATTCTATCATTAGTTCCATCCTTCTTCGTTCAGCTTCGTCACGATCTCTTTTCAATTGTTCTAACTGAAGCTGGAACTGCTGCTTCTGTATCTCTATCTCTTCTTGCCTCAACCTTTCTGCCTTTTCCACTCTTTCTTTCTCTTCTTGCCTCCGTTCTTTCTCTTCTTGCCTCCGTTGTTCCTCTTTCTCCTGTTTAGTCTTTTCTGTTTGTTCTGCTCGTTCTTTCTCTTCTTGTCTGCGTTCTTTATCCTCTCGTCTCCGTTGCTCCTCTTTCTCTTTCTCTTCTTGTTTCCGTTCTTTCTCCTCTTGTCTCCGCTGCTCCTCTTTGTCTTTCTCCTCTTGTCTCCGTTGTTCTTCTTTCTCTTTCTCCTCTTGTCTACGTTTCTCCTCTTCTTGTCTACGTTTCTCCTCTTTCTCTTTATGACAACTCATCCGCACTTCGATTTTCACCAACTTAGCTGGAATGGGTTCTCCAGCCACACATTGCAAATGTACTCTACCAATTTCTTCCACAGTCGCTCCTTTCAACAATTCCTCATTGATTACTGGAATCTCAGTACCAGAGTCAATCAGCGCTTTGACTTGCAGAGGCTGACAACTGGGAAAGTTGGCGCGGCTCGGCCGACCGTCGCCGGAGAGCGCGAGAGAGAGAAACAGGTCTTTGTTGTAAGTGAACAAGTTAAAAACTTTAGAAACTTATACACTAGCTTTAGATACCGTCATACAGGGAATAGGTTAGGGCTAGGCTGCGCTACAGAACAGTAAGAAGAGACTGGAGAAATCGTCAGTGATTGTGGAACCTGACATTTGGTGACAGCGGTGGGATATCGAGTTCAGGCAACGGACGGTGGGATAGCGAATTCAGGCAACGAACGGTGGGATAGCGAATTCAGGCAACGAACGGTGGGATAGCGAATTCAGGCAACGAACGGCGGGATATCGGATTCAAGCAACGGACAGTGGGATTGTCAATCCAAGCAACGGACGGTGGAATTTTGTATCCGAGATACGGACGTTGGGATATTGTATCCAGGTTTACGGACGGTGGATTGCGAAGTCAAGCAACGAACGTTGGGATAGTTGTATCCAAACTACAGACAGTGGATTTTGAAGTTTTACGAGACGCCGACCACACGGGAGAAGGAGAGTGAGCATCTGAACAACCGGAGAAGCAGTCCGAGCATCCGAACAACTGGTGAGAAGATACAACGAGCATACGAACGACATTACGACAACGCAACGCCAGAGAGAGGTATACAAAACTCGCTCCTCGAATAAACAAGTAATTGAAATTACAGTCAACCAATCACAGAAAGCATAACCACAATTACTTGATGTACTGAATCGATAATCGCAGAACTGAAAGAGGTTCCACCAGTGAGTGTATTGCAAGGAGAATTGCAAGCGAATGTGACTACAAGAGCACAGAGTCGGAGAAGAGAAGTGGAAGAAGGAGAAGTGCCTAATGCAACTACAGGAGTGGCACCGTATCTACTAGTCTATGGAAAGTTGCCGAGAGGGCCACTAACCATTCTTAAAGAAAGCTGGACCAAAGAGATAAATCTGCCACCTGCCACATTAGTAGAACACGAAGTGGTGCTGAGACCAGACTTTCGAGAAAAAGAATTCGTGGCATATCGAATACCATTAATATACCGAGCAGAAGTGGAAAAACAAATACAAGAGATGCTGAAAGAAAACATCATTCAATTCAATTCAATTCAATTCAATTCAATTCAATTCATTTATTGTAACCAACCATCAACATACACAATAGACATAGTATAACATGCTTCACATAATCGGATGGCAACAAGGAAGGCCCTAAGGGATGAATATCCCGCTAACAGGGACACCTAATTACTTATCAATTTTAACAGATGGCTAGACGGTTGACATAATGAATTGAACAATAGGCAAGAAAGAACAGGATAAGATGAAAATTAATGTAGTAAACTTAACTAAGAACGCAAAAACAAACACAAAAACAATAATAAAATCAAATAAAATAAAATCAGTGCCTACAAGGTTAAATGTCTTTGCAGTCATTAACCAAATAGTTGCGCAATAGTGTCTTTGCCCTTTGTAAACTGGAAGCTTGTTGAACATGATTAGGAAACGAGTTCCATATACCTGGTCCAGTATATTTAATATGGAATCTTCTTGAATTTAAACGAGCGGATATGGCTCGATAATGAGAGGAGTTCCTAGTAGAATAGTTGTGTATTTCAGAACCTTTTTGGAAGTACCCTGCAAAGTTAAGGGGAAGAAGATCATGGGTGAACCGATACATAAAGATTCCTATCTGAAAAGTCATTATTTGGTGAAATTTTAATAAATTTAATGATTGAAATAAAGGACTTGAGTGAATAAAAGGCTTAACTCCAGCTATGATACGTATTGCACGTTTTTGGAGAAGTACTAATTTATTGAGCCTCAACCATCGTCAAGCAGAATGGCAAGTCCACTTGTCATTGTCAAAAAGAAGGATGGATCCTTGAGATTGGCTTGTGACTACAGATACATTAACTCTTTTACTGAGAACTGCAGATATCCTATGCCAATCGTCAACGATGTCTTGAGCAAAGTCGGAAAATCCAAGTTCATTTCTGTTATGGACTGTCGCAGCGCATATTGGACTTGTCCTGTGAAAAAGAGTGACCAATGGAAGACTGCGTTTGTTACACATAATGAACTGTATGAATTTACGCGTGTTCCTTTTGGAATGATTAACTCTGGACGGACTTTTGTAAAAGCGATAAATATGATTTTGCAACCGATTCATGATTTTACTGAACCTTATGTTGATGACATTGCAGTGCATTCTAATGATTGGGAGATTCATTTGAGACATTTGGAGTTATTTTTGAAACAAATAAGACTGCATAATGTAACATTGAACTTGAAGAAATGTGTGTTTGGTAAGAGTGAGGTGAAGTTCATCGGTCACCTTATAGGATCAGGGAAGAAGATGATGAATCCAGACAGGATTGACAGTTTAATTAATTTGAAGAAACCTGAAACCAGGAAGGAAGTGAAGCAAGTCTTAGGATTTTTTGGGTTTTACAGACAGTTTATTTGTAATTTTGCTGAAATTGCTAAACCATTGACAGACTTAACCAGCAAGAAAGTACCTGAGAACATTGTTTGGACTGATGCACATCAGAAAGCCTTTGATTCCCTTAAACAGATTGTCTTGTCAAATGTGATTCTATATATGTTTGAGGTTGGGAAACCATTTAATTTGTACTGTGATAGCAGTGATTTTGCTGTGGGAGCTGTTCTGTCTCAGGTGGACGAGGAAGGGATAGAACGTCCCGTTTCATTTATCAGTCAGAAGCTGACAGATACCCAGAGGAGATGGGCGACGATTGAGAAGGAAGCCTATGCAATCATATGGGCTTTAAACAAGTTGAAAGAAATTCTTATTGGTTCTAAAATCAATGTGTTTACAGACCATAATCCTTTAGTTTATTTGACTGAATCAATGTCGAAATCTGCTAAATTAGTCAGATGGTCTTTATCATTGCAAAATTTTGACATTCTATTGAACTATAAGAAAGGTAAATTGAATGTAGTAGCCGATTGTCTGTCTAGATTGTAGTGTAAGATATTTTATGATGCTATATATTATGGACTATTTGCATTGTTTAGTTAAGATACGTTCGCTAATTTTTATAGATAATTAGCTCTCTTTAAAAGAAAGGAGGGAGGTAATGTGAGCTAATTTTGTATAGTGTATGAGGTCAGCTAATTGTTAAGCGTACGGACAGACAGACTTGCAGGTGGCAGACTGGCGGGAAAGTTGGCGCGGCTCGGCCGACCGTCGCCGGAGAGCGCGAGAGAGAGAAACAGGTCTTTGTTGTAAGTGAACAAGTTAAAAACTTTAGAAACTTATACACTAGCTTTAGATACCGTCATACAGGGAATAGGTTAGGGCTAGGCTGCGCTACAGAACAGTAAGAAGAGACTGGAGAAATCGTCAGTGATTGTGGAACCTGACAGCATGCTACATATAGGAGGCAATAATTATATTGTAGAGCCTCCTGGAGAGTTCTGTCACAATTCAGCGGATCTATGCTAAACAGAACAACAGAACATTGAAACTATTAGAGCAACCCATGGAGTATAGGCTATGACAATTATTCCAACTAGCCTACTATTCATTGTGCGAAAATTGCTACCGTGCTATAGGTATTATTTTGGACTGAAACGGAGGTACGACCACAACAGTCAGGCAATATTATATAGAGCGTTTCGACGCCTCCACCTGATTTGGTGGTAGAGCCTGAAGTATGGTGATACGAGTTGGCGTATAGAGCTTGGAGTGTTAACGATGGCCACTGATTCAGGCGTGATAGTCGCGCTCCAGCGCTCGACGTTCCTTAGTTTCGAGTTTTCTAAAACTGCAGAAGATAATAGAGTTGGATAGGTTCTATATATAAAATAATTAAAAAAACTTTCAATTCTTTAAGTTCATCGAAAGTGTTTCAGTTTTTAAGTAGCGGAATGCAAAATGATGTTCTGCGTTCTGCAAGCCAAACGAACGAAGAGGCGGAACATCGATGAAGCAGAGGGGTAGGGTCAAGAACGCAATGACAGATAGAGCCGCTATTAGATACACTGGCCGGTGGAGCGAACGAATTTAATCGGTAGCCTATCTCTCGGCTGTCGCCAAATCGTTGCAACTTTCAGCGACAAAGACGGAACTGAAAGTGAAGACCTGTTTAAATGGCTTACTTAAACGACATAATTATGGGCCTAGACTAGACCTACCTAACAAAGTCTCCTCTTCTGCTCGTGTGCATAATAAAATAACGGTCTGTTTCATAGGTCGCCTGATTCGACTCCGTCAAGCTGAAAGCAACTGATAACTATGCCAATTCACGAAAAGGAAACCAGTATGTCGACGCCCACTGTTAACTGCTGCTAACTGCTGCAATACAGCTTCAGTGGCGTAGGCAAGGGGGGGTTTCGGGGGTTAAAACCCCCCCATTGGCTCCGAAAAAAAAGGTTTTTTTAAGGTTATTTTTTCGTTTAAGTAAGAAAAAATAGCAAAAAACAGGGTTTCCGGACATAAAACCCCCCCATGAAAAATTCCTGGCTACGCCACTGTACAGCTTCCTGCTCTTCTTATTGTCATCTTCATCAATACCCGAGTCATGCTACTGTTCATGTTCACATTGTCTGATTTCCTCACACTGATCCCAATCATACACCGATAACGCAAGCGAGTCTGCAGTTTCGTTATGCGCGCCCGCAATTGCGACTTGCCCTTAGAATAGTTACACCCTTTGTCAACTAAGTTATCTTATAAGTCTACTGCATTTTGAATTTTAGCAAATTTCTTCGCGCTAACGCACAAACACAACGTGAAATAGAGAAATTTACATGTTGAAACATCTATGAAAGACACACATGTTCTTAATTTTCCGCTTAACATTTCTAAAGCTCTCGCTAACAAATTTAACGGTGACCAGGGCCGTAAATCTGTTTCTAGATGTGGGAGGGAAAATTTTCACTTCAGAATTGGGCGTAGTATGCCCCCTCAAGAAGCCCACCATTGAGTTCAGTGACACCCTAGGTTAGTGTTAAAAAAATTTGTTCACCCTACAGTAACTGCACATAACCTTTTATGCCACAAGAGTATAGGGAAACAACTGGACTATAGAGTTCTCTTGCCAAGTCAAAACAGTTGTAAGTATAATTTTATTATTTTATATTTTAGTCGCTTGATTATTATTTCGTCCTGCATCGGTGAATTCGGTGTCTTTGGGCCGGAGGGTTCCAGGTTCGAATCCATCTAAAGTTGCCGTGTAGGGACCTTGCGCAAGTCCTTCGATCACTCGCAATTGCTCGTGCGCTTCATAATGCGCATTTTCAGGCCCGCCGACAGAAATTCCGGGCCCCTGGGCTGAGCAGTCACGGGACCCTAAACTATCTTCATGCTTTTTTTACCAAAAATTTCAATTAAACAAATAGAATTTTAAAAGGGTGGATAGGCTACAAATGAACGATAGTGCATACATTTATGATTTTAATAAGTTCTTGATGCTAAGAATTTAATTTTCGAATACATGGAAATCAAAAAGCAGCCTTTCTGGATTTAACTGAAGCAAAATCGTTTATAATATTCTGGTATAGTTCTGCATTTTGTCTGCGAATCTTAAAATTGCATTTATAAAAATTAATGCTCTTTCTTCATCGCCTGGAAAATTGTCCGGATGTCTTGCAAGACCGTTTCTTATAATATTATAGCAGCCTATATGCCCTATAATATAATATACGGTCTCAATCGTTTGTGTAGGTAGGGCCCTGGCGGTAGAGTGCCAAGGTCAAAACCAAGCCTTTTTACAGCTCTATAAAATTTCAGCATTTTCATAAGTCTTGTTTATAATGTCATCTTTTGGAATAACGATGCTAACACCACAAATTTCAATTTCATCCATTCGGTTATATGATTACTAGATTCAACCGATGTAGCCTATAGGACTGATTACAGGCTCTGATTTATCTTCTTTTGAGATTTCGATTTGAAATAGCCTGGTCTGCGACTACCAACTTTGCCTTTTCAAACCTAATCGCTTTTTCTTCTCGTTTTTGTGCTCCAAATTTGTGTTTATATTCCATCGTTACGAAAGAAATTTATTATTTATTGATTTGTCTATACCTAGCCTACATGTATGATTGAAATCGGACAATGCATAATTTAGCAGAAGAGCGTTCTGAGACGGACGTGGACGTGTTAGTTGGCAAAAAACTGATAACTAAGGTAATTGACAGTTGCGTGAAACTTGAGCAGTTCTTGCAATGTGACAGTAATATAAGGCTATATGTAAAACTCAATAAATCATAAACTTTGCATAGACTAAGTCACATTATAACTTATAAGTGATTAAGCTTATAGCATGGGCCAGCAGTCCGCAATCAACATATGAACATTTTAAATTCAGTGTAGCCCGGGCCCCCTCCGGGCCCCTAAAAGTCGCCGGGCCCCTGGGCATTTGCCCCCCCCCGCCCCCTCTCGGCGGGCCTGTTTGCATAGACTAAGTCACATTATAACTTATAAGTGATTAAGCTTATAGCATGGGCCAGCAGTCCGCAATCAACATATGAACAGTTTAAATTCAGTGTAGCCCGGGCCCCCTCCGGGCCCCTAAAAGTCGCCGGGCCCCTGGGCATTTGCCCCCCCCCCTGCCCCCCCTCTCGGCGGGCCTGGTCACACTGATGAGTGTGCTGGCCCCGGTTGCCCGTTTCAACAACCTACTGACATGGAAGTTAATTAATATCTGGCTGGCAAATTCAGAGAGACTCGTCTGAACTGCCACAAATAGTAGTGATAATAACTTTCTTTGACGATTTAACACTAACGTCTTTTCTCTATGAAAAAAATATGTAGTTCGCCTTGCTTATCGTTCAACGTACGGTCCCACTAAGTGAGCTGCAGTTGACTTATTAGTGTAGACTGTAAAATTGATTGTGGCCATGCAGTGAAATAAATTTCTAAGACTTTCGCTAGATGACGGGTCATTGCGAGTCATCCGAACTTAGGCAGGTGCGTTCAACTGCCATGATCTTTCGGTCGTACCATATAATTATTATACCCAGTTACATCAGCCACTGTCATATTAAGGTGAAGTGCCAGACCCAGGCATGGATACAGAAGGAGGGAGACGCTAACAATCTGTTTTTATTGCACAGCGTCGTTAAACAGAACCTACACAATCAGTTATTGATGGCTGCACAATAGGGGACTCTGTGAGCAGTTCCTTCAAGCGAAAATAGATGTCGCCACTATGTACAATTATTGTTAGTTGCACAACAACTGTGTAACTAAGTATTGTGTCACTAATTTATCCGATTATTGGATATAGAGTGCAGCTCCCTGCGTCTGCCGGTTTTCATACCGACGTGTTGTCTTATTTAAGAGATCTGTGGTTTTCTAGCTAACTCGGTTAGAAGTACTAGCACATGCACGAATACTTTAAAATAATGGCGTGGCATCCATTGAAATAATATATAATTATAGGCAGCTGTGCTGAAGGATCTCACCCGATCAGCCATTTGACAAATGAGTGGCGTTGAGACTATAATACGCTCGTTGCAGATTAACCGTTCAAGTCTTACATTTACATTGACACCAATTACTGTCTCGTTCAGACATCAACTGAAGAGGTCCGATTGTAAGGTCGGCAAAAGCGGTTCGTGACGTGTACGACGTATCAGTGTGGCTATAGCTGTCGGTTGGTGCGTCTGTCTGCGCGGCGTCGTTTGGCTCGGTCGTTATACGCATAAATAAACAAACATTTGGTAATTATATCACCATAAACCTTCCCGTCACATGACCGACTGGATCCTGCAGCGCGACCAGCAGCAACCGCAGATGATGATGATGACGAGGAGGAGGAGGAGGAGGAGGAGGAGGAGGAGGAGGAGGAGGAGGAGGAGGAGGAGGAGGAGGAGGAGAATGAGATGGAGAAGGAGAAGGAGAAGGAGAAGAAGTAGGAGGAGAAGGAGGAGGAGGAGAAGGAGGGATACCGCGAAGGATGGTCGGTCTATTATTTATCTGGCACGACTAGTCTATTATTATTTATCTGGCACGACTATTAGGCCTACGCATGCGGCTGCACTCTGCAGGGTAGGCGTTGATGAAGAATTAGGAAATTAGCGTCTAATTTGAAATTGGAGGCATACTATAATAGGGCCGACTTATAATAATAATAGGCTCGGGAATGATTGTCGAACGATTAACGAGTAGACGCCGACTGATGAGTGAATCACTTTGAAACTATGGCTTCCATCTGTTGTTGTGGGCCGTGTTCTTTATGCTGCTGCTAATTCTTATCTGAGCCTGTTTGAACTACAGATCCTGTGGTTCCTGCAGGTTTATGATAATTATACCGTTAATGGAAATGCATTACTGGGAACTATCGATTTTGTTTTGATTGAGCGCTTGTGAATAAGCTGGTTCCCGCGACTTGGCTTTTGTGGGCGCTGTAGAAGTTTCGAGATTACGATTACGATTACGATTACGAACTATAGGCTAGAATTAGCTGTGTAGAGGTAGCCTACTAAAAACTAAAAACGGAACCGTGCATTAGGCCAATCTTGAGACGTAATCAGTGTGTAAGAAATAGTCGCGTCTTCAATTTACTTAGACTCGGTATACAATGGTAAATCTCATCGCCCGACCGACCGAATAAAAAAATATGCTCAGTGTTCAGTGTAGACGTTATAGCTTAGTTCAGGGGCGTAGACAAGGGGGTTAGTGCAACTCAGTGGTTAACCCCCCCCATTGGCTTAGGAAAAAGTTTTTTAAAAGGTTATTTATCCACTTAAATGAAAAAGCAAAACAATTGCTTGTAGGTAACAATAAATTTTTTTTGCTTTATTCCCTTTGCTACTTTATTCCCTTTTTATTTACTGTAATACTGTTGAGTTGGTGTCAGAAAGGGACTTCAACCCTCATGATAAAATCAGATTTGTCTGGAATGGACCCTATACATACATACATGCATACATACATACATGTACATACATACATACATGCATACATACATGCATGCATACATACATACATACATACATACATACATACATACATACATACATACATACATACATACATGCATACATACATACATACATGCATACATACATAATACATACATACATACATACATACATACATACATACATTCACACACGCATACATACATACATACATACATACATACATACATACATACATACATACATACGTACATACATACATACATACATACATACATACATACATACATACATACATACATACAATCATACATACATACATACATACATACATACATACATACATACATACATACATACATACATACATACATACATACATGCATACATACATACATACATACATATATATATTACACATGCATGCATGAATGCATACATACACCTCTCCCTCGCTCCCGCACGCCGAGGAAAAATTCTTCTCCCCCCTTCTTCTCCGCGTCTTCTCTTTATCATCTTCTACTTCTCTTCTTCTTCTTCGCATTCTTTAACGAGTCATTCTTTACATTCGCATTGTTCGCATTCTGCTTCAAATTTGCAAAGCAGATTGCTTAAGTATCTGTCTGCAGTCCGGACTGCGATTCGAGAACCGACCTCTCATGCTGAACCCGTTTCCTTGGTAATAAAACCGGAGAAACGTCTGCGTTGTCCAGTAAGTGATTAAACACAGACAGATGGGTTTTTAATGATTTAGTAATTCCTTCGGAATGAAGACATTTAACCCGGAAACAGACAACTTGAAGCAGTTGTGGGAGGCTGTAGGGTTCTCTTCCAAACCGGACTCAAAACTGCAGCAGCTCTATCATGCACAGCCTTTCTATGAAAAAGTCACCCGTGCTGAAGTCCAACGGGACACCCTAAGCTCACGCACACGCACACGCACACAACACACACACACACACACAGGCACACAAACACGCTGTCTGACGGAAATACCTAAAGACACGCAGGTTCCATAGCGGCAGCCATAACGTACAGACGCACACGCATCCATCCACACACACACACACACACACACATCCACACACACGCGCGTGCGCACACGCACACGCACACACGCATCCACACACACACACGCACGCCCACACACAGGCCTACACATGCATACCACTGCAATTTAATCTCGTTCTTATCTTTAAATGTATCGTGAAATAAAGTCAGCTGACAACGAATTGGGATAAAGAAAAACTGGCTCCTATCATTCAGCTTTCCATGGTTGTACGGGGCAGCAGCCTGTACGGAACCTCTTCAGGGACGGTTAGTCTATAAGAAAACTAAGAAAACTCATTGTTTACAGTTTTATCACACGATTCCATGAAATTACTCTCCTGCGAATAAGTTCCTGCTTCCAGCATCAAAATCGAAAGAGGTTATGTGCCATTTAATTTTACCATCTCATTGCCACGCCCATTTCTTATAGGCCTATGCGTCGTGTAGCCTACATGTCTTATTAACTTATTTCCAACACAATACGGCTAATAGGTCCATCATGATCCGGAAATCGAGTAAAATAATGGTTCAATGTAAAATTTAATAGCCATGTTATTGAAACAGATTGAGACTCCAATTTATTATTATATGGCTGATTCGAATTGATTTAACAATTTAGGTTCCGAGAGCGAAATTAAATACTTTTCGCTCCACAAACTGAGGAAACGGTCCTTGGCTTTGCGTTTACATCCGAGGCTCCGTAGCATGTAGAACACCACAGCTTTAGCAGAAGCAGCAGCTGTGGTGTTCTACATGCTAGAAACAGCAGCAAAATACATCGATGAAATTATGGAACCGTGCAGCTGGATTTTCCAGTGTCTGCAACACTAGACCCGAATTTCGACGTGCACTCAGCGCACAGCATTTCCGTTAGATAACACGCAAGCATACGTACTTGGCACTGTCTTGGCAATAGTTGGTAATGGTATACGCATTCAGATAAGCGAGCCTATGCAATAGGCCTACGTAGGCCTACCCAGTTCAGATTCGGCCGATAACGTAGGCCTACACTGCTACTTCTTCTATAAACTTAGAAACGCAGACACAAAGACAGACAGACAGACAGACATTCAGACAGACAGACAGACATACAGACTGATGAAGACGATGATAAATACATGATATATAGCCAAAATATATGAAGTTCATCTTAGAGTGAAGATAGGGTGAGTGCGCATGCGCGGCCGTTGCCTAAGCCATAGACGCACAATACATCGTCCCATTCCTCTGCGTCTGCCTCGGCCCCCGTCTTCTGATTAGCACCGGCGAAGAGGGCTACACATAGACCGCCGCAGCCGACCGAAGACGAAGAGGCGGAAGAAGCGAAACCTCATCATCATCATCTCTATCCCTCTCGTCTTTCACGCTTCTCTATCGCGGCCAAAGCCCTTCTGGCAAACGAACGAACTCATAGACTTCAGAGATGTGGATGTGGATTAAAAAGTTGCGTTAATCAGCTTCGCCTAGTCTCCACTGTTAACCGTGTTCAGCTCGTAATTATTCCTATGTAGACGGTAAGTCCGGTTTAGACTGCGGTGACTTCTCACTTAGCTATCCGAAGTATTCATTCACATGATGCGTGTTGTTGTGATCGCAAACGATTAATTTAAGATCGTTGAAGCAGCGAGGATATACACCTATGCTATACTGATGGAAGCAAACTCTTTGAGGAATCTAAACCACACCACAAGCTAGTAAGTACGTTGCTTTTGTTTCCATCTCCTACATACTGGAAGAGGAAGAAGAAATCTATAGGCCTAAGTAATAATGCAGCAACACAATTGTGAATAAGCGACCATGAAGTTTCCTGGTCCCTTTTACCGGTTTCTCTATCTCTCTCTCTCTCTCTCTCTCTCTCTCTCTCTCTCTCTCTCTCTCTCTCTCTCTCTCTCTCTCTCTCTCTCTCTCTCTCTCACACTCACACACACACACACGAACGCACGCACGCACACACATATGCACACAAAGACACACACACGCACACGCACACGCACGCACACGCACACACGCACGCACACGCATGCACGCACACGCGCGCACTCCCATACAGAAGATTATAAAAAAGACTGTCTCTGTTCTCGTTCCTGTAATCACTAAAATGAAATCAATCTCTTACTCTCTACTGGTCTTCTAGCACCTTTACGTCACTCCCCTCGCCCAAGAAGCGGATCTTGATAAAGAATATATATCTAGCTACAGTTGCATTGAAAATCATTCCACAAGTCTAGGTTGTCCTTGCCTGGCTCAACGACTGCCTCTCTTCTAACTCACTCTTCAACTCCCATCAATCTGCTTTCACTATAAGCTCCGCAACACGTAAACTCTACTTGCCACTGTAGATACAATAAATTAGCTGGTCTCTGCCATCAGACAGAAGCAAGTCTCCTACCTTTGACTTCTCGACATCTTTCCCTCATCGACGCCATCGATCACAGTCTCCTTCTTCATTGATTATCATCATTGGTGTCGTCTCTGCCACTACTCACATTGGTCCTACTTCTCTTCCAGGTTCTTCCCTTCCATCTTAAGACCTCCAGCCACTGCTAGCGCACTCCCACTCTCTTTTGATGTCCCTCAAGGCTTCGACCTGGATCCAATCCTATTAATTTTATATGCCACACCGCCAAGCCATCTCGTAGCAGCAACAGCAGTAGTAGCAGTAGGATACTAGTAGTAGTAGTGGTAGTGGTAGTGGTACTAGTAGTAGTAGTAGTAGTAGTAGTAGTAGTAGTAGTAGTAGTAGTAGTAGTAGTAGTAGTAGCAGTAGCAGTAGCAGTAGCAGTAGCAGTAGCAGTAGCAGTAGCAGTAGCAGTAGCAGTAGCAGTAGCAGTAGCAGTAGCAGTAGCAGTAGCAGTAGCAGTAGCAGTAGCAGTAGCAGTAGCAGTAGCAGTAGCAGTAGCAGTAGCAGTAGCAGTAGCAGTAGCAGTAGCAGTAGCAGTAGCAGTAGCAGTAGCAGTAGCAGTAGCAGTAGCAGTAGCAGTAGCAGTAGCAGTAGTAGTAGTAGTAGTTGTTGCAGAAGCAGCGGCAGCAGTAGCGACAGCAACAGTAAAAGCGGCAGCAGCAGCAGCAACAACAACAGCAACTGCAACAACTGCAACAAGAACAACAATAACAACGATAACAGCACTATCAGCAACAACCTTTAACAACAACAACAACAACAACAACAACAACAACAGTAGCAGTAGCAGTAACAGCAACAACAGCAAAAACAACAGCAGCATTAACAACAGCAGCATTAACAACAGCAACAACAGCAGTAGCTGCAGCAGCAGCAGCAACAGCAACAACAGCACAATAGCAATAAAAGTAGCAGTAGAAAAGTCCATGTTATAAAGAAGGATAGTTGGGCTCAAAACGTGCTGCATGGAACATCGTCCAATGATTCTCCTACAACCTACATGCAAGCACCGGTGCTAACCATTCAGTTTGTCCAGTGGGCTCTTCGGAAGCAAGGGTTTCGCTATCACTATGAGAGATCTACTGTTATTTTGTTGATGCTGGCTTAATGGCTGAGAGGCTTTTTCTTTTTGAGCTGAGGTTAACCTCCTATGCTCTCGGCTACCAATGCTGCCGCTTCTGTGGCTGCTGCTAATGTGGCTTATGCAGTTCAACTGACGCCCGTCATGTCATCACATTAGCCACATTTGCTGCAGTCCAGGCTATGACCGAGTTTCTTCTCAAGGCTCCCTTAGGTTCGAAAATATTCTGCACGTATGTATGTATGTATGCATGTATGTATGCATGTATGTATGTATGTATGCATGTATGTATGTATGTATGTATGTATGTATGTATGTATGTATGTATGTATGTATGTATGTATGTATGTATGTATGTATGTATGTATGTATGTATGTATGCATGTATGTATGTATGTATGTATGTGTGTATGTATGCACGTATGTATGTATGTATGTATGTATGTATGTATGTATGTATGTATGTATGTATGTATGTATGTATGTATGTATGTATGTATGTATGTATGTATGTATGTATGTATGTATGTATGTATGTATGTATGTATGTATGTATGTATGTATGTATGTATGTATGCACGTATGTATGTATGTATGTATGTATGTATGTATGTATGTATGTATGTATGTATGTATGTATGTATGTATGTATGTATGTGTGTGTATGTATGTATGTATGTATGTATGTATGTATGTATGTATGTATGTATGTATGTATGTATGTATGTATGTATGTATGTATGCATGCATGTATGCAAGTATGTATGTATGTATGTATGTATGTATGTATGTATGTATGCATGTATGTATATACGCACGTATGTATGTATGTAGATATGTATGTATGTATGTAGATATGTATGTATGTATGTATGTATGTATGTATGTATGTATGTATGTATGTATGTATGTATGTATGTATGCATGTATGTGTGTATGTGTGTATTAGGGTGTCTCTTAAAAATGAAAGTTCAAAATTTTAATCTCTCACCCCTTCAAGTTGTGAGGTTGATGGAGAAAAAATTTATAAAAAAATTTGATCGAAATCGGAAAATATTTAGAGGTCGCCCTTTGATGTCAAAGCTTTAGACACGTAGCCCATTGTTTAAAATTATGCTACATAGTTCGCATTGTTAAAGAAGTCCTAGATTGCCTTATTAATTGGCTAATTTCAATCTATACTAGGAGTGAAGCAGGCTAACACCTTCTGTTCTCTTTTATTCATTCCGATAATTTATATAGCGCCTTTTCAAGCGACCTACACATAGGCGCTCTCAGCACAGCAACAGCTGACAAAGTGAGATTTGAGCGACTTATAAAAATCAGACGCGATTTACCCGGCCATCAATCACAAGTCTACTGGGAGGCCATTCCAGATGCAGGGACCCACAATCGGAAAGGCTCAACGCTTCTAATAAAAGTATGAGCTCGCAGAACTGACAGCTCCCCAGAGAACAGCACAGGGTATGATGATCTTTGTTGACCTGTCTCTTTGACCTCGCAAAGGAAGATCCAACTTCCACATGGCATATTGGCCATCTTCAAATTCTCATATCAAGTGCTGGAGTGCAAGATAGCAACTTTGCAGTTTGTTTTCCACCTCAAGACCAGGGTTACTATTCAAATCAGGGTTGAAGCACCTCTGAAAGACTTTTGACTCATGACCGAACCCCAAAATGCAAACTGAAGCAATTTCCAATGTCACATGCAAAAAAACTTGGACAGCTCAATGGTACCTTTCAGAGGAACCTCTTGATTCCGGAAATGAAGAAACTGATTTTAGCCACCATGGACGACCCAGCCACGGATCTTGCACCAAAGAGACCAGCAATGAAATCCGCAGCATTTTTGAGTACTAGGAGCCTGGAACAGTGCTGGATAAGAAAACGGTTTTTTCATACATGTTCTTCCACGAATTTCCCTTGACATGGGCCCATTGAACGGGTTGGCAGACATCAATGACAGGGCTGAAATAGGAGTGGTTTAATTCACAAATTCCATAAAAGAGTAGCCCGACCGGAAGAGCAAAAAAGTCCTCCTTCAAGTTGTCTCTGGCAATTGATCCTGCCTGTAGCAGTGTGCTACTATTCTTTAATTTTAACATAAATATACAGATAAAAAGAAGACATGTGAGGTGTAGGGGTGATTCATTGCCTTGCAGCCGGGGGGTTTGCAGATTCGAATCCACCTCAGGCCGCCCCGTATGGAGTGACCTTGAGCAAGTCCCCAACAATTGCTCATGCGCTACGGCGTGAATATCAGGTTCAGTGTCCGAGCTGTAGTCGGGAGTGCTTCTGAGTAGTAATCTTGAAGGGATATCAAGTATATGAAGTACAATATCAAGTGCACCTACATACATGTCTGTTATATAAACAAGCCAAATTGATTAGCACTAGAAATGATGATTAATTATTATGCGACATTAGACTACATGATTTCCCATTGTCGAAGTAGGCTGATTACATGCAAAACTTTGAGGCTCGGGGGCGACCTCTAAATTTTATCCAATTTTAATGAAATTTTTTGTAGAATTTTATTTCAATAAACCTAACAACTTGGGAGGGTGAGATGAAGAAAAGTCCCAAAGAATTTTTTCCCCATTATGCTAAGAGACACCCTAGTGTGTATGAACCTTCACCAAAAGGCTAACAAAGATCATACACTTCTGACTATAATGCTAACACTTCCAACTGGTTTCATCATCACTCCATCCAACACCATCTTCACCACCACCATCGCTTCTATCAGCACCAACACTTAAAAACCACACCTCCATTCAACACCACGACCTCAACCTTCTCCTCCGCCACCACCTCTGCCACCACGATAACAAACCGCGATCGCCGTCGGCGCTACCGCCACCGTCATCACCACTTTTATCACCACCGTCATCACCACCTTTACCACCACCGTCATCACCACCTTTATCACCACCAAAAAGGCTAGATTGCCTCTCGGTGATTTGCAAGGAGATTGCTTTTTTCGTTTTGTTTGTTTTGTTCTCTTACCATGTTTATTCTTCGTGTCTTCATCTTCAGCTTCTTCTTTAACTTCTTCACTTCATCCAAGTCTTCTTTTCTGCTTTTCGCTGTTTCCCTTTTTTCTTCGTTCTATTCTTCATCCTGTAACTGTGCCTTTTTCTTGTTAAGTTTTCTTCTTGTTCTTCGTCCTATGTTTTAATTTGTTTTTCTTCTACCACCTCCTCCTGTTCTTGCTCTTATTTTTTTTATTCTGTTCTTCTTTTTATTCTTCTTTTTATTCTTCTGCCTCTAATTCTACTTCTCCTGTTGTCAAGACGCAGGCGTCTCTGTTGCCCAGGACAACGACGACGACGACGACGACAATGGAAGCAGTCACCCGACATCATCATCATCACCATCATCACAATCATCGACAACGACGATGGCCTTCGCCTTCTTTCCAGCTGCAGCAGCCGGTGATGGTAGTGATGGTGATGGTGATGGCTGTTGCGGTTCAGCTGGCTGTCTGCGATGAAACGATTTTAGATGAAACGTTTCTCGAGGAACAGAAGAAGTAGGTCATCATCATCATCATCATCATCATCATCATCATCATCATCATCATCATCATCATCATCATCATCATCATCATCATCATCATCATCATCATCATCATCATCATCATCATCATCATCATCATCATCATCATCATCACCATCGTCATCACCACCACCACCACCACCACCACCACCACCACCACCACCACCACCACCACCACCACCACCATCATCATCATCATCATCATCATCATCACCATATTTATACCGATGGTTGGATAGATGAACGGAAGTACGGATGGATGAATGGATTGGTGGGTGAATGCATGGTGGATGGGGGTTAGAGGTGGATAGGAATGAATGCACAGATGGATGGAAATTCAATGGATGGATAACGAATGGATAGATGGATGAATAGATGAATGGATAGGTGGTTGGTTGCGAAGACGGATGGAAAGCCAATGAATGGATAACGGGCAGATGAATGGACGGATATATGGATGGAGACTATGATAATGAATGAATGAATGAATGAATGAATGAATGAATGAATGAATGAATGAATGATGGATGGATGAATAGAGGATGAACAGATGGACAGGTAGATTATCTTCACTGTCGGTGGAAATGTCCTTATCATCGTCATCGTCATTTGTCCAACTGCCATTCACTGTGAATCGACAACTGAATTGTTTTCTTCAAATGGCGCCACCGAGATAAGAAGCGAGGATGCAGAGAACGTATCTGCTGCAGCAGCACACTAGCCTATCATTTCTAATTCCATACGTGTTATTCTAATGGATTCTAAAGCGCCGTTATCGCAGTGTCCAAAATGACAGTCAATGCTTGCTACGAGCGAACTTGCACTCAAACAATGATAATTATAACCGGTTGAAGATGCGGCAATTTTCCTACTGATGAGTTAATTCAGAAGCAGACGACGGTGCCTTGAATTAGAATCTGACTGATATCAAGGAATTGAGAGGAAGAATTGGGTCATAAGTTCCAAAGCTCCGGACGAGACTCCAGAGACGTGAGTTGATCGGGCTTAACGACACTTTTTCATATCCAAGATGATTAGTGTCGGAGGCAGAGTGCAACCTCACTCCACGTTTATATTGCGACCGAGCCACCCGCAGTAAAGATCCGAGAAATTAATCTCTGATAAACCGACCGACCGGGAATCGAACCCGGGCCGCCGGCGTGGCGAGCGGGCTACCAACCCACTCGGCCACTCAGGATCTCTACTCCAGAGACCAAAAGTGTCCAAGATTTATAGGGGCAATCAAGAAATAGTCACAGCTAATCTTTTGGTCAAGTGCAGTATTTATTTGCATGAGAGGTGTGCATGGAACGGAGATACATCGCTCGGTTAAGATATTGATTGTAAGCCGTATTTCAACCGGATTCTCTGCTGAATGGACAGCAAATTAGCCTACAATGAATAATGCACTAAGGAAGTAATTGGCCTACGCCAATTTTTAGGAAATTTTGTTATTATTACACTTTTCTTTATTCAACAATCCGGTTGACAGAACGCAACCGGTTACAGGGTACAATTATGCAGTTTAAACAATTAGATCTATAGATCTACACAAGAACGCAGATCACAGAATACACAAATCTTAAATATAGCCTACTAACTTGAACAGACAGCCTGCAATACAATGACTGGTTTTACACTAGCCTATTTGCAGTTTGTGGGGCCTTAAAATTATGATAAAAACGAACTTGAGTTACAGCGGTCAAGTCTACTGGAAACCAGTAAGATTAAGAAGGTTTTGAGGTATGGAGATGATCTGATGCTACGAGTGATTAGTATGTGAAAAAAATACCGACTTTGATGATGATGTTGCAGATCGGCTGCAGCTGCTGCGGATGGTAGCAACGCAGGCGATGGAAGAGCGGGAGGCGGGGAGCAGAGATACGATCTGGTTCTGGCGCTTATAGAAAAGTACCTGAAAGAAAAGTCATCGCGAAAACTTCAAAAGGAGAACACTCAGGTAGAAAAAAACCTGTATGCAAAATCATTCGCCTGTTCGATAGAAAATAACAAAGGCCTATTATATTATAGGCCTACTCAACCACCTGCATACACTACAAGCATGTTCTGTTGTTTTTTTTACTGCTTTCAGCAAGTAGTTTCAGATTACACTAAAGGCACAGTTTAATACCATTAAAAATGATTACATAGTCCTGTATGTGCTCTTGCAAGGTGCTTAAAGTTAATACCTTCACATAATACACATAAAACATACCCATACCTTGCACTCAAGTAGGTCTAAACAATCAAAAGAAACGTTAAGCCATCCAAATGAAGACCAGCTGAGAATTTGAACCCTCAACATTAGAGCTGAGAGTTCATCTAGGGATTCTAGGCTATAGGTAAGCACAGGCAGTACAAGCCAACAAGCAGCTAATTATCATTGTCTGTTGCTTCGATAAATTTTTGTGCTGGTGAAGAAAGATGCAATCATACAAGGATGAGAAAAATGCCGGCGCATAAGGCCATAGAGCAGCCACTGGTTGTTCTCTGCCAGTGCCAGTCCCAAGCCTGGATTAAGGAGGAGGGCGATACCAATCATCTTTGGTATGGCAGTGTCGTTAAACATAGGCTGTGATCACAAGCACAGTTCCAATCCTAACAAGATTCATCTTTAAAGTCCATGCATCTTATATAAAATCTTCTTTAATTATAAGAGCTCAATATTTTTTCAATTTTTCAGGATGTCGGTTCTGTTTCTCCGGGTGAAGGTAAGCAATTACGCTTGCTTCAGATCATTTTCACCGACATTTGTTGCTGCAGATGCAGAAATGAAATAATGATTCGCACATGCAAGGGTTTATAGGCCTAATATACTTGCATCAACAGCGTGGTGGGTATACAGGATCTCTCCTCTGAAAAGAGCTGTTCTTGAATAGCTGTCGGTTTTTGTCAGACGCTTCAAAGTTTGTCCCAAATAGGTAATAGGTTTAATTGATGGAGGCACACTAGGTCATGCCATCTAATGCTTCATATTTTTCCATTTCTACACTAAATATATTTTTAAGTACAAGTAATGTGTGCTGCTGAAAAAGCCCATGCCTGAGAGCGTTCTACTCACAACACTCACAGCACTACCATTACTGTTCTTAGCAGACGTTACAGTTAAGAGTGCGACTACTGGTGCGTTTTTCCAAACGTTGACTTGAGAAGTTTTCTTGCACAGGTTGTAGAAAGCTAACTGAGCTGAGTGCAACGGACGGAGGAGGCTCGATAAACTATCCAAGTAGCGGTCCGTACTTGAGCAACGAATACTGCCAGTGGAGGATACGTGCTCCTGTTGACAAGGTCAGTAGACACATTCAGAAGGTCAACAAAGCGTGCTGTATCTAAGTAGACCGAAGTCATTTTTATTAGCGCCAGACAATATTATCAAAACAGTGGCAAACAAAATTCCACACCAAACAGCAGGCCTATACAACGATGATAAAAAGTCAATCAAATTGCGCCGTGTTATCAGAAATAAGATTTATTATTTCGATTATTTAAACTCATATTATATTGAATTGGATAACTAAATGCAAAGGCATTTTCAGTTATTTCTAAATTATGTACAGAAGCTGCAGAATGATGCTGAAGGATGTTAACACAGCTTGCATGCAGCACCTAGCAGTAGGCCTACGGCATAGTAAGTGTTCAAATGCAGCCTATACACGTTTGCTCGTTGAAAAAAACTCTGCAGAAACGATGCATGTCGTATCGGTGCTACGTAGGCGCTACAAAAATAAAGATTAAGCCCTATTAATATTTTCGAAGCGGATTTGAATCGTTGGCGGATTTCGGAAAGAAAGAAGTTGTGGTAGGCCTATGTTCTCTTCAGACAATGCCCATCTGTTACAGTCGTTACTAAAAAAAATCTAAAGAACTCGGTGTTATCGTGTATAGTAAAGAGACGAGATTCATTCATCTAGCACATAGAATAAACTAAGGATATGTTGGCCAATGCCAGCGACATCAGTTTTCCTAGGCTAGGCATAGGATGGCGAGTGGCCAGACGTCTCCCTCACCGCCAGATCTCCTCATCGACAATGTGTAAATTTGTTCACTAAAGAGTGCACATCTCGAAATAACTTTCTTCCCTGACAAAGATTTAAACCCCAACCTTTCGATTGAATATTAGTTATAGTCCAAAACGGCAATCATAACACTATAGGGCAGTGGCTCCCAACCTTTTTTGACTGTCGGGCCACTTTTTCTAAGTTGGAGGACACAAGGGCCACTTTTTCTTAGTGGAAGGACATTAGGGGACCACAAGGCTAAAATTTAATAAACTAAAGGCGTATAAAATTGCTATAATTTAATCAAAATAGAATGTTGTTTATTTGGACGTTAATAAATAGCATAAAACATTCTATTTCGATGCGATTTATTAGCGTCCAAATAAAATAATTTGTAATAGAAAATAATTATTTATTCTATCATGTCCAAATTGTCAATTTTAGGCCTATAACATATATTTTTCTTAATTCTTTGAGATGCTGCGGGCAATTTTTGTAGACCAGTCGGGCCAATTTTGACTCGCGGGCCACGGGTTGGGAACCGCTGCACTAGAGAATCGCAGCTTTTTCCCTTAGGGCCTACGCCAAGGTGCTTTCTGGACTCAGATCATCATGCTGCTTAATTAAAGTAGGCCTAATTGGACACTGACGACAGCTGCAAACTGTTGTTGATCAATATTGCAGGTGATAGAGCTGACGATACGTCGCATTTCCATCGAAGCAACGGAGGAATGTCGATGGGATAAGCTGGAAATCTTCGACGGAAACCTATCCAACGACGCCGCCATCACTCCGAGCAGTCGAACGGTGGCGTTGCTGTGTGGCTTCATCCTTCCGACGACTTCTTATGTGACCAGTTCGAACGAAGCCTTGGTCCGCTTCACCTCAGACGACAGCGTCGGATACGGAGGATTCCAGGTCGACTTCCGACCAGTCGCACCAGGATCCTCTTCCGCTGCTCCCGACGCCGATAGAGGGCCACAGGAAAAGAGCAGCAAAGGATCGTCATCTCTAGGGCAGGGTAAGACGCCTGTCTAAAATAGCAGACGAGAGACCTGTGTAACAGTGTGTATGCAGACCAAGCACTGATATAATTATCGTGGCTGGAAAACTCGCAGATATGGAATGAAAAGGTGCAGAAGAAGGCCCGTTCGGTCAACCGATGGGTGAACCTTTTGTTTAACGGTAGAGGTTGATAGGTGGGGGGGGGGCTATGCAGAACTGAAAGTAATTGATGTCTGCGTAGCAGGGGGGTTTTAAGAAATTTTTAGAACTGCACAACCCCTCCTTTCCTTTCCCATTCTCCATGGTAAATTACTTCCAATTGGAGGACAATTAACTTTTTTTGCTGGTTTTAACTGTACGGAAGTGCTTCTACAACTGCACAAATCCGTTTAGAACTGCACATTTTGTGAACAACTGCACGTTAAAAAAAGCCCTGCTGCGTAGGGCAAGCACTATTGCCGCTGGACCTTCCCATTCATGTATTTGCTCATGTTAAAGCTGCGAGGGAAAAACAGTTAAAGATCACCGGTTCACTTGGCTATTTTATTTCTTGTTACTCAATTCTGTCCACAATCGTTTTTATGAGTTCTAGATGAATTTCTATTTCTCATCTGGTCGCTCTTGGTTTACCTGTTTCGTCCTTCAATTTCATATTATCTTTTTATAATTATATTATAATACTTCACTTTGATGGCTTTTTGTAATAACTCTGAGGATAATATGATACATGTAGCTGGCGTCGTATATATAAGGTTTTCAGAAGGCCATTATTTTTTGTGCAGTCATTTCCTTTTGTTGTGTTCATAAAAGGAGCGCCATCTGCCTACAGTGAATCAAATCTCGTCGAGTGCAAAGGCGTCAAGGAGCTGAAGGAACCGACGGGGGTCATCAAGTTCCCTCTGGCCGGCGAATACGAGAACAACGTCGTCTGCAAATGGCGGATCATCGCATCTGCCGGAAAAGTAAGAGAAGCCCACGTGACTGTCGCATAATAGACAAAGTTAATCGGTCTGTTGCGCCTGCCCGCTTTACTCAAATTTCGGTATCGGTTAGTACCGTACCGAAAACAATTAGATCTATTGTCAACGCCTGGTATTCTTTTTAATCTGGTACTTTTAATTTTTGTTTATTTTCGTGTTTGTGTTCGCGTTTGTCCTTTTGTTCTTTGTTCGTGTCGTAGCCTTCGTTTTTTATGTTTGTTTAAATTTTCGTATTTTTTATCTTTCGATCGTTCGTGCATTTTTATCGTCCTTTTCATCAAAGTTGTTCCCAGTTGAGTTGCAGCTTTCGGCCCACTGCAATGACTGCATACGCTGTTTAGACTTTAGAAGACATGTCATCTCTGTTCCCTGCATTGACTATCCATGATCCCTCTGTGTTGCAGGTGATTCAGATACAAGTGACATCTATCGACATAGAGGAACCGGAAGACTGTCACAGTTGCTGTTGGTACGACTGGCTGAGTCTGTACGATGGACGGACGGAGAATGCGACAACGATGCTGGCGAAGTTGTGCGGCACAGTGGCGCCCCTCGTTCCGTTCACCACCAAATCCACTGCGGCTCTCGTCGTCTTTCGGTCGAATGCGAAGAACGGTGACGAAGGATTCCAACTCAACTATCGGATAGTTGCGAAGGATAAAGCAAAGTCAGGTCAGGTCACATATTTATATATTATATATATGTTATATACTGCACAATGTCTACTGTATACGATTGTTTCATAGGCTGCAGAGTCAGTGCAGACCCCGTCGTCTATAGGAGGGGAGATGCTTGAATGGCTAGACGTGGCTAGAGCATGAAGATCAGAGGGTCGCGGATTTGATACCCGCTAAGCAGTAGGCACATGCGGTTGACTCGACTCTCAACTTTCAAGGGGCAACTGTCAAATGAGCAATTGTTAGATGGGTGCCTTGGATGATGCCACACAGTTGAATTTAGCTGATGTTAGACTTCTCGTCTGTTACTACCATTTATCTGTTCATCCACTCTTCCACCCATCTGTATATGCTACATTCATCATCCATCAAAAACCCACAATACCACCCACTCAACACCCACCTACTGACTCATCCTTCATCCATCCATCCATCAATCAATCTATCAAGCAGCCAGTCCATCGATCGCTCCGTTCACTAACCTGCCAACTCAAAACCCACCCACCCCACCCACCCCAACCACTCCAACCATATCCCCCCACCCAACCCACCCATCCACCTTTTGCTCTCTCCACATTCCTTCCTCTTAGACGCATGCGCGACTGCGCGTGTATCTATGCATGCAGTTCATTTATGCGCGGTGTGTGATCCCGATTCTTCTGAACGTCGATCTATATTTATAAGCATGCAGTGAATTTTGACCTTTCCACTTTCCAGGTCTTGGTCCGTGTGCAGGTCAAGTGATGGAGTTAAGAGACTCGAGCGGAGTCATCCAGTCGCCAGGATTTAAGGAGGAACGATTCCCGGAAAACTCCCGATGTCGATGGAGAATCGTTGCCTCTCCTGGACAGGTAGGATACTCTATTTGTCATGGAAGGCAGTTGGGGGGGGGGGGGGGTAGCGTCAATCAGCAGGCTACTGCTTTAGTCTCTGGGCTAGGCAGGATAATTGCTATCCTTAGGCTAAGTTGATCTGATCCTATTCAAAATCAAGTTTAGTCTTGTATGGTCCAGGCGCATGTCTACTCCTAACTATTCTAGTCTAGTATTGACAAGTCATATCCAGTCTAGTATAACATCGTCTGATCTAGCCTACAGTCATCAGTTCGGTCCAGCCTAGACTATAGTCTATCCTATATTCGAATAGACTATATTTTAGCCTCGTCTACTCTCTATTCTATCAGAAACCTTCATTCATGCTAATCGTATTTACAAATAATTCTCTGCTCCAACGCGCATCGAAACTTTGAACTGAGTAACTTATAATAGATCACATGCAGTCAATATGATGATGTACCTGTGTTACCTGGTGACGTGAACCAATCCAGGTGATCCAACTGCGATTCGACAGCCTGAACATGGAGAGCGACGTCGCCTGCGTCTACGACAGTCTGTCCGTCTTCGATGGATTCAACCGTTCCGCTCCACTGCTCGGACGCTTCTGTGGAAACAAACTTCCGCCGGAAATGACGTCATCCCGTTCGAGTCTTCTGGTCAGCTTCGAGTCGGACGATAGTATGTCGGATGGCGGATTCGCACTCACGTGGACGATAATCGACAAAGCAGGTATATGACTTTATGTGCGTGTATTGGCTCGTATATGCGACTGCGCAGTGCGCATGTACATCATCTTTGTATGTGCACTTTTTATAGCGCCCCTTCAAGTTCTATACTCAAAGGCGCTCCCGACTGCAGCGCAGGCACTGCGTCGGAGTTTCACGCTGAAGCACTGGGCAATTGCGAGTATTGCCCAAGGTTCCTACGCGGGCGACTTGAAGTGGATTCGAACCTGCAAACCTCCGGCTGGAAGGCAACGACCATACCCACTACACCACCGCGCCCCATTGTATACATGTACATGTATGCATGTGGGGCATTGTAGGCCTGTGTAAGTTTTGATGAATGGATGGATCGATGGATGGATGATTGGATGGATGAATAAAACGAAAGATGGAAAGACGTATGCATTTTGACATCTAAATAGCGATTTTAAAATCCTTTAATAAGTATTATGTTATTCATGACTTTTTAATGTATATTGATATACTTGCAAAACCTGTTGACGCTTCTCATCACCTGTACTTAGTCTACTCAGGTAACCCTGACAGCGGGATGGTATAGGCTACACTATACAGGTCTAATCCCGTAAAGTTTACCACCTTTTGTTTGTTCCAATATATTCAGATGTTTTGCCATTGTTTATGTGAAGCAGTATGGTTGTATCTTTATCAGTTAAGGCATTTTTATGTATATAATAATTATATTTATAGTTATTGTTATAATTATTATCTCGTCACTGTTTTGTAACCTGCATGAGCACATGTATGTGTGTCGAAATGCTTTTAGCGTCACTCAGGAAAGAGTTGCCCGGATGCAGTGGGGAGACGGCCGTCTTGCAGCAGAACGAAGGTCTGTTCACATCACCGAACTACGGCAAAGGAAACCATTATCCTAACGAAGCCAGATGCTCCTGGCGGATAGTCGTCGACGCACCGATGGTAAGCTAAGATGGCGGCGGCAGCTGACTTCTTCCCTCCCAATAAAAAAGATGATGGAAACTCTTTTTCGGATCGACGCCATCGTGACGTATTAGATGATCTCTTTGGCCTCACCTCTGATCGCCACTTCTATACAATCAGAGTACTTTTGGAACTCTCTTCATAAATATCTTAACTGCCAACCAAAGCCAAGATTATTTAGGCAATAAATCTACGTTTACCTACTCGAAAACATTTTCTGAGATTCAATAGTTTGGGTATGATTCCTGCTCGATTGTTCTGTCGAGCTCGTTCGTTAGGTCACTAGTTAAAAGTTCTTTTTGTATAGCTTAAAGTTGCATTGACTTTATCGATTTAATTATTATTGCTTCGGCGCACCGTTGTATTTTTTCCAACTCTACATTGGGCCCTGGTTAGCTTTAGGTTGCTCTGTGTAGCACAGCCATCTTATATTATTTTCACTGACCTTGCTTGCAGTTTTGCTCGCTTTTGGTTACCGAATAAACTGAACTGAATTGAACTGGACGTATGAGGCATCTGCATATATCATGTCTTAGTGAACCTGCCTGCGGGGCGGATCCAGGGGGAGCAATCCAGCTATGATCCCCCCCATTCATAGATTTGCATAAGGGGTGGCTCTCCATCAGGTTTCAAGATGCTTTAAATCAATGCAGCGGGAACAAAGGAAAGTGAGAAAGAAAAAGTAGCATATGACTTTAAAAAATAATCACATTTCAAATAACCGGAGTTGGCAATGGTTTTTAGAAGGTTTTTGGGAGAAAGACTAAGAAATACCAAACATTTTTGACTCCCACTTTCAAAATTTCTGTATCCACCTCTGACCCACCAACACCTTTTATTGGCTCTAATACATCGCTTTGGAGATTATTGAACTATTGGCTGCACCTGTTCTGAAATCACTGTAGCTTGTGTTGGATCAAAATAATTGAGATATATAATTATAGGCCTATAGTAGCCTACAACTCAACTTTATCCAGTCATCGCTTATAATGTCTGTCTAAGGAAGCCTCAGCTTTGTTTCGTGTTTTACATGCAACGCATTGTGTATTGTGTATCCTATCATTGTGTATTGTGTATCCTATCATTGTGTATCGTGTATCCTATCATTCAATTAGGAGGATATTCCTTAATGCTCTAAAATGTGTCAGCTTTTCCTAACAACTATATCTATTATATATCCAGCTGTATCTAACACTAAATTCTTTGCCGAACAACTATATCCGATAAACTGAATAGACTATATCCTGTGAGTTTAGCAGCCTCTTCTTAATTTCTCGATTTTAGCGTTAATCTATTTTCCACGGCATTTAGCCTACCTAGTTAACTGAAGTCACGTGTTTGTTTTTGTAGAAAGTGTTTTTGCGATTTGAGAAGTTTTCCTTGGAGCCGCCTCTCTTTGATACGGAATGTTATGATGTTGTGAGCATTTATGACGGACCGGACGCGTCCTCCACTCTGCTCGGCTCCTACTGCGGAGTCTACACGCCCAATGATATCATGGCCTCAGGAAACGAGCTCTACATATCCTTCAAGTCCGACAAATCGACCACAACATCTGGATTTCTGGCTAGATACTCGGCGAAAAATACAACAGGAAATGTGTTTGGTGAGAGGGAATAATTGTCTTAGTATGTTCTTTAATCATGATTTTTATCTAATAACTTCAAAGGGCTGCAGCAGCATATATTATATATGCTCTATTGTTGGCACTGTATACGTTCTATAGACGCATTAGAGTTCAATGTTTTCAGTGCTTTTTAAATTCAATTCAATAATTCAATTCATTGCGGCCATCAACAATTAGTCATAATAGCATGTTTCACACAGAAGGATGGTAACAAGGAAGGCCTCATAAGGGATAAATATCCCGCTAATAGGGACACCAATTAACTTACACTACTTTAACAGGTGGCTAGACGGCTAACGGCATGAATTAAACAGCATAAACAACATGAACAGAAAATCATTTAGTGAACTTAACTAATAAAAACAAAAACAAAACAAAAAACAAAAACAGACGGCAGTAAGTGCGCTTGACTACTGCAGACATGGGCTGAGTTTATCAGGGGTTAGGGAGTGCTAAGCCCCCCAGCAAGACCCAGATTCATTTTTTACCGTGTAAATGGTATCTTTTCCCGGGATTAGCCCCCAAGAAGGCTTTAGCCCCTCCAAGAACGGAAACCAAACTCCGCCCACCGCGGCCCACGACTGCAGACTTGATGCAGACAGGACTATATAATAAGTATTCGGGCCAACGAGAGTCTTCTGTTTCCAGACATTGCTTTCTACAGTTCATGTGCTACTAGACAGTTGATGTTGTCGAACGTATAATATATAATATTTATATATGTATATGTAGCCTATATATATATGTAGGTGCCGAGTGCGGGATTTCCGACATAATGCCGAAGGTCTACTCGCGCATCGTCGGTGGTGTGGAGGCCACAGCTCACTCGTGGCCCTGGCAGGTCAGCATGAAGTACAGCGGACACAACTGGCGCCATTGGTGTGGGGCCAGCGTTCTCTACCCGCACTGGGTCATCACCGCCGCTCATTGCGTGTAAGTATGTGTCGTGTAAATCTCTGTTGCGGTTAGAATATCTTGCGCTACACAAAAGTCTGCCTTTGGCTCTTTATAAGTGTGATTCGAATGCCTTTTTCAAGTACGTTGCTCTCACTTCTTCTTTCACCTGCATACAATGTTCTATTCTATTCTATTTTGGGATTTATAAAGCGCCTCTCACAGTACAACCTAATCAGAGGCGCTTCCAGTGCGAAGAACTCCTGGAAAAGAAAAGTCTTAAGACAACGGGCAGAAAAAGTAAAGCCTCCAGATAAAATCTGGGAACGAATAATAGGAGGAACACCATTCCACAGTAAAGGGCAGACAGAGGCAAAGGCGCGATGTTGGGCTGTGGCAGTCCGAGATCGTGGTACAAGAAGATCGTGACGGTCTAAAGAGCGGAGAGGACGTCCAACGGTAGCAGAGTAAGGCTTCCTAATAAGATCACAAAGGTAGCGAGGCGCTTGACCCAAAAGCATCTTATAGGTAAGAAAAAGAATTTTATATTGAATCCGGGCAGTCAAAGGAAGCCAGTGAAGGTGCTCAGTCATGAAAGTCGAAATGTGAGAGAAACGAGGAAGGCGGGCAATCAAACGTGCAGATGCATTAAGTACCGATTGAAGAGGAGCCAGGCGGAGTTTAGGTAGGCCATTGAGTAACGAGTTACAATAGTCAATGCGGGAACAGATGAAGGCATGGACCATAGAAGAAAAAATCGATGAAGAGACAGATGCCTAATGGCACGTAAACGTCGCAGATGATAGAAACTGGACCGAGAAATATTAGAAATATGTGTAGAGAAGGAAAGAGTATTGTCAATAGTAACACCCAGGTCACGGACATTTGTCACAAAAGTAAATTGAGGAAAGTGCTTGGCAAGTAAAACGTAATCAAGCTTGTTAAGCTGTTGACGGGTGCCCAACCAGATCAACTGAGTCTTGGAAAAGTTGAGCGAAAGACGATTTGAGGACATCCAACAATTGAGATCAGCAGAAAGAGATTCAATAGATTGACAGAGAGCAAGTTGATGGGAAGAGGAGCCATGAACAAAAGTTTGGACATCATCAGCATAAAGGTGACCAGAAGCTGAGTGTTTAGCAAAGAGAAGAGGGATATCAGCTGTAAACAAGATATAAAGAAGTGGACCTAGTACGGATCCTTGAGGAACTCCAAATTTAACAGGAACCCATGAGGTGCGAGAATCATCTAGTATAACCATTTGGGTACGGTCAGTAAGATATGAACGAAACCAAAGAAGAGGAAGGCCACTAAGACCAAAAGAAGTTTCAAGACGATGTAGCAGAATATCATGGTCTACCATATCAAATGCTGAAGATGCATCAAAGAGAGCCAGAAGAGTAACCTGTGATTTATCCATAGCAGAATAGATGTCAGAAAGAAGAGAAAGAAGAGCAGTTTCAGTCGAGTGGTGAGCTCTAAAGCCAGATTGTCTGGGAGGTAGAAGGCCCGATTGCTCAAGATAAGGGATAAGTTGCAAAGAAACAAGTCGCTCTAAAGTCTTAGAGAGAAAGGAAAGATTTGCAATAGGGCGATAATTTTGGCACAAGCTAGGATCCAGGTTGGGCTTCTTGAGAGAGGGAAATACAAGAGCACGTTTCTCAGATGCTGGGAGGTGACCTTCTGAAAGAGACCTATTAAATAAGTACAACAGTAAGGGTACAATGTCATCTAGTATATCTACAATAACAAAGGGAGGGTAGAGGGTCTAATTCACATGATTTTAAATTAGAAGTAGGCCTACAAAGAAGATGACGCAGTTCTGATTCAAGGATCGGCCGAAAATGGTTGAAAGTCGACTCGATAGAAGTGTAGGAAGGCGGTGTTGAATTGGCGGTATACAGTCACGAAGATCATCCAGTTTCTGTTTTCTGTTTTATGTTATACAAGTCATGCATGTGGGCTGTTTATAGAGAAGTGTATTACCTTGTCCTTTCACGAGTGTGCCATATCTGTGTCTTTCTACAAGTGTCTCACCTTACAAGTGTGTTTCCTTTATCTATTCACAAGTGAATTACCTTTATCCTTTATAGGTGTGCTACATGTATACCTTTTAAATTATATTATACCTATATCTTTTTTATTTGTTGTGTAGCCACGGTTACGGGCCAGCCTCGAACTTCCGCATAGTGCTTGGTGAACACAACCAGCTGGTGAACGAGGGAATGGAGCAGGAACTGACTGTGAAGGAGATAATCATCCATGAAAAGTACGACAGCGACACCAACGACAACGACATTGCGCTCTTCCGTCTTCCAGAGGACGTCAAGTTCAGTCGCTACATAAAGCCGATCTGTCTTCCCAAGGAGGATGTTGAAGCCAATGTCCTCTGCATTACCACCGGATGGGGCGATACCAAGTGTAAGCCTCTGACTCAGTATCCACTATTCCACTTCAAACTAAGCAGTCTGATATGATATAATCCTATTCAGCAAGATAAACATTGATTTAGGGCTTTATAATGCACACATAAAAACTCGATAGGTAGGTTTTTAGAACTCCAAGGTTCCGGGCAAGGCTCAGCGTTATTTTTACCATTTCTGCGAGATTTTATAATTAAGCCCATATGTAACATTGGTTTTGTCCAGATTAGGAGTTGATTTATTAACGTGAAACCATTCAGCTATGAATATTGATTCAAAATAGCATCACCGAACAGGGTATCTACGGATGTGTCTGTGTAAAACACATTTGTGCTGTAAAATAATATAGAGGAGGCAAATCATCGACATGATTAGAAATAACAGTGGAGGGGCATGAATGAACCTCTGAGGAGTACCGAAGTTATTTTCACATATGTTGGAAAGGCACATTTGATGATAACAAAATTGACCTATTCATTAAATGATCAGAGAAAAGTGCTACTTAGGCGCATTTAAAATCTTTAGTGGGATATCATGATTAGCATGACCGTGTCAAATGCTTTCGCTAAGTGGAAGAAAAATCCGGTGGCGTTCACTGCAATGTTAATTGCATTAGAAATTTTGTGTTGCATAATTATCAGTGGTATATGTAGAATAGAATATTCAGATTGAAAGCCACGCTTACAGGTGAAGAGGATATTTGCTTTTAAGATAAAATAATTCATTAAGGCGCTCATATAATTATAGCTTTTTAAATTTAATAATGGCAGCGTAGAAATTTGTCTGTTTTTGATACACCATGCATCTCTAACTCTTTTGCAAGAAATGCCGTAACGACCTAAGCTATTTTCAGCGTCTGGGAAAACCTATGTGTCTAAACAGAGGAACACTAAAATGCAGTAGGCCTAAGTGTTTGTTTATTTGTGCGTAGGTCTATGTCAAATATTTTTTATACGCCGTATCTTAAGTGATTTATTGTCATAAAACAATCCAGAAATCGACCAGACATGGTTTTTAGCAGAGAAGTTGCAGTCTGTGAAAGAGATAACGGAATGGCATAGCATACATAGAGCAAGAATTCACACGCACAATCACACAGACACACACACATGCACGCAGAGACATAGGCTACATACACAGACATACGCACACCACACGGACATATACACACACATGCCTGCACAGTTGCATCATACATATAGGACACTCATGTATGATGATGAGTTCTCTGCCCGAAGACAGGTTCACTGGCTTTTACGCCCCTGGGGATGAGATGAGTGAGGTGGTTTCCCGTTTCCTTCCTCACAGACAATTGTGGGTGAGCAACTTGTCCTAAGGTCGCTACGTTGTGGTCTGAGGCAGATTCGAACCCGCGACCCTTTGGTCACAAGGCGACGAATTTACCGCTACACCACCGCGTCCCATCGCGTAGCGGCGTAGGCTATAGACCTATACAATTATAAATATTATATTTATTTATACATACACACTGAATATAAGGCGAAGCTCTGAACATTTTAAAACAGGAAGTGGACGTTTTGCTTGATGTTTTAGCGACCGGAAACGAGAGTCTACTGAACCAGGTGTACGTTCCGGTCGTCAGCCGAATCCAATGCAACGAACCGAACTGGTACGCAGGTCAACTGACGGACAATATGATCTGCGCCGGATATCCAGAGGGTAGGAAGGACTCTTGCCAGGGCGACTCCGGAGGACCCATGGTCTGCCTGACGGAAGGACGGTGGAAGCTGTACGGACTGACCAGCTGGGGATACGACTGTGCCCAGTCGAACCACCCAGGCATCTACACACGAGTTACCCGATATCTTGGATGGATACAAGCGAAGACTAGTCGTAAGTAGAAAAAGAAGAGGAGGAAGAGAAGTAGGAAGAGGAGGAGAAAGAGGAGGAGGAAGAAGAAGAGAAAAAGAAGGAGGAAGAGGCAGAAAAGGAGAAAGAGGAGGAGAAAAGAAGGAGGAAGAGGAGGAGAAAGGGAAGAGAAAAAGAAGAAGGAGGAGGAGGAGGAGGAGGAGGAGGAGGAAGTGGAGCCTTGTCTCAGCATTGGTTTCGTTAGCACACACTACATGTATTGTAGATACGTCTCCATCATACATTTTCCTGTCCTAAAACGTTGATTCATTCTTTCTGCGCTAATTCAGACTACATTCGGCTTATATGAAACATTGCTCCACACGCATGCATGGTTCCTCCCAGTAGTATAGGTGTTTTTCTAATTGCAGTCTCATCTGCATTTAAGCTACATCTATAAAATTATTTCAACGTTCTGCGACTGACTCGTATACCTTCCAGCGTAAAGACTGAATTACAGTCCTGCAGAAGTCTACTTCTACCTTAATTGACTACTAACACTGTCGATCCAGAGATAATTCAGTTCTAGCAACTCGCATACCAACTCCGCATTTCCAAATGGCTATTATTGAAACTCAGTTTACGCGCTGCACTAAACTTTCACGGGATTGAACCTGATCATCACTGCCTTTGTAAATGTATCCTATTTGTGCACACCTTTAAAAAGCAACTTTTTCTTGAAAAATTGGATTTGGGTTGGCTAAACATTTTAATTTTTAGGAACTGTTTGAGCTAAACAACTAGATAAACCTCGAGAAGGCCTAAGCCTAGCACAAAATGATGAATATGAAAGGGATAACTTGCAAAACAAGCAGAGCAGAAGGATTCTAACAAAACGAAATGAAAATGCCAACTTAGCGTCTAGTAGACGCAGCTACAGTGCAAGATATGTAACTCTAATTCAAGTTATATGCCAACCAATAATTTATTTCTGTTGCTCGTTTTTGCACCTACAGAGTAAGACGGATTAGGAAGCAGTAGACTGGTCATGGACGTCCAGAGACGTTTCTTCCACCTATGCCTGGAAGAGGAATGAAACGACAGCTGCTGACTGGAAGGCTGACGGAGTAAGGAGTGCCTGCACCAGCTGTTGATGAGGCCTACCTACCACTGACTCCAGCAACATTGGCTGCTATAGAGTGATGCAGAAAACATAATTATATATCTTGTACACTCAGTGGTCACGTCGTTCAGATTTCTCAGCGTTTATTCGAAAGCATTTTTTTTATTTCTTCGAGACCTCGAACTGCATGGCGGATTTATATATGACCGATTGGCTCTAGGACCATTGCTCATAGGCTGATTGCTTATAGGCTTATTGCTCATATGGCTTATTGCTCATAGGGTCTATTGGTCATAGGTCTTTTTGCTCAAATGGCTCATTGCTCATAGGCTGATTGGTCATAATAATTTACAAGCTAAATTAGTCGAGTGAAGTTATAGAAAAGAAAACACTGATTGAAATAGAAAGAAACATTTAGGTCATGTAATTGCTCACCTTTAAAGAAAACTGTTAAAGTAACAGATTGACATGGTGTCATGGACTTTATAATTGAGCAACGAACGGTTCGAACAAGTCAGTTCAGCCTTCAAGTAAATATCTTCGCAAGTTTCTTCATTCCCATTTATTGTATTTGTCTACCAACGCTAATTGTCCCTAATTGATAAGCCCAAGCTAAGGTGTGAAGGTCACCAATATCGCCAACGGTATATTTGTTTTGAACATATGCCTAAGTTAATTTATTCTGGACATATGACCAATGAGCCTATGACCAATAGACCCTATGAGCAATAAGCCATATGAGCAACAAGCCTATGAGCAATAAGCCAATGAGCAATCAGCCTATGAGCAATGGTCCGTACACCGACCGATTAGTTCAAGGTTCGCACTTTTTTATTAATGACTTCGGGTGAAGGTCACTTAAGTCATTTACTGCGTCATTTATTCGTCATTTGCTTGCGTCATCCATCGCATCCTTCACTGGACGACTAGCTTTGACGAGCTTTTCAACTATAAACAGAACCATTTTAAAGTAACATATACGTAATTGAATTATTGTTTTAAAAAGCGCCATCGTTAAGATATTAATATGATATATAATTATACATAAGTGATTATATATTAATTAAATAATCAATCAATCAATGGTTTATTGTAGCCAACCGATGATTCAAGAATAGATAATAAAAATACATATTGCTGTGAACACAACAGGTAGACATATAGGCTATATAACAAGGGTGGTTAATGCCTACCATTGTCTTGGATTTGATCCAACTGATGAATCTGTTGACTCGAGTATAAAGACCAGGATTTCTTTTGTTGGCGCATCCGATTCCGACGCT
Organism: Lumbricus terrestris; assembly: GCA_949752735.1. Taxonomy (NCBI): domain Eukaryota; kingdom Metazoa; phylum Annelida; class Clitellata; order Crassiclitellata; family Lumbricidae; genus Lumbricus; species Lumbricus terrestris. Next base: position 44,713,727 of record OX457036.1, read on the forward strand.
GATGACTCCGTGCTGTACCCATCCACGTCGTTTCCGGTTGCTGAGGCAGACGAGAGGTCCACCGGAGTCGCCATGGCAAGCATCCTTCGAACCATCGAGAACTCCAGCGCAGATGACCTTGTCATTGTCGACAGGTTGACCGAGGACACCGAGAGCGAAGCGACATTTACTGCGGTCGAGTAGAGATGTCTCCACCTGGTTCAAGACCAGGTCGCTCGCTGTTTTTGCTGAAAGCGATCACGACATTCCATTACTTATATTATTATCTATGTAATTTATATAGCGCCCCTTCAAGGAGTCTACTCAGAGGCGATATGATATTATATGATAATTCCAACCACATCCCGTTGCGGCACTCACACTTGTCTAGAACAGTTTACACCCGCTCTCAAGTCTATCCTTACTGTTTAAAAACTATTACTGTAGTTAGTATGTTTGATATATTAACCTTGAAACTTATATGTGCAACACTTTGCAGAGACTCTTTGAAGACGACGACTACAAAAAGATGATGATTACGATGGTCATAATCAGTTGAGAATAATTATGCGGCACATATATAATTCGAATACAAGATGAAGATGGGGAGGTAGAGGAAAATGATGATGATGATGATTATGATGATGATGAGGATGAGGATGACGATGATGATGATGATGATGATGATGAGGTGGAGGAGGAGGGGGGTAGGCCTATGGCTCTACATGTATGCATGACCACGAATCCACGATGATGACGAAATCAATGAGAATGATGATGATGACAGGGCGATGACGACAACGATGATGGTTACGATGATGATAAAGATAATAACAGATGGCTATAATAACGATGATGACGACAACCATGCGTCCTATACTTCTAGTTTCTCCCCAGCCAGTGATGACGCAGTTGCCCATAGGCTCTTCATCCGAACTCTCTGGAAGGCAGACAGGTTGAACGTGTTCATTGAAGCGGATCGGTTCTGCCACTCGCAGCAGAGCCAAATCGTTCTGGAAGCTCGCCGAAAGGTAACCGTCATAGATGACTGCCTCAGTGACTGCGTACTTCTTTGTCGTTGCTTCCAATGCATCCAACGAACGATTGTGAAGACCAACGACCACAGCGTACGATGATTTGCCTCTGTGGAGTGAGAGCAGAACAGTGCGCTACATAAGTATATCGTTTACGATGGGGTATGGTGGTCAGTGTACTTGACTACCAACCCAGATGCCGGGGTTCAACTCCTACCAGAGCAGAAAGAGATTTTAAGGTGTGCTGATGGGGGTTTTATGGCCGGAAACACTGTTTTTTGCAATTTTTTTATTACTTAAATGGAAAAATAACCTTAAAAAACCTTTTCCGGAGCCAATGGGGGGGTTTAACCCCCGAAACCCCCCCTTGCCTACGCCACTGGGTGTGCTCACAGTGCTCGTCCATATGCTCTTGCGCTTCTGCGTGAAACTCCGATGCAGCGTCCGCATTGTAGTCGGGAGCGTCTCTTAGGAGAAAGCTTGGAAGGGCGCTATAGCAAATGCGAGGGAAAAGTAGAGTCTCTGCGTTGTCTATGGGAAGATGAATGAGGAGCCATATAAAAGAATGGACAGGCAGCTACATGTATTCCTCGCTGAAGCTATAATGAAATGAAGTTAAAGTCCGACGAGTCGTCGGAAATATCAGCGACGACAGTCATCCGCTTAAATCCTTCTATTCGCTGTGAGCAACATGAGTTTTACCTGCAGTATGATTGTGTGCACTTCTATACTTAGCATGGAAGGTAATATAAAAATGCAATACTGATGATTAAGGGTTGTCTTCGTTGATGTTGTGCTGAGTAAGCAAAGTGTTTGTGAAAACGATTGCAAATCATCGCTGGATGACGACAGATAAGCGCTGCTAAAGAAATGCAATTTATCAATTATTTCCAGTTACTACTACTGCTACTGCTACTGCTACTGCTACTGCTACTACTACTGCTACTGCTACCGCTTCTGCTACTGCTACTGCTACTGCCACTGCTGCTGCTGCTGCTGCTACTACTACTACTACTACTACTACTACTACTACTACTACTACTACTACTACTACTACTACTACTACTACTACTACTACTACTACTACTACTACTACTACTACTACTACTACTACTACTACTACAGTACTATCACTACTACTACTACTACCGCTACTATACTAGACTACTACTACTACTGATGCTACTACTACTAGTACTACTACTAAAGTTACTACTATTATTCGACGCTTATAAGACCAATTACATGCAGTGAGCTGCAGTCAGAATCCAGTAGGGGTCGACGATGGATCCTCCGCAAATGTGTTTTCCCCCATTCATCTTTTCGTCACGGACGCTGACCTGCCAAGGCCACGAGTGTCGTCTCGCTTCTCTGCCTCCGATTATGCGGCTGTACACGCTTGGCTGGACAATCGGTTGACCGCATTCTGTCGGTTAACAAGAATTTATCAGATCCGATATTTCTTCTTCTTGCTGCGAATTAAAAGCTGTTTTAGATTTGCTGTCCATTCATTTGAATTTTGAACTGATGAACGTTAATCTATGTTTGGCCAATAATCGTTAACATACCGTATAATTAAGGTTGGTAATCGTTAAGTTACCTTATGGTGATAACCGTTAAGTTACGCTTAAGTTAACCTAGTTAACCTTCCGATAAAGATTCCATACACAGCGCTATATAAATGCAAATTCTCTGGATGTCCCAATGATCGTATATCTTATGATCACTGAGGAATGATTATACTATGTGAGTGACAAATAATTTGCCGCTGTAGCGAGATCTTTGAAAAGAATTGCATTTCGGTCATTTTCCTACAGCATCATGTAAAAGGCGGATCCAGGCGTGCCAATCCGGCCATGACTCCCCATTTAAAAAGTGCATGGGACGTGGCCCCCATTTTGGCTTCAACAAGCCATTAATTAAGCCAGAAAAGCAGGATACCAGAGAGGCCATTGCTCCCACTGCAGGATGACTGATGAAAAAGGTGATCAGATTTTTCGGCGACCAAGACGAAAATTTGTTCGTGGTCCAAAACCCTAAATTTTAGCCCACGCCCCATCGAAATTTTTTTTATCCGCCCTTGCACCATGTCCATTTAAATGAACGTTAAAGATGTTCTTACTATTCGACTCGTTTATTTTCTGGTCGCGATCAATTGATTCCGTTGATCGCCGTCTGTCTTTGATTCCATCTGATGAATCGATCTTGTTAAATGATCGTTCCTTTATGATGTCTTGTTTCTCGACTCTAAAACGAAATACCAGAACTTTAGCATCGTATACATGTAGGCTACAAGTAGGAATTTGATTGAATTGGCAAAGTGTAACCTAAACGGCCGTCAGGACGTTTTGAGCTTGTTGACGTTTTGAATCATGAACACTAAAATGTAGAGTTTTAATTTGGAGGAACTGTTTATCAGAGCAATTTGAAAATAGATGTGGATGAGAATCTAATTGCTGACATATAAAATGTATACATGTAGCTTAATGTAGCGTCGGAAATTCGGAATGGTCTGGGACAGTGACGCTCATTTAGTTTTTTTATAAACTATATTTAGGCCTATACTTACTCATCTGTCTCCCCTCGTCTGTTTCATTGACTGCCTCTCTGTTTTTCTCTCTCTGTATCTGTCTCTCTGTCTCTGTCTATATGTCTCTGTCTGTCTGTATCTCTATAATAACGTAGGCTATACTACCTGCTCACCTTGTCCACGACAACGAATCACTAGAAGCAAAGCAATCCTACCGGTTTCTCTGATTTGTGTTTGGCGATGGAACGACGACAGAGAAACTCATAGAAACAACAACTGCTGTCACGGTAACTAAGAAGGACATTGTATTAGTCCAGCTGGAAACAGCGATGGTTCTGCAATAAATGAAAACATAATATTATTGCTGGACGGTAACGAAACAAACCCCGAAAAAGTGGCTGTAGACCTATAGGCTAGAATTCTAGGCTATATGTTTATCTCCATTCCAGTGTATGCCTTCCGTTCTTTTAGACACTACAGGGTATAGGCTAATATCCTGATATCATGGTCCGTAACTTCCCGTTTTAAAAAAGCAGGATACTTTCTCCAGTGAAATTTTTCACTGGTCGCTGGATTTCGTCAGCAGTGCATTACAATTAGGACTGTTGTTCGATTAAAAAGTGTAATCAAAATTAATCGCACGATCAATTTTTTAAATCGCAATTAACTGCAAATTAGATCTAATCGCAATACATTTCCTTCATGTATATTAATTTTAATATATTTCTAAGGAGAATGAAGCTTAAATTAATAAAAAAAAATAACACTTCCTATTATAAACAATTCCAATAAACTCTGGCTTAGGTCCATTGAATTTCTACATTTTGTGTATTGAACAGTTTGTATAACAGACAGAATTTCCGTGTGCAGCTCTTGCCAAACCTCGATCGTCTCTTTTATCCTTCTGCAAGCATTTAACTTATTATTTGAAACCTGGATCTAAACAGGGATGGATCTGCATCTGCGATTAATGAATAATCGAACAAATAAATGTTAAACAGCTTTTAATTCGCAGCAAGAAGAAGATATATCGGATCCGATAGTTCTTTAATAGCAAAACCTTAATAATCGAACAAATAAATGCTTAACAACTTGAAAACTTATCAGAGGTGAGGCAAGACCAATTAAGGTTTTGCTTTTAAAGAACTTTGTATCATTCAAGCTAGTCCTTCTATGATTAATTTTTCTGAACCTGCGGCTTATAATTTAAAGGTAGCTTCAATGGCACGTAACCTTACTACTCTCTACAAGAACTAACCTGGCTTAAGCTTATTTAGCTTCACTTAACACAGCGTACATGTATATCGACATGCAGTCAGGCGGTCATCAACATGTTGCAGCATGACAGACATTGCTGCAGAAGGAATTATGCGTCTTCAATCTGACTTAGTTCTTGAAATCATTCTGGTTGTACCTTAATGTTTGATTTAAAAATACATCGCGAAGAAATCCTGAACATCATTCAATTCTTGTCTCTGAAGTAGAAGAAGCGGAAGTCAGTAAAAAAAACTATAGAAAAGCAGCGGAAGTAATAAGATAGAGTCATTTAAACAATGTGAAAAATCAAAATGCCATTAACTTGTTGTGTGAAGGCATAACGAAAAAGTTGTATAGGCCTATATAGCCTTTTTTTATTTTTGCATAAAGTCTGCGTGCACAGTTTTAATAAGTCTGATGCCTGCTGCCAAAGGAGCATTATTTTGTAACAAAGCAGAGAATTGTTGTTTGTCAAACGAACCAGACAGTCAACCAACCATGAAGTCATCGGTTGCGGGTATTTCCTCCACACTCCAGTCCTTTTCTTCCTCTTGGTAAACCGTCGCCGTTTCCACTCTGCCGCTTCCTCGACACGCTCTGATGACTCCTGTCGTGTGCAATCAATTGTAGCCCATCGTCTTTTTGGAATCCGACAGTTTTATAACCAATGCCTGGTAGCTGTAGATACTAACGCTGTACAAGAAGGCGCTTCATATAACAAAAGCTGTGAAAAGCAGTAGGCTATACCCAATCAGGTTCCGTTGACTCGACGGTGTATGCCGTTGGATATACAGAATCTGCCTGCATGGGTCACAGTGAAAGGAAAGGCTAGATGGCAGGCAGTGAAGTTACCTAGCCTATATCATGGGCGGATCCAGATACTTACGGAGTCGGACCAAGTCAAACTACTTTTTAAAATGCTAATGTTTCACTATACCTTTTCAACAAAAAGTTTTTATGACCTCTTCTTAGCTTAAATTTTTGGCTTTTTAGACATCATCACAGGCTATTCGCTTAAAAATTTGACAGGGGCAGCATGATTGCTAATGTTTTACTACTGAAGTGAAATCGCACCCTGGCTAATTGATATCGTAAACAGCGCGACGATCGAGTCCACTTTAAAATGTCTAATGTACCAGACACGACAGATTCTGGCGCCAATCGCCTCGCATTATTATTCTTTATTGCTTGAATTATAAATGCATTGTTGTCATTCGCCGTCAAAACAACACGACTGTTCGATCTGCACCTGGTGCGTTCGTCTTCTCTTCTTCCGGTTGATCCGGAAACGATGCACATCCGGTGCGTTCGTCTCATCTTTACATCGTCATCACATTATAAACTGCACTCAAACGCCGTCGTTGAGGAGGATGGAGGTTAAGTCATAATACGAATGCAATGCTGACAGGAATGGCAAATTTACATGAAGCACCGTTCATTCGTGATGGACAGGTTTATTTTCGTTTACACTACCGGTGAAGATCTCAAGATTATCTGCGTTCGATTACACGTTATGGTCCGCGGAACACGGCTGCCTTTCGTCTGGATGTCGAACAGTGTTTAATCTAGTGCCCATGCTTTGATGGGGAGTCGGGTTTCTGGGGGGGCTGAAAAAGTTCGTTTTGGACGGACATTTTGGGCGGACGGCAGCCGCCTGCTGAGCCACCGATGACGACGCTTTGTGATCGGTCATTTTTTTAACGACGTTTCTAGTTTTTCGGACAGAATTTCCGAAAAATATGGGCTACTGTTTTCGCTACTTTAAAAATTGATGTCCGTATAAAAAGTATTTCTTTCTCTTATATGCCAAAATTTTTATTTTCGGATAAATAATTAACCATGCATGCCATTTTTTAAACTTATGTAGGCTAGGCTACATGTCAACAAGACCTTTCGAAGTTTCTGGGCGGGGGCGGGATTCTTACACGTTTAATTTTTCTGGGTGAAATGGTAGCGTATATGTGTTAACATGTATTATATATACAGCATGTCGCGAATTTTTCATGGAATCTTATTTGGGGGACGGACTCCCCCCAGAGACGTCTAGATTAAGCACTGCTTCTCGAAAATTTTGTCTGGTCGGGAAGAAATCATAATAGTCCGATACTAAAACTCTGAATGGGCCTTTAATTCAAACAAACAATCTGGTTAGTCGTTTGTAGAGTGTTGCTATACGTTTCCCTCTATTTGTTTAACACGAGGGTCTCAGAAGATCGTGGTAGGCTATGTAATGCTCAAATTTACACGATTATCCACATTCCACTCGCAACATGTTCTTAACCATTTCAAACGTCAGCTCATTGTGAGGCGGGGAACTGTTTAAAGAACAACGAAACTTTATAGGCTAATGCCGACTTGTAATGAAACAATTCGTTTATTTGGCTGTAAAATTATGATGAAATCTACCAACGTTGTTTTTGATTGAGAATGAACCAAATAGGCTTAGTAATAGTTTTCTCTAAGGTCGCATTTCGATTAAGATTAATCGCATTTTAATCGAATGTAGGAATGCGTCCCTTCACGAAGAGCTGCACACTATTTCAGTGTGATGCAGGGCTCAATGCTGATGTAGGCTATGTATATAGCCTATACTGAGAAGTAGCAATCAAACAGCAGCCACCGTATATCTCGCATTGTCCGTCCCAGCCGTAAATAGCCCGCGACCTTATCACTGAGGCGATTTGCCCGACACATGTCTTCAGAAACCGGTCGTCTGCTGCATTTTAATGAATGATTCTCCAGGATTGGCAACTCAATGAATCGCGACGGTCTCGTGTAATGAATCTTTAGAGCATTTGACAAATTAATCTATAGGCCTATAGTTCAGTCTAAAAAGACAATTATTTAACACAGTTGACCACTGGATCTGGGATCGGTGTAGCGATGCACATTTTAAATTCTTGATGCAGATCAGTTGATGAATTGCTATCGTCCGTCGAAGATTTGCTTCATAGGCCTATGTCTAATTTTCTTCCACCGTTCAAGAGTTGCGGGTCTATAAGCTGCAACAACAATACTTAGCTTTACAGGTAGGCTATATACCCAGCTTTATCGTTAGACCATATTTTTCATGCCTTTGTCAAAATTTCTTTTTCAACATGTTCATTGATCGGACAGGATTTTCGTTTCATACGTTTTCGCCCAATTACTCTCCAAGTAATCATAACCGGCGCAAAGTATGATTCTCCACATTCACCTGGTTGTTGCGGTTGACTGCCTGGATGCAAGATGCATCGTCAAGCAGCGGACCTCAAGATCGTTCAAAGCATTCGATATTGGTAGACCTATATGTATCTGACCTTTATTTGCTGTGAAAGAACATGAAAGGCTGCATACAATGGCATTGTTGCTGTTGTTGTTGTTGTAGCCGTCATCATCATCGTTGTCGTTGACTCATGGTAGGCTAATCACAATAATTGCTATTATCCAGACAATTTTTCAACTGCAATAGGTCAGGAGCTTTACCTAGCGGACTGCCATTAAGTACCCCCACTCAACACCCGGATTGTATAATTAATTGGTCATGGTAGCGGAATCCCAAGTTCGTTCAAAACATTCGATAGAGAGAAACCAGCTCAAATAATAATATTCTAAGTCATAATGGCGAGCGTCAGGGACGATCTTACATGTACAATTTAGAGTTTGGCTATAATTGTGTCAATTTGTGTGACGCAACCCGTTCCGATTAACCAAGCTACTAGTAAACTTGTGTTTCCAGTGTTTCCACTAGAGTGAATCTAGCTTTTACAGGTCCCTGATGCTAAGTTTTTATGATGATGTTCAACAGTTCAACCTATAGCTTTCGACTGCTGTAAAAGGCTGATGCGTGCTTGGTTGATCGTGTTTCCGTGTAGCATATACATTCATAAATGGGTAGAATCTCATTTAAGTAATGGGAATAGCCCTTTATAGCAATTCTAACATTAAACCGAGGCAATGAAGCGTGCTGCATATACATGATATTAGTCATTCAGTAATTTTTCCTCATTTAAAACAAGCTTTTCCAATTGAACAACCTTTGCGGTTGGTGCAAAAAATTTCCACATCGTTGCACCTGACGTTTGCATGAAGCGCTCGAGAAATTGCTTCAGATTTAAAGAGCACCTTGACTCAACCGTAAGATCTAGCTAACCGTGAACATGTGGCCTGAAAAGTCGGATGTACCACACTCTACTCTTCCACGACAATATTGTCTGACAGCAACAGACACTGTTGTGGACAGACATAATCGGAGCTTAGCACTATAATGATAATGCACTAGACTTTTCGTAGAGATGGTGTCAGCCATTTTTTAAATATCCAGGAAAGACATACAAGAAACAGGTTCAGAAGGCGCTTCAAGGCGTGCGTCGTATAGTGCGAGCTTATAAAGGTCACCTAAGAAGCTCGACATAAAATATTAAGCTATCCCTCGGCATGTGCTATTGTGGTCTTCGGGTAAATTGCGGCAATGCTCAATGGGATGGTTAGCATGCATGCACAACAGTTTTAAACCGCAACAATTTTGACAAATAGAGCCATTGAGTCATGTCCTATTGTTTACGTAAATGATCATTTAACCTGTGTCACTTAAACTACAATCAGACAACAGTTGAGACTTAGGCCCTTGCTGTCAACATTAAGCGGCAACGTGGATACACATGCAGTTACAAAATGTGTCAACGCAGCTTTCGTCAATGGTCACTAGAGTTGCGAGTTAGAATCTGAGGTTTACGATTATGACTACGGGTCACCAACAGACTGAACAGTCAAAAGTTTTAAGAAGAGCGGTCTTTCTTAGGCCGAAATTTCTAACGGTTTTCTTGCTCTCCGTCTTTATAACATCTGTTGAAAAAACCTAGGATTACAAAGAATGTATTCTTTTCGGGTCAAAGTGCCAAATCGAAAGTAACTTTTCCCGCAGAATTTTAAGCGAGAGGTCATGTCCTTAGCTTCTCTGTTTCGAGGCCCACGCACACGGTTGAAGCTCACAAACTGTGACGCCTGATTTGACAACATAGTCGCGTGTTTCTTATATTATTCACGGCATTGCTCCCGCGTTGGCAGGTCGCCCCACTAGAAGACGCGATTCCGTTTCTTTTAATATCGTTCGTTAAACAGAGAAACGATTTGTTGCACGTGGATAATAATATTGCTCGCTTCAGTGGCTTCGATTGTCGATTGTCGATTGTCGTCGAAAGAACTACTTAAGTGTGAGTTTTTCCATGGGATTGTGTAGATTCGTCCTGAGGTGAGGTAACCGTAACATATTCTTCGCCGTACGTCTGATCTTACATCAGCGTCATATGCTTAGCCTTGTATAGGTTCCTCACTGTCCTCGGCAGCAGGTTACCGTTTTGGAGAAAAAAAACAGCACGTGTTTTATATATTGTTCACTGTCTTTTCGTATTAGGCTTACATATTACATGTATTATGTAACCTAATTTATATGTAGGCTATAATGTCTGCTTTCTATGCAAAATAAAGACAAACTCTTTACATTCTGAGTGGGATTTGAACACGCAACGATAATAATAATAATAATAATAATAATAATAATAATAATAATAATAATAATAATAATAATAATAATAATAATAATAATAATAATTTCTACGCCTCCGGATAATTTTTTGAAATCCCGAGGGATCTGAGATACCTCGGGTAAAATAATAATAATAATAATAATAATAATAATAATAATAATAATAATAGCAATAGTTATAATCTACAGGGTGGGCCAGCATAAATGTCCCGACTTTGCACGCGTATAACTTCGCCAATTTTTAACATTTATTTATACTTTATGCATCAAATTAAAGGTATTTCACTCTAGTATTATCTCTAAAAAGGTCGAACTGATACTAGTCTCGGTTTTAATTATATGCCCGGAACAGCGCTAGCTACCATATTTTGCTGTCATTTGTGACGCAACCTGGCGCCGTTGACAGACGATGATCGCGTTTCGATCTTAATTTTACGAACTGGTAAGGGATTTAATTCGTTTGAAATGATTAACGAATATTCTAACAGAGGATGGAATAAACAATACCTTGTATTATCTGCTACGGAAAATTAATAAAACAGGACTTTCTACTTGCAAACCATGGGAATCGGAGCGCACGGCGCTCACATCCGCTAACATTGCTCGTGTGTCCGCGTACATTTGCAGTCAAGACAATGACCAGGGCAGGCCCTGCATGCAAATTCAGCGCAAAACAGGCCGTCTTGGAAGCACTGAATAGCGTATTGGAAAAGATTATAGACCTAAAGTTAAAGTAATTTGTCGACGAGAAGTCCCACGAACTCTCCAGCTCTTACGCAAAGAAACGACTGGCAGCGTGCAAGCGTCTGAAGCAGCGCATGGCAGTGCACGGCTGTTGGCAAAATTGAAAGGACGCGGTTTTGCGATTAGAATATACTCATGGTAGGGACCCTACAAACACTCAAAATGATCGTGTCTACGCGCGTTTTAGCAAAAAACGATAGAATTTTCCCGGGAAACGGCGTCATAATGCGTCAGTAATGACAAAAAACGGTAGCTAGCGCTGATCCAAGTATATAATTAAAACCGAGACTAGTATCAGTTCGACCTTTTTAGAGTTAATACTAGAGTGAAATACCTTTAATTTGATGCATCAAGTATAAATAAATGTTAAAAATTGGCGAAGTTATACGCCTGCAAAGTCGGGACATTTATGCTGGCCCACCCTGTTTATAAATAAAAATGTAAAACGTTAGTTTTTGTGGCCTCAGAACTCGATAAGATCTTCACCGATTCTTTTCAAAATTTTCGCAAACCGTTCCATTCGAACATAAGCGTGTTGTTATAATGCCTTTTGGGGAAAAGCGCAATCTTTTCGACCAAAAAACCCAACTATGCGAACGATTTGACCGATCTCGATTTCAATTTCAAACCGACGTTGCTTCCGACTGCGGCCGTCTATTTATAGCACATATAGGCCGCGTGCGTTCTTTTTATAGCGCATTTATTTATCTAGCTGTTGATTTCTACAGTAACAAAAACTAACGTTTTACATTTTTATTTATAGGCCTATAGATTTTCGCAAACCGTTCCATTCGAACATAAGCGGGTTGTTATAATGCCTTTAGGGGAAAAGCGCAATCTTTTCGACCAAAAAACACAACTATGCGAACGATTTGAGCGAACGATTTGAGCGATCTCGATTTTTACAAAATCAAGGATCTCGGACGGACGGACGGACGGACAACGGACGTACGGACGGGGAGGGACAAAGGAGAGGAAGAGAGGGGTGAGTGTGAAAGGGAGGGAGCGGGAGGAAGAGGGAGGGAGAAAGGGGAGGGAGAGAGCGAGGGAGAGGGATGGAGGAAACGAGAGGAGGGTGTGAGGCAGGGAAGGGGAGGGGAGGGGACGGGAAGACAGAGGCAGGAAGGGAGACAGAGGAAGGGAAGTAGGGAGTGAGGGTGGGAGGGAGAGTCTTTTCAGCCACAGCAACGCGTGGCGGGGTACAGCTAGTAATAAATAAAATCATAATGGCAATTTATATGGCGCCGTAATGCGACCATATTGCTGCAAAGGCGCCTCACACTCACAAGATCACTGAATTGAAAACTACATATTATGCTGGCAGTCCGGTCCAGTGAGTTGACCAACTGCTCCCCGTCTGAACCGCTGTTTAGAGGTCTATCATTTCAGACGACACTACGCACATGGGCGGAGACCTAGGGGGGACAGGGGGGACGGTCCCCCCAATGAAAGTGTTGGGGGGACGGCCCATGCATTTGTCCCCCCCCCCAATGTCTGAGCGTCAAGACTTTTTTTTAGAAAATTTCGTCGAGATTTTGGCCGGATGACAAAAAAAAGGTCATCAACTTTTTTAGCGGCGAAAATTACTTTTTTCCCCCGAGATTTCGCCGGTCGTCAAAAATTTTTCTGAAAATCTCGCGTCTTTCCGTCCCCCCCCCCAATTCTCGGCCCAGGTCTCCGCCTATGACTACGCAAACGTCCAGAGATATACTTTGATGCATGTATAGTGAATACATTTTATCTGAATACCTGCGTGTTTGCAGTACTGAGAGAATAGCAGTTGATGCTGAAGACATCACAGACGAGACGAAAATAATGTATGCAGACCGAATGCATCTGATTCATCTGACCATCGTCTTAATAGGAAGCGACGTAGTAACACACTTCGCCAGGTCAGTGCTTCTCTCCTTTTTGTGTAATAATACATTAGACCTACAGATAAGACCATCGCCCACTGAAGTTTTTCAAGCAGAAGATACATTTTCGTCAGCGTTTCCGCTCCTATCTCTCACTCAGACTGTCTCTCTTTTTGAAGACATATTTCCTGAGACGTTGAGTTCGTTTCTTCACGCTTTTCTCATTACGTGGCATCGACTTGATGACACATTTTCACGTCTATTTTGCCGGTCGTCGTCGTTGTATTTCTCAAATTGGATTATAATTCACAGTACGATTATTGCATTTGGTATTGTTTTTGCTTGTAGCTGTGAACAGTCAGGAATACAATTACACGAAGTAAGTGACAGAAAAGGCTTTGTCTGTCAACCCTATCACTCAGTAAGGGAGTCAGTCAGTCAGTCGGTTGGTCGGTCGGTCGGTCAATCGGTCGGTCGGTCAGTCGGCCGGCCAGTTTCAGCCAGTCAGCCAGCCAATCAGTCAGTCACTCAATCAGCAGTCAGTCAGTCGCTGTATATAGTATTCCTAACAATTCGACTTTTGCATTTTTGCAAAGTTACATTGGTAGTATTTTGAAACATGCGTTGGTCTATCTTATATAAAATCTTGCTTCATTCTATTTTGTTCAGAGTTCACTTGGTCCAGATAACTTCAACAAAAGACCTAAATCACGTATGTTTCAAGTAAAATTAATATCTATTATTTAGCTAATGATATAATTGATACATGCATAGGACAGGAACCTTCATCGCTCAATTTCTGGAGGACAGCACTGCTCCTCATGCTATAGTATGCCATGCTCTTTAATTAGACAAAAATGTTTTCACATCGATGATGATGGTGCTCTGCCCAAAGGCAGGTTCATTGGCTTAACGCCCCTGGTGATGAGATGAGTGAGGTGGTTTCCAGTTGCCTTCCCCCACAGACGATGATGGGTAAGCAACTTGCCCAAGGTCGCTCCGCAGGAGCTTGCACCCCGTGTCCCACACGTGCTAGCCCGAGATATCTAAATCTCTGAATGTCAACTCCTGCCGCCCGGGGTTTGAACCGCAGTCCGTTGCAGCCAACAGACGAATGCCGCCCTCGCTTACCGGTGTAGCTAACTAGGCCAACGTTTTCACATAATCTAATCTATTTTACCTCACTGTAACTTCAACCTGCGCCATCGTTTTAGACCTCAACCCAACAGTCATTGTAGATTAACCAAATTGAACCTATAGTCTTGTTCAGATAAGTCGCGTTAGTTCAAAGTTCAATTTGATTCGTTCTGCTGGCTTTCTTCCAGTTTAGTCAACTTTAAAAATGTAATCACGCCGATTATTAAGAAGAACTTACTGAAAGACAATCTGTTTGTTTACTCTGAACAGCTTCCAATGATCCCGTTTGTGATTGGGAGATCCTTGTCGGTATGTTTCCAACCGACGATTGCTATTCGTAACTCTATTGAGAGTTATTTCGGGTGACAGGTTAGGCAAGCAAGGTGAGGTAAGGGAACACAGGGTAAGGTAAGGAAGACACGATAAGAAACCCATTACTCCTATATCCATGTAACCCATCTTCTCGCATGGGACATATCATTATGGCGGCTATGGCCATATGGTTCTTATTAAATGCGTATGGTATGCTGGCATAGAAGAAGTAAGTGCAACAAGGCAAGATGAGACAAAGTAGCGCGAGGTAATTGAGGAAGGACAGGGAAAGAAAAGAAAGAGACGGTGGATGTGTTAAGGCAAAGTAGGAGTTAAGGTAGACTAAGATAAAGCAAGGGGAAAATCGCAGAAAAGGGTAAAGCTATGTGAGTTCGGTGTATTGGTAGAATCCAATTCATAAAGCATACTAACTTTCTTAAAGGAGTATGACACTGAGCTGATTTCGTATCACTCAAAGCGCCGCCAATTAGTTCCTTAATTAAAAGGTGCAAGAAATAGATATGACAATATTATTGTAGGCCTACATTGCAAGACAACATGCTACACATTGTAACAGCTATTGTATTGTTACTGCTGATAAATATAGTAAATATTATACCAAGTAAAGGTCAATCCGGCATCAGCAAGTTCACGTGACACTTTTAGATTGATCTTTTGAATTTGAATAACTTATTTGAAGGTTTTTAAGTTTGTTTCGCTGCTTTTTTGCGATCTTGTGTGGTTGATGCTGTACCAATGAAGGATCACATGTGTGGTAGTAAGCTATTATTCACATAACGTAGGGCGCCGCCGACGAGGATTTTAAATCTCTTTAGCATTTTATTGAATGCTAGTCGACGGCTTACTTACTGACGTTACTTACAACACATCACAACGCATTGCACTACCATGGATATTTGTCATGTGAGTGCCTGTGCTTTCCTGTACAGTGTGTAACAACGAAACGCTGACGGGTGAACGAGGATCGATTGAGTTCTATCATAGCCCATACGCCGAGTATGCACCAAATCTCAACTGCAAATGGACCATAACTGTCCATCCCGAAAAGGCAAGCCTACTCCTATAATCCTATTTCCTTCTCTTTTTCTTTACATCATTGTGTCCAATCTTCCAAGTCAATTGTAATTTCCAGCCAATTTCCGGCTCTCCTTTTCTTCTCTTAGTCCTACGTTCCTACAGTAGCCTATGCGTCTGCTGCTCTTGTTCTTAATTCTACTGCTTTCTGTTATATCCAACTACTTTTCTTATCCTTCCTCTACTTCTCCAACCCCCTCTTATTACGCTCTTAATTCGCACTCTCATACTCCCACCCTTAATTCTCATCTCATATTCTTCTTTTTCTTCTTCCTCCTCCTCTTCTTCCTTTTCTTCTGCTTTTTTCTTCTTATTCTTTCTTCTTCTTCTTCTTCTTCTTCTTCTTCTTCTTCTGCTTCTTCTCCTTCTTCTCCTTCTTCTTCTTCTTCATCTTTTTCTTCTTCTTCTTCTTCTTCTTCTTCTTCTTCATCTTCTTAATTCTTCTTCTTAATTCTTCTTCTTCTTCTTCTTCTTCTTCTTCTTCTTCATCTTCTTAATTCTTCTTCTTAATTCTTCTTCTTCTTCTTCTTCTTCTTCTTCTTATTCCTCTTCTTCCTCTTCTTCTTCTTCCTCTTCTTCCTCTTCTTCTTCTCCCACGTTTTCATCGTTGTCGTCTTCCACTTCTTCCTCCTCCTCTGTTCATTCTTTTTCTTCTTCCTCGTCTTCTTCCTCTTCTTCTTTCTTGGCATTGTTTTCTCCGTCTCTCCACTCTCCATTCCTTCTCCCGCTTCAACCTTCCCCCAACGTCTGCTCCTATATAGTCCTACCCTACCGGGTATACTGCTTCTAACAATATCCATCAACTTTTACTATTCTTCGTCTATTCCTCCAACCCTTCTACTGCGCTCTTCATGTTCCTCGTATTCTCATCTTTTTTCCTCAATAGCTCTCCAAATTCTCCCAAGCTCTCCTTCTACTTTCACCTTTCTCCCCTACTTGTGTTTCTCTTCTATTTTTCTAATCCTGTCTTTCTCAGGCTGACTCTTATGCTGGAGAGAATGCTTGAAAAAAATTTGTTCTTATTCATTCAAAATTTGATCCATTTTGGTCTCAACGAAGTTTTTGGATCATCTCATTTTTTTTCCTTTTTCAATTTTCATAATTCGTTATCATCTTCCTCTACTTACCGGTAGAAGGCGCTATTCTCCTCAAACGTTTTCATTCAGTTAGAAGACAATCAAATACCTTTCTTTGCAGGTCGCTAAACCCGCACAACCTCCCCTCAACTATGGCTTGAATAATTGCGCCGTTATCTATACCTTCAGGTGATCATTTTCTACATCGAAAATCTCGACCTGGAGAAGGATGTTGACTGTACAAAAGGCGGATGTGATCGACTTACGATCTCTGATAGCGACTCGAGAGTATTGGCCTCGTTCTCCAACTTCTCGCTCGTGTACGGAACAGTGATGAACAGCTACGAAACGACGTCGAACACGGCGTCAATCAGCTTCGTCTCCAATGGCAACGAAAAGAGTGGATACGGATTTAAAATCAACTATAACTCAGCACAGAAGGAAGTCAAGATCAGTGAGACTAATAGGCCACGATTGTATCACCCACCGTCCCTGTCTCTGTCACTGTCTCTCTTGCTTTCGCTTTCTTTATCTCTATCTATCTCTCCATATATCTCTATATCTCTTCCTCTATTCGCTACTTTTCTGCTCTATATATCTATCTCGTTTATCTCTTTCGGTCATCTATACGACTTCTCGGCTTCTATCTATTATTCTGTATTTCTGACCATCTTTGCTGAAGCAGTCTGTGCTTTATGTTTACAAATTTGTTTGTGGGGCGCGGTGGTGTAGTGGTGGCATCGGTGTCTTGGAGTCAGAGGGCTCCGGGTTCAAATCCACTTCAAGACGCCTAGTATGGACCTTGAGCAAGTCCTTCACTCCCAAATTGCTCTGGCGCTTGGACGTGAAACTCTTATGTAGTGTCCGCGCTGTAGTCTGGAGCGCCTTCGCGTAGAGACCTTTAAGGGCGCTATAGAATTGGGTAAATACATAAATGAATAAATAAATAAATGTTCTGACGAATAGGCATGTATCAACAGCATATCTGACGATCTTTCTTGCTCACCCCGTTACCGTGGTGCATCTTGCCCCTACCATACCCTTAGTCAGTCTGCTGAGCATCCTCTGACAATTATTACTGACAACATCGCTCTTGACTAATCTGCTTTTCGTTGTAGTGTGCGGTGTGCCAGCGATCCAACCAAAAGTCTTCAAGATGGAGATGGCTCCTCTCAGCGTCGCTCCGAATTCCTTTCCGTGGCACGTCAACATCTTCAGCGACCCGGAGAAAGAAATTCACAGTTGCAGCGGAACAATCATCTCCAGAGATGCGATCCTCACAGCCGCTCACTGCTTGTACGACTGCAGCTAAGATCACTGTTTGACAGTGTTTAATCTAGACGTCTCCCCCCCAGAAAAATTTGACGAAATGATATTGGTTTTTAGTTACTGTTTTCATCATTGTTTTACTTGAAGTGCTATAATATACCGTTATATTATTTATTATTATATGATTATAATGACATTATTTACTACTATAATATATGATACTATCGTGTTAAGATGACACCTTAAAATGCAGCCATTGCAATGTGGAATTTCAGAAAGTTTTTAATGGGTCATTGAAAAAGTAGTTATTTTGTTAAGACGACGATCTGTGTCTTAACAGCAATCCAGCGTTGATTGAGAGCGACTACAAAGTAACGGTGGGAGATCACGACCTACACGCAAGAGATGAGAACGAGATTACATTTACCATCAGCAACATCTACCTCCATCCGAATTACGATGCATCCACACTTGACAACGACATCGCCATCGTCAGGCTTCGGAAGAGGATCACTTACAACGATGCGGTGAAACCAATCTGTCCGGCCCGACCCAGGGATGAAATACCGACAGACAGGATGTGCATTACGACCGGATGGCCCAACAAACCAGGCGAGACCGAAGAGCTGTTGCAATTCTCTTGTTTTATAGATTATCTACGATTTGCCCAACTCAAATGTAATATGTATTGTATACCTCAGTTGTGGTTTGTTTTTTGAGCGCATCCAGTTACCTCTAACTCAACACTGTCAACAGCATCACAATCCAAGGAAGGTTTTGAGTTAGAAAGTCACACATGCACACCACAAGCACACTAGCACTACACACCCAAGGCGCACTTACACTTGCATTTGCACATAGGCTATGCCTGCGCTATTATAATAGCCTATACACACAATCCTGAAAAACACACTCGCGTTTAACTCCGCCACTGGTTGCACTCTGCCAGTGCCCGTCCCAAGCCTGGATAAAGGAGGAGGGCGTCGCTAATGGTCTTTGTTACCACACAGTGACGTTAAACTGCAAATACCACCACCACACTCGCGCGCACACGCCAATGGCCCAATAGCCGTCGTTGCAGATAACATTCCACAGAAAGTAGGCTAAGCATAAATTTATGTAAGTCCTGAATCCAAAAGCACATCTTCTCATTTAGACTGAGTCGCTGTACATTTGAGATAAATAAAGAAATAAGCTTCACTTTGTACTTTGATCCCTTCTGCACGGGCTCATCACTTGACACTCGCACTATTCCTTCAGCAAGGTTTTTGACAATGTAGGTTTCGCATTGCTTTGCTGATCAACGTGCAGTATCGGTGGGTCGGATAGCCTCTGAGGAAGAGGCGCTATAACATCTAAATGGCAAAGTGAAACTCTGAGACCGAACTGTGCTTTCGCTGCAGGACCGGATGGACGATTTGAATTGACGCAGTCAGGCGTTACGTTACAACCGATGGCACGCTGCAATATCTCATCACCAACCAGACGCAGCAACTCCATCTGCGCCGGATTCAACAGTCCTTCTCTGAACGTCTGCAACCAACGAGCACCAGGTGGAGCTCTGGTCTGTCAGGTTGGAAATCAATGGATACAGTATGGAGTGATGAGCGCTGGCATTGGCTGTTCAGGTCACCAATCGCCCGGACTCTTTGCAAACATAGGGAAATATAATGATTGGATCTCAGCTCGGATGGCAGGTAAGCGTTGTATGATGTATGTATGTATGTATGTATGTATGTATGTATGTATGTATGTATGTATGTATGTATGTATGTATGTATGTATGTATGTATGTATGTATGTATGTATGTATGTATGTATGTATGTATGTATGTATGTATGTATGTATGTATGTATGTATGTATGTATGTATGTATGTATGTATGTATGTATGTATGTATGTATGTATGTATGTATGTATGTATGTATGTATGTATGTATGTATTGTATGTATGTATGTATGTATGTATGTATGTACCAATCAGCTTCTTACTCTCCCTACTTGTACTTAACCTGTAGTCAGTCTGTCTGTCTGTATGTCTGTCTCTCTCACCCTCTATCTCTCTGTGTGTCAGCCTGAGACCCTACACATGTATGTGGGCCCATTGAGGGACGCGGTGGTGTAGTGTAGTGGTCGTTTCGGTGCTTGGTTGCACCAGGTTCCAATCAAAATCAAGCCGACGCGATGGGACCTTGAGCAAGTCCTTGACTCGCAATTGCTAGTACGCTTCGGTGTGACACTCCGATACACTGTCCGCTAGACCGGGGAGTGACTTTGGTTAGCTAATCTGACCCCACTTGACCCTAAAGTGACTTGAGGTCGACTTGAAGTCGACTTCTTGGCGTCAAAACGACTTGACCCGACTTGGCAGAGAAACAACCGACTTCCGACTTGAAGTCGACTTCTGACATGGTACTAGCCATTAGCCTAGGTCTTCGTACGGCTACTAATGCAAGAAGCCAAGACAATTTTCCTGCAAGCATTAATTTCATTAATTTTAGGCCTACAAATGAGTAATGAGGCCTCAACACTTAATTGATGAATGAATTTGTTCAAGTGCTATTAAGCCCTTTTCAAGCTGTTTGTGTTTCAGTTTGAATAGTTTTGTGATGCTTTGTGCCATCTAGTAACCTAGACAATGCGACGGCAAATTATTAGGCCTATGAATTTTAACTTGTCCAATGTCCATTGTCTGTGATTATTCAGATTACAGTCATCATTATTATTTTCTAATATTAATATTAAATAAATTTGTAAAAAGCGCAAGGTCTAAGATAAAATAGCGGACCGCGGACTGCATGGTTGCACTGAATGGCGTGTTATGATAAGCCTAGGCTAACTTGTAATTCTGTTTTCATAATTATTTGGCCACTAACATCATTTCGCAACTTAGCATATAGCATTGCAAGCGCAATTCCTACAGTAGGCTACTACAGCTACTAGGCCTACTCACTGACAGTAAAGTCTTTCATTGTCCAATTGGCCTACAATAGTTTTCCGTCTGCAGACAACTCCAGATGCAGCGCTCCAAAGTAGCGCCAAGCTATCGATTTATTATAGGCCTTGTCTATAGGGCCTATAGCTATAGATCCAGCTTTCTTTGCGCCGAATTCACTGACCACTAGAAGTTCACTGATTGCTTGATAAGCACACGTGCTAATATTTTAGTAACATTTTGTTTCACCATTTTAATTAAGCGCATGCCTAAGCGTGACGTTTAGCCTAAGCATAAAATTATACAAATTATATGAATAGATCGGCAGACGGCAGTCTGCACGATAGCCTACCGGCAAAACTAGGCTAATCAGTAGCCTAGCCTAAGTCTGTTTAGCAAAGGCCTCATTCATTCTTGTAGACACATTCTAGGCAACAAATGTTGTCACAATCATTGGTTTGAAGTTACAAATTTTAACTATGTGTCTCAAGTCGGTTAAGTCGACTTGAGGTAAAAACAACTTCAAGTGACTTCTATCTACAAAATTCGACTTGGGGTCAGTTGCGGTGAACAGAAACGACCCGACTCGACTTGGGATGACCAAGTCGACTGGGGTCGACTTATTGGGGTCGACTCCCAGGCCTACTGTCCGCGCTGTAGTTGGAGTGCCTCTGCGTAAGGATCTTGATAGGGCGCCATAGCGAAAGTACAAAATATATGTTTTATATATATATATTAGGGCTGTTGTTCGATTAAAAATTTTAATCGAAATTAATCGCACGAATAATTTTTTTAATCGCAATTA
>OX457036.1:44740280-44845280 GCA_949752735.1 Lumbricus terrestris
TATATATATATATATAGGCCTATTAGGCCCTATATATATATGTAATATACGATGCCTGCTGATATTTATCATACTAACGAAAGGCAGTTAAACCTAAAATAATATTTATTTAATTTACTCTTCGTCATGAAACCTGAAATTCATGTTTCTTTCATGTGGTTGTCAGAGCCAGAAGTGGAAAGCCACCCAGGACTGGCGGACAACTTGAACGAAGTCGAGGCTCCACTAATCAACGAAACCATCTGCAGAGATGCTGTCAATCGCAGCCAAACGGTGAGGCTAGAGAAGATGTCACCGGACCTCATCGTCTGCGCCGGTTACATGGAAGGTGTGAAGGATGCATGCGAAGGGGACTCTGGAGGGCCTCTCGTCTGCTTCGATGACGTCGATGGAGCCTGGAAGCAAGTCGGTATCGTCAGTTTCGGGCGGGGCTGTGGCCGGAAGGATTTTCCCGGATACTACACGAAGGTTGCCGCCTACAAGGGATGGATAATGGCTCAGATTGCCTGTAAGTCTAGACGAATTCCTTGCATTTCTACTTCGTCAATGTAGGCCTATTATTCTCGTGCTAGTAACATTAAGATGCATAATATATATATATATATATATATATATATATGTTGGATTATAGCCTACTTCGCTACTGCAAGGTCCATCTCGCGCACTCCGCGTCAAGGGCTGTCGAACAGTGTCGATAGACTAATACCAGCCAACGTGTACAAAGAGGCAGTCATCAGTTAGTTTTTCTGCCAAAGTCTTTGCTTTAGATCATCATTATTCCATTCGTAAATTATATTTGCTCATGTCCCGGTATTGGCCCGATTAGCCACAACACAAATAATAATTATAGTTAGAGCGTAGGTTGCGTCTCATATACTTCTCGGTTTTAGAAACATCGTACGGATCGTGTATCGCTTTCCGAAGGTAGCTTAGTTTATTTAAGTGATTTAAATCTACGGTTAGCACGGCCTGTGCACGGGAGCAGGCATCGGTGGCCAGGAGCCCGTTCATCGTATCAATTCCTTGAGAAATGAGTAGGCCTAGGCCATTAAGGTATAGCCTACGGTCGCTGTACAAAATCGAGTACACATATATTATGCATTCAGGCTTACATTTGTACATGCCATTGCAGCGTCGAATCTCTGGGTATACACTTGATTTTAAACTGCGATCTAGCGCCGGTGAGTATGCTTGTCTCAATGACGTGGCTCCTGTGGGCGCAGACAAATTCTCGAAGACTTGCTACATTACATTACACAGCACATCCTACGATAGAAAATGTAGTGATGTTTAGTTCTTTCGTTTTCCTTGCAGCCTATCCAGCAGTTGCTGCCGGCGGAGGTTTCAACAAAGATGGAGCCAAAGGTCGATAGCGGACGAACAATCATCCGTCAACATCCCGATTGCCGAAATAAACATACAACATTAACACGTATAACAATAACAGATGTAACATTAACACATAACACTAACACATAACATTAACAACGAAGCGGATCTACTCGACTTGCAACCATCGATAGACTCAACTGTCGTTTGGATCGTATATATACACAGAAGACTTCTTCAGACGAAACCTTTCCATTTCAGAATTCAATGGACTAGGTGACGTCTTGATAGAAGAGAACTTCTTTCAGTAGAATCAGTTGTCGCTTGTAAACATTAAAATATCATATTTCTGTTTGTTCGTTTTTCTTGAGTGATGAAAACGTTGATTGAAGTGACTACTATTAATTTGCTTCCGATCGGATGTCCTTTCCTTCAATCTGCTCTGTCTGAGTTTGGGAATTGCAATGACAATGACTATCAAACTGATCTGAGAGTAAAGAAAACGTCATTGAAAGAAACTGAATTTTTTTAAACAAAAACTGCAAGGCGAACGAAAAAAACATCAACAACTAGCTCTCCGACATAACGCATCATAAACGTAATAATTATATGCTCAAATGCATTTATACATCAGGCAGCGTTTAATCTAAGCTAATTTAATCTAGAGATGTCATAGTATATTATTGCTTGCAGAGATTACATCGACCAGATGACTGAGTGATGACTAAAAAATTCATCAGATTTTTTTGGCAGGGAAAATCGGTATATTTTCCAGACATTTCGATCAAAAGGAAGGACTAAAAGGTCATCAGTTTTTCTCTGGCAAAGCTCATAGAAATTTCTGACCCCCCTTCAAAAATTTATGTATCCGCCCCTGAATGGACCACCGTGTCTTTGGTGTATCATTGGTGTAGAACAGCGCTCATGGTTCAAACCGCTAGGTCTACTACACGTCGTTATTGTAGACCAGGTCTATCTGACCAAGGGCATCACTGGATGCGATGATGCACGGTGCAACAGTAGGCCGACAATACTGACCTGTACAGAGCTTAATTTCGGAATCCGACGCAGTATAGCCTGTAATGTGCCGTAAATTCGCACGATATTGTCATGGATGTCATTCGAATCGACTCATGGAGTTACCAGACCAACCAATACATGGTAAATTAGGCCTGGCAAACACGTACCAGGTCCGCAATCCACGTTGGGCTCTTTGAGGGATAACGATGCTTGTCTGACTACATGAACCCATAATAAGATGCAATTCCTTTTACTATCAGCAGCTTCATGTATTTGTCATTAATGATACAACCCTGTCGTCTAGCACCGCAGAGACGCTGGTTCTTTCCTTTAGTCTGACGCGCATCCACTTTTATAGTTCTGTCTCTGCAATCGTATACCGAGGTTGAGAATGCGTCTTCAACTGATGTCGTCTGGACATCAGCTGGTCTATTTGCTGGGTAACATCTGGGGCACGCTGAACTGGTTCCCGGCGAGGTTTGATTGTGATTCAAGATTCCTCTTATTTGGCGGACATCGTTGGTCGACGCCAT
The DNA here is from genome assembly GCA_949752735.1 of Lumbricus terrestris. Taxonomy (NCBI): domain Eukaryota; kingdom Metazoa; phylum Annelida; class Clitellata; order Crassiclitellata; family Lumbricidae; genus Lumbricus; species Lumbricus terrestris. The sequence goes on from OX457036.1 coordinate 44,743,163, forward strand.
AGAAACATGTGGGGCGCGGTGGTGTAGTGGCGACATCGTTGCCTTGAATCCGGAAGGCTCGAGGTTCGAATCCACATCAAGTCGCCGCGGAGGGACCTTGGGCAAGTCCTTCACTCGCAATTGATCAGCGTTTCGGCGTGAAACTCCGATGCAGTGTCCGCTCTGCAGTCGGGAACGCCTCTGAGTAGGGTGCTTGAAGGAGCGATGTTACAAGTGCACATACAAACAAACATAAGACAAGGAATATGAATCCGCTTATGAAGGGTCATGGTACAACTGACAACCGTACCTAGAAGTTAAGCTTGAACCAATCTTCCAATGCATTTTAATAAATGCACAAATAAAACACAGAAAACTTCCGCTTAAAGAAATTGGCAACTCAATTGAGTTTCGCAGAAGTTTCGTGTAATCATTCTTTCAATGCATTTGACAAATCAATCTCCATAAATATATATTGCTCCGTTTCAACAATGAATTCCTTGACGCCACTGGACCTGGAATCGAGATGTATACCGTTGTATATCCTTGATTCTTGATGCAGATCATTTGATGAACTGCTATCGTCCGTCGACGATATGCTTCATACTTCCATAGTTCAAGACTGGTGGGTAAACTGCAACAAATATTAGAACAAGACTTTATTTCTGCAAGTATAAGCCTACATATATAATTCATCGCAGCTGCCATTCGGTTGTCACGCAAAACCTGTCAACTTCGATTCGACTGCAGGAGATTCTGCGTTTCATGCCCTGCAGCGATCAGCATTAAACTGACACTCTGCATGTGTAGGCCTACGCTTAGCATTCTAGTGTATACAGTTCAAGAAGTTGTCGAGTTAAAAACAATTACGACCAGGCGAGGCAGAATGGTTCATCATGCAGAGCACCTAACCTGTAACAAGAAGCCGAAACCCTTCGAAAGGCAGATCGCATTACAAAGCTTTCAAAGGAATTATTATAGTGGCATATCCAGCAATGTTTAATTCAGTGGCCTTTGGCCTGAGAATTTCTGACGACCATTTTTTAGTCATTAGCCCAAAAATTTAAAACAGCATGGTATGCCTACCAACTTCTTCGCTTTCCGATCTTATGACTTTTGTTTAGTTCTTCTCTCTGAGCTTACCCAAAACACACAAATTGTAGCCTTTTAGTCTATCTGCTTTACTGCACAACCCCTTCCTTCCAGTCCGATCCTCCGTTATGTATTACCCCCCCCCCCCCCCCCAGGCCCCAATCGGATGACAGTGGCCGTTCGTTTACAGCTTTTAACTGCGCAAGATTGTTTTTACAATCACACAAATCATTCGCAACTGCACATTTTGTCATTTTTTTAGTACAACTACACGTTAAAAATGCCATGACACACTATACAGCTGTGAGGAACGGTGTCAAAAGTGGCGGCGATCCGTAACTTACAAAACAATGCTTCTAAATAGAAGCAGGGTCTAGTAGTAGTAATGGTAGTAGTAGTATAGTAGTAGTAGTAGTAGTAGTAGTAGTAGTAGTAGTAGTAGTAGTAGTAGTAGTAGTAGTAGTAGTAGCAGCAGCAGCAGCAGCAGCAGCAGTAGCAGCAGCAGCAGCAGCAGTAGTAGTAGTAGCAGTAGTAGTAGACTAGGCTACTACAACTTCTATACCACTACTAGTAGTAGAAGTAGTAGTATCAGAAGTAGTAGTAGTAGTAGTAGCAGTGGTAGTAATAATATCAGTAGTAGTAGCAGTTAAAGTAATAATAATAATAATAATAATAATAATGATAATAATAATAATAATAATAATAATAATAATAATAATAATAATAATAATAATAATAATAATAATAATAATAATAATAACAATAATAATAATGCGGCTAAATGTGCTAACAAACACGCAATAAGTAAGTTGGCGTCCCTCTTTGCTCCCATCCAGGTCGGCATTGCCACTCCAGGTGGCGCAGAGGCGGCGGTTCACGCGGCCAGGGCTTTTGTAACCGACATGACAGAAGATCAGATCTTCATTAAGCTGGACTTCGCCAACGCTTTCAACACCATGCGAAGAGATGTGATGCTGCAAGCAGTACACGATACTATTCCCGAGCTGTACGCCTTCGTTCACCAGGCATACTCAGCCGAGTCCCTTCTTCAGTTCGGGGCTTTCGAGGTTCGGTCCCAAATGGGACCCCAACAAGGCGATCCTTTAGGGCCCTTGCTCTTCTGTCTACCACTGCAGCCCTATTTGTGCACAATGGAGGCCGACTTCCGGCTGGGATTTCTGGACGACATCTCTCTAGGAGGCAAAACTGACAACATTCTACACGATCTTGCCTCAATAGCAGATCTGGAACAATCTTTAGGCATTCATCTAAACCGGCATAAATGCGAATACCTCTCAGATGGCGAATGCAAGGATGATGCTCTTATCGGCTTCCAGCAAGTCGACCGAGATTCTCTAATTCTGCTAGGGGCACCATTGTTCAGAGGGAAAGCCCTGGACCGAGTACTGGAGAACCACAGCAACACGCTAGAGCTGGCGTTGAAAGATCTTGCTTGTCTCGAAACACAAGGCGCTCTCATGCTACTACGATCTTGCTTTGGAGCGCCGAAACTTATATACCTACTTCGTTCGGCTCCATGCTGGGGACACCCCCTATTGGACACGATCGACGCCCAGATGAGAAGTGGCCTTCAGAGGATTTTTAACATCGATCTCAATGACATTCAGTGGCTACAAGCCACACTGCCTATTAGGGATGGCGGTCTCGGCGTGAGACGGGTCACGATGCTGGCTTCTTCAGCTTTTTTAGCGTCAGCTGCATCGACCAAGACTCTCAGGATGGCCATCCTTGACCGCGAAGAACTGCTGGATGTCTACGAGAATGAAATCTACGTGGCTCGCAGTTCAACGTTGCCTGGAGATGAGGGGTCAGCATGGAATAAACAGAAGACATGGGACAGACCCTTGATCGACCAAGACAAGGCGATGGTGTGGTCCGCGAACAGCGACCCGCTCAACCGAGCCAGACTGGGAGCGATCTCAGCGCCTCACGCCGGGGACTGGCTATCCACCGTACCAGTTGCTTCGTGCGGTCTAGGCCTTAGCAACGAGGCAATGCGGGTGGCGATCGGCCTACGCCTGGGGCTCAACCTGTGTGCCCCACATCAGTGCCAATGTGGCGAGACGGCGGACCCAGGAGGCCACCATGGGCTGGTGTGCAAGAAATCGGAAGGACGATCAAGCCGACACTTTGCTATGAACGGACACGATCGACGATCGATTGTATGGAGATCACTCAAAAGAGCGGACATCCCGAGCACGAAAGAACCCCCAGGCCTCCTTCGCACCGACGGCAAGAGGCCAGATGGGGCGACGCTCATACCGTGGGCTGGCGGAAAGTACATGACCTGGGACGCAACCATACTTGCGCCGTATCCTACTTACCAAAGACATCAACGACACCTGGGAGCGCAGCTGAATTGGCCGCATCGCGCAAAATAACAAAATATGCTGATCTGCCTGCAACCCACAACTTCGTTCCGATAGCGTTAGAAACATTGGGACCAATTAATATGTCAGGTCGTGAGTTCCTTTTGGAATTAGGTCGTCGGCTGACTGAAGCCACGGGCGACCCTCAGGAGACCAAATATCTGTTTCAGCGCCTGTCCATTTGCACGCAGCGCTACAACGCAATAGCGTTTAGAGGGACCTTTATGCATGACACCGGGGACGAGGTCCTAGATTCATAGTTGCATTTAGTACTCTTCGGAGTAGATGTAATAATAGGAACTTGTCTGTTTTGAAAAATAATAATAATAATAATAATAACAATAATAATAGTAATAATAATAATAATAATAATAATAATAATAATAATAATTTAACATAGTAACGTTTAGGGGCACTTTCGCCATTCAAGAATTCGACGATTAAGGCCATTCTGGAGTGATTTATAAACAACTAGTTAGTAATAAAGTCCCCGATGGACCCTAAATACCTCGGGCAAAAAATAATAAATAATGAAATAAATTTTATCACAATAAAAAAATAATGATACGGTCCATGAACGTTGCATAAGATAGAAAATGAATCGTTACCGTATGGTATAGATTTCTATAGCGCTACTCTAAAGCTTCATAGCAGGTTACGAGCTTATTCGGTCCTGATGTCCCTCACTTCAAAGGAATATCAAATGTAAATTACATGATATCCGATACTTTATCCAGTCGTAATAGACGGAAACCTTGGCGTAGAATCCAGGATAATTCTTCTGGGCACAACCCGACCCGAAGCTGACGATGCCGACTTGCTTCCAGGATCCATCCGTGTCATTGAAGCAGACGAGTGGACCTCCAGAGTCACCGAAGCACGAATCCTTTGATCCATCTAAGTAACCGGCGCAGAGTATGAGATCCGGTGAGATATTCTCCCCATACCGCTTGTCATACAGGTTGACTGCCTGGGCGCAGACTGCATCGTCAAGCAACGGAACCTCAAGTTCGTTCAGAACATTCGATATTGGTATCTGATCTTTATTTAGTGCTGTGAAAGAACACAACAAGTTACGTACGATATCATCTATTTATTTATTTATTTATTTATTTATTTTAATTCTCGCATTTACTCTAGCGTCTCTTCAAACTCACTAGAGTCACTACTCAGAGGCGCTCCCGACACTAAATTGGAGTTTCATGTCGAAGCGAATTGTTGTTCTTATAGTCGTCACCAGAATCGGTGTCATTGATTCATGGTAATCACAATAATGGTTATTACACAGACAATAATTATTTGTCAACTCATATATATATATATATAGGGCTATAGGCCTATTCCATTATATGGACTTAGAGCACCTCTAACAATACTACAATAGAAGGGATACCGAGGAATCTTTATGCACCTCGATGGAAAAATACTGATGATGATAGTGGTGATAATGATTATGATGATGATGATGTTATTATAACTATTTTTATCATCAGCATAATAATAATCATCATCATTATTTATTTTCCGTTTTTTCAGTACTTTATACCGTCTTAAGACTGTATATAGAGTACATTATTTATTTTCAGTTTTTTCAGTACTTTATACCGTCTTAAGACTGTATATAGAGTACACAAAGACATACAAGCATACATGAATGAGCTGGTTCATACTAACTAAATGATTCGCACGCATGCATGGTTTTACCTCCTGGAGCGAGTTTTTGAGTTATGCCCCACCCGGTGACGACGCATCTGTGTCCGGCAGGAAAGTCATCTCTCGCCAGACAGACCGGTCTGACGTATTTGCTGAAGACGATGTCTTCAGACACATACATCAAAGCGATGTCGAATTCCAAAAGCACCCTGGTTGGTTCCGGATACCTGAAGATCTTTTCCACTGAATAGACCTTCTCCGTCGCCTCCTTCGTCTGCAGGTTGTGCTGGCCGACCGACACAGTGAACTGTTCCGGATGGTTAAGCGTTCCAATGTCGCTTCAGACGCAGAAAACATCGGATGACGTCATTCGTCTTATTTGCGTATTTTTAAGCAATTTGAATCTGAGGTATACTCTCTGAATGCAAGTGGGAGACACACTCAGCGGTGTCCACACACGAGGACATTGATTGGATGCTTTTTTTAAAACCCACGTATGCTGCTATTAATTGGATGTTTTTAAAACCAACTTTTACTGCTTTTAAATTTAATTGGATCTTTTTTAAACGAACTTTTACTGCTATTACAAATTCCCAAACAACGACAAGAATCAATTCAACATCAGTAACAAGAAGAATAAAATCGATCAGATCAAAAATAAGAATGAGATGGCACAACTTTATTTATAAAATGTCGGGATTTTAAGTAGCTTGGTGAGATTGCGTGCATGTGACCTTTCCCTCTTATCTTTTCATCCCCCCTGTGCAGCTCCAGTCAACGCCAACAATTATAATTATTGTACAGAGCAACACGCTGAGATGATTGCTTTCACTTATTACAGAAACTCTGAACGACAGATCACAATTTCTACCACGGTCTCCAGTGAAGCAGGCTAATCATGTACCAATGCTCTGTATACATTGTGACAATTGCCCTTTATTGATTAGATTGGATGAAATTAAATTGGATTAAATTATATTATATTAAATTATAATTATACAATCGGACCATGGCAGATAAAATCAGATTGCAAACATATAATTATAAACAATTATTCTAATAAACATATAACTATAACTTATATATCAGATTACAACGCATACCCAAAGCAGTGAGCTGCAGTCATAACCCATCGGTTCGATATGATGGACCCGCCACACTTATGTGAATTTCCTTTCTGGATGCTTACTTGCCAGGGCCACGAATTCGGGTTCGCCTCCGAACCACCGACGATACGACTGAAAAATTTGGGGGCAATGGCTGGTCTCCCACAATCATCTGAAACAATAAGATAATCTTTCTGAAAACGTCACGTATTTGAGTTCAGCGTTGCAACAGCGAGGAGACTTGCAAGCCTTTAACACGAGTCGCAGAGGCAACACTAACCGCACGACCGTAGGCCAACGGGTGACACGACAAAAGCGCGCAGAACAAAAGCGCGCAGAACAAAAGCGCGCAGAACAAAAGCGCGCAGACAAAAGCGCGCAACAAGAATAAATCTACAATATATATTATTATTAGATAGAACATTCAATTTTACTCGAACTTAACTTAGTTACAGACAACAAAACATACAACATTATTTAATTATTTAAACTTAAAATTGTCGTGAATGTTCCAGAAATTCGTTAGTACTATAAGTAAAAATGTAGGCAGGCAGATGAAGACAAATGAGTTACAAGACTACAGAAATAAACTAGAATCTAATCAAACTAGACTAGAAATTGTCGTTCAATTTCGTAAAGTTGATAAACTAAGCTAGTCATATAGTATAGACTATAGACCATAGAAATTAACTAGAATCTAATAAAACCATATAGAATATAGGCTAGAAATTGTCGCCGTTGTATTTCAGACCATCTGTTCTGTTACTATATAGTTAACATTTGTGATTTGTGCTCTTGTGAATTGTTTCAACTGCATAATTGTGTACACTGTAACCAATTGCGTTGTGTCAACCGGATTGTTCAATAAATAAAAAAATTATTATTGTTATTATTATATAATATATACCCTTGCCATTTGACAGCGCACCCTCAACATTTCGTGCGGATGCCATACGGTAGTAGAGATATTAACTCTTAACAATGCGAGCTACGTACGCGAGCTGAGACTGGAATGCATTCGAGTCAACGTACTCTCGATCTTGGTCGAGATCCATTCGGAGTATTTTCTTATGTTTGTGAAGACTCCAGGTGAGTTAGGTCCCGAGCAGCCAATGCCAGCGCTCATCACTCCGTACTGTATCCACTGATTTCCAACCTGACAGACCAGAGCTCCACCTGGTGCTCGTTGGTTGCAGACGTTCAGAGAAGGACTGTTGAATCCGGCGCAGATGGAGTTGCTGCGTCTGGCTGCTGATGAGATAAAATTGCAGCTCGTCATCGGTTGGAACGTCACCCTCCAGAGCGTCAGATCAAAACGATCTGCGGTGAAAGAGAATCCAGTCTTGCGTTGATTGTCTCGCTCTATAGGGCCTACTTCAATCGTGGATATATTATCTTATTATTATTATTATTATTATTATTATTATTATTATTATTATTATTATTAATTATTATTATTATTATTATTATTGTTATTATTATTATTATTATTGTTGTTATTATTATTATTATTATTATTATTGTCGTCGTCGTCGTCGTCGTCATCATCATCATCATCATCATCATCATCATCATCATCATCATCATCATCATCATTATAACACAATCATTTATTAAATCACCAAACAAGCTTAAAACCTGACTAAAAGTAGAAAAGTGTTCAAGCTTAGAGTGCGTTGTACTCGTCCCCGGTGAGTGGTGCAAAAGTGCCTCTAAAGTCTAAAAGCTACGGCATTAAAACGTTGTATGCAAATTGAGATCCTCTGGAAGAGGTTGACTATTTCTCTTGGATTGCCGGGAACAGTGGCACAACGGTGATCCAACTTCAGTAAAAGCTATGAATCTAAGTTTTGATGCATGTACAATTCGTCTTTTTCATTAGTGCAGCTAGGTTTCCCTCCCAGTAAATAGTATAACCTTATTTAGCATACATCAGTGAATGTCTACATCAGTGAATGTCTTAGCTAGACATTAATAGCATACCGGTACTATTAATTATAGCCTCACATTACCCTACTTAATGTTAAAACGTACTGCGTTAAATGGCATTGCTTTGCATCAAATTGCATTTGGCTGCATCACTTGGTCCAACTTGCCTGACTGGTTGAGGAACCCACTTGTCACGCATACTGAGTTATTCGGCGGTTCGTCCCTTTTGTTGGCTCGGCAGACGGGTCTTATAAAATTGTTGTAGTCCATCCTGCGACTCAGTTTAGCTATTGCAATGTCGTTGTCGAGTGTCGTCTTGCTGTAATCCGGATGAAAGATGATGTCAACGACATCGTAGATCTTTTCAGAGTACTCCACGCTGTGCAAACTTCGCTTTCCGGCGGATACTTTGTACGCTGGTCCAGTGAGATCAGAATCGCTGAAGAGATACCAAGATCATCCGCAAATCTAAACGATGGAATCAGCGCAGACCCGACCTAGTTATATCCACGAGTGCTAAAAGCACTGGTGATTGGTGAATGAATGAAGGGTGGCGGGAAAACGAGAATGCTAGGCATGATATAAATGGGTATACAATGAATCAATCAATCGTGTCATCATTCGGTCTATCAATCAACTTTTATTTTATTTAAACCATGTCAATGCAAGTCTTCTAACTCAACGCAGCGCTCGTGAATAAGCTGGTGTCCCGCGCTTCGCTTTCGAGTGGCGCTTTAGAAATTAGGAGTTTACGATTGCGATCCCGAAGCTCTCTTAATTAAAGGATTAAGACAATTATTGAATGGTAGGAAATAGGAAAGTCAGTAGGAATAATATCTCGCTGCATCCAATAAAATGATTATTAATTAATTAACTCATCCGATGAATTAATGTAATTAAATAACGAATGAAGGACTCAATAATTATTCAGTCAATTAACAAATGAATGAATGAATTAAAAATCAAAGTGAATTGTCTTAACTGCAGTCGTACAAGCAGTGAGCGGCTGTGAGGATCGCATCTCGGGAGATGATTGTTCCACTGCAACTGTGAATTTCTTTCTTCGCTTCGCTGAAGATGTTAACGTGCCAAGGAAAGGAATTCGGAGCGACGCTGAGAGGAGCCAGGTCCGAATCGGAGATATTCGGTTGTTTCATTGGCACTCCGCAAACTACAACGTGGGATCATGCTGGATACCAGGTAGGGCCTACTACATAATTAGTTATTGTAATAATAGTGTTAATTATTATTGAATTGTCAATTTGTCATTAATAGTAATGCTTAGCGGATAGCCTGACGGGTCAACACCCGCCGGGCTATTCATATACGACCCTTTTCGATTGGCCTAGATCGCAAGCGCCTCTAAGTATTTGAAAGAGCGCTATGTGAATTCTGATTTTTGATTGATTGGTTGAATGATAATATTGCGATCGTTTGCTTATCTCATCCTTTTCAGCGTTTCGCGTAGGACTATATCTTCTGATTTAGCCTACATCTACACCAGCTGATATCTACATGCGCATCTATATATAGATGTACAGTTGTACACTGTCCCACGACTACACATGGACACACCTACCGCGAACCTGCTATGTCTACCCCAACGAACGATACAAAAAAGGAGCCTTACCTAGCGGACAGCCACTAAATGATCCCATCCGAAACCAGGCTTGGTATTAGTCACCCCTGCATGGTATAGGCTATACTTGCATGCCCAGTCCCCGGTTAGTCACAATAATTATCACCATCAAAGACATAGAGCGAGAAAGTATACGCAGAATAATCTTTATGAGGTTTACCAGTCTTGAATTCCTTCCGGATCGCGTAGAAGCTGATTATGAATCCACGTCCGCATCTGTGGTCACCGTTGGATCGGAAGACGATCGAAGCCACGTTGGATGTCGTTTCGTAGACCGTCATCAGTTGAATGCCGCTCGTCAGCGCTACTGCTTGTGGAAAGGACGCCAAACGCTTAAAGGTTTTTCCGTCGGAAATCGTCAGTGAATCGCATGAGCCAGGCTTTGAATTAGTGCATGGCCCAACGATGTCAAGAGCTTCGACATTGAGCCTAACAAACTTAGACAAAAAGAACAATAGCTAACGCGTCGCGATGCATAGGCCTACATAGGCCTACATGTGTGACCCGCGACCGTATAAAATTATATTTCAAGAACAAAAACCCGGGCATAATAACCAATGGAAGTTAGTATAAACGAAACACCTCAGGATAAAATGGCACTAGTCAAGTAGTGGAGATGACCGTATAGACAAGAAGTTCCTAGACACAAGGTCTTTGGAATTTCGAATGGCCCTGCTTGGAAAGTCCTCAGAGAATGTTTCCTCCATAGTCTAGAACCCAGCATGTGCACGGGATCTACATGTATACCAATCATAGCATTTATTACATCGGAATGCATGAGATTGGAATATTTAGACTGGCATCATCAAAAAGTGAATAGCGATACTTTCAACTATAATAGGCCTACTCTTTTTGGGTTTATAATTAACGGGCACTTTTAAAAGAACTTTAAAAGTTGAATTTCTATGTTATTTTTCCCGCGAACTTTGTCCTGAAACTTTTTCTCTATGGACTTCCTGTCTAATGGCAATTTAACCTGCATTCGTGAGATTTTTGTCTAAGGACTTTTATCCACTCGCGGACTTTGTCTGGGGACCACTTGTCCGGCACATGATGTCTGAGGACATTTCGTCCTCGCACCCTATGAGGCAACCATGAACATTAGTCTATAAGAACACATTCTTAGCTTCGAAATGCTTAAGATTTTACCTTTTCTGGATGAACCGTGATGGTCCAGCGGCAATGTAGATTCGGTGCGTAGCCCTCCGCGGGGTTCTCTTCGAAAAAATCAATCCTTCCTCGTTCGTTTATCACGGATTCGTTTTTGCAACCTTCATAGAAGAAACTCTGGATTTATGTGACGATTGAACATGTATTAGGCCTATAGTATACCACAGCTTATTGATGTACTGTCTCGTAATGAACCCTACACTAGTGTCAATATTAGCACTGTTTAGCTTGTGGAAAGTGCCAAATTTTGTGCATGCCATCGTATTGTCTTGTAAAATTATAGGCCTATTGTGTTGTGTCGTTTTGCATGGCAACATGTTCTATCATCGTATCGCTTTAGATTTAACTACATTGCACTCATATCGTATTATATTATTTACTGACTTCATGTACCGCTTCTCATAGAACAAATTACTCTGCTAGAGTGGTTGTACACGTACGAAAGAAGGTGGTGTTCGTAGTGCAACTGGTATGACCGATATCGGAATCTGCAAAAGTACACGAAAAGGCAGCGAAAATATAATTAAACGTGCAGATTATGAGGTGATGACCTAACGACCTTGACAGAGAAGTACCTGGTATCATTACAATGATGCAAGATGACCTCCCTTAACCTCCATCTACTGCACCTGACCAGTCAATCCTTATTCCTTAAGTCCCTTAAATCTTTTTTTCTTTTGCCGTGGTTGGGCTGGGAGCGCCTCTGAGTAGTTTCTTGAAGAAGCGCTATATAAATGCTAATAATGAATGAATGCTATTTGAGCTCTGCACATTATGCATAATATATCATCATGAGGTCTAGGATTTATGTCAAATATGTTGTAACGATTTCTATAGCACATTTGAACTTGCAAGGTAAGTAAGTTAGTAAGTATGTAAATAGCTGGTAGGCTGAGCATGTGCAGCATTGTGCACTCGCAGTTATTTTCGCAGAAGAAGCAAAACGCAATGGCCAGGGACAAATTTTTCAGGAAGTGCTTGAAAAAGTCAATAAGGAAATAAAGAACTTGTATATTTTTCACAGAGGTAAAAAAAACAAAATTCCTATTTTTACTTCTATCATTAATGCATTTGTGCGAAGAAATTTGTTAAAATCCACAAAGAAGCTCTTCAAATAGGTGTCAATTTCCAGGGGTAGGGGCAAGTTGGCTCTCTTGACCCTATGCGCGGGCATCCATGAATTGCAGTGACATGGTATGAAGCAAAACAACTCTTTATCGATTGTGTCATTCGTTCAGTCTTTCACTCAACATACATATCCATGCAAGTGTATACATGTACTTAACTACATATACTATGTTGACTGCATCAACAGTTTTTAAAACGTTGCTCAATTACGCACAGTGACATGATGTATAATATAGGTCTACACATGTTCTTCAGTCATACATGTACAGTAACGTGTGAAAAATTCATGCCACGGTGCAAGTGCGTATATAGGCCTACTTGCAGTTCCTTGCAATACAAATCATGAAATATCGACATGGACTGGCGATGTCAGTATATAAAGTCTCTAGAACGTACCTCTCTTGCTGTACGTATGCAGAACATCATGGTCTTTCTAAAGAGAAAGCAGACCAGAAAAATGTCAAAGTAACCTATTCACCGTCCGTCCTCGTGCTTAGGCCTACAAGTAACGTCTTGCAAAAGCAGGATCTAAAGTATGAGGAATGATTGTGGACATAAATGGGGATAGTATCTTTTACATCAGATACCCACCTTTAGAGCTACCGTGATTTTGAAAAGTGTCTGGCAGTAGGGACACTGAATTTGCTATTAAACATGGCTTTTTTTATACTAGAGAACGTTCAAGATATGCAAGAATAATTCTGCAATAGCAAACACTATTTTAATTAAAGAATGTAGGCCACACCTTTGCGAAGCTAGAAACCATGTCGGTTTGCAGAATGTGGTTATCTCTTAAGATGCGATAGTATCATAGCTTTGAAGCAACAGGGCGATAGACAGAAACAGGTCGGATATACCATTTGGAAATTGCTTATGTTTTCTTACCTTAGGTCATTATTTTTAAAGACCTTTGAAAAAAATACTTTGCTTTCTCTATGTTTCCACTATAAAGACTTCTTTCTGTGTCGTGTTTCTCCACACAAACCACACTAATATTAAAATGTTTATAAAATATATTTATCACATATGCACCGCAATGGTGTCAGAAAGAATTAGTTTTCAGACTGTTGTGTAGGAAGTGGGCGAATTACTCACTTAATTGTTTTGAAGCAGCAAATAAAAATAATAACAATTTCTTTTAGGATATGTGGCATTAAAATACAAATTGGATGAAAGTAAAAGAAAATATTAATAATTTAATATACTTTATTATTTCGAACCGACAAGCGCAGTATGATTACAATCGGTATGAAAGACAGATCACTAGTTATTACGGGAGTTGAATTTAACTGTATGTGGCAGCAATGCAAGGCTCCATAACTTCCCACTCCTCACTTTACTGTTGCCATCCAGCGACTAAGAGGCTGGGCGGAACTTTGGGGGAACCGGGAATCGCTTCCGCTTCCTGCTTAATGTTCTGCTCTTCGCGCGAATATAACCTTTTCTTCTCAAAGAATTGTTATGGGGAGGATAGCTTAAGTATTGGGGCGGGTAGCTTAAGTTAAGACCTAAAATGAAACGTGTAACTATAGAGATGCTGGTTCTATATAGATAATACTATTAGTCCATATAATAATGGATATTTTGATCTCGCAATAGCATGTTAAAAATGTGTAACAATTATAATGGTAAGGACACATTCTTATATATGAGACCTGTTGAACTTATTAATATATATGAATCGAACAAATCATGACTTTCTTCATTAAATGTCTTATCAAAAATAGACCAGCTTGTTAAACTGTAGGCCTATAGGTCTACATATATTTCGCTTATTCAAGAAAATTAAGATGACATAGGCTAACACAACTTTTTACACAATGATGGAAGATGAAAAGTGGATTAAAAAAAACTATCTGTTTAAACCAAATTCTGGACTCCATGGGAAAAGGAGTCTTTATAGGTTCCTATAGAGGTAACACTGCGAACAGTCCTAAAGAGTACTCGAGAGATTAAATTGAAGTAATATTTGATGGGCAGTTCTAAATCATGTGACCTGAAACGCAGAACAATAGGTGGAAACAGGCCCCGGAATACACGAGTTATTTAAGTTCCAGATAATCAACTTAATAGTATTAAGAAGCAATATGAATAGGAACAAACCCAAGGGTCTACACCACGTATGACCCAATACACTTTTTCTTCCACTTACTTTAGAAAATCCATGATCTTCCTTTTCGCATCTGCAGGCAAACAAACGCAAGCAAGAAGCAAACTTATTCAATCAGTAAATTTAAACGCGGACAATGAATCAGACTTCATCGCGAAACTACCAAAGAATCCAGAATAAAAACGCGTTTTCATAGTCGATGTATGGGACACGACGAGTCAGTAACAAATCTGCTCATCTTGATGCCTTCCCAAATATATAAATGCAGGAGGTATATAGTTCTGGTCTCGGGCGCTATTATAGGATTCGCATTAAGTCATTTTCTCCCGCTTTTTCGTTCATCTGCAGTGTAAAGCAGCGATACTTCGCAGAACTCTTGCAAAACACTGATTGAAAATATACCAAAAAGCAACTCTCCCACAGCTTCCGAACCAAATATCGAACATTTATACACTCGCATGCTAAAATGACATTTACTTCTTACCTCAAGGCACAATTTTCCACCTTCATAGGCCTAGTTTCTTGTTTTATAACACCAATACATAGAGTTGATAATATTTCCTATAGACTATACTCTACGTCGTCTATATTTTTAGATACGAGGGGTGCCTATTTTAGGAACATAGGCTACTCAAGTTAGGACCACGTGCCCTATACATGATTCTTGATATGAGTATTTAATATACATGAACCGAATCATAGCCTATGATAATTATCGAAAATAGAAATACAAACTATTTGTTTGCAGAAATAATCCAGAATTAATTCTCTATTATTCACGAGATGCCAAATGAAATAGATAGGCCTATCTTGGGTCCACTTCTATTACAGAGTGACTCGATTAGGAAATTACTTTGCTGAGAAATAGATAGAGTATAGGCCCCATAGCATAGAGCGAGTTGAAGGGTGATATAGAATTACAACGCAGTAACACTGACCTTGCAAAATGCATTTCTAGAGCAGTGCCAATAAAGATGGCGGACAGAAGAATCAGACGCATTCTTCTCGTTCTGTATCTGTCTTGGTGACGTCTTCAACACCAAAACTCCATTGCAACTGAGAAAAAACTGTCATAGGATTATTACGTTTTAAAGATATGCGAGAGAAGCTAAAATTCTGGAGATTAATTTCTGATTGGTGGCCTTATTTTGATCAGAGACATGGATCTACTTTATCAGCTGTATAAAACCCACTATTGTTTAGTGACTTTCTAACTTTTTAAGCTCTCTTCTGTAGCGACGTTAAGCTTCACCCACTGTTTGTCTCTTTTTTAATTCAGTGTGTGTGTGGGGGGAAAGCTTGTAAATTCAACGGCAAGGTTTAACCTGCTTATTCTTTCGAAAACAGACTTGCAACAGAGACCTTGCTATAGAAAGCAAACTTGAAAGTCATATTGGGGAACATGAGACAAATCTGGACGTTCTTACAATTTGGAGTTTAGCATTGTGTGACGCAACGCTGCACTAATAAGCTTGTGTTTCCAATAGGGTAAATCTAGCCTCTACAGGACTTGTACGTTAGGTTTTATGATGATGGTCCACCGTCCAATGTAGGCCTATAGGTTGCGACTGCTGCAAAAGGCTGATGCGCACTTGGCTGATCGTCTTTCCCAAGATCTTAGCAAGGGGGTGTTTTGGGTTTTGTTTGAACACCCCCCCCGGAAATGGAATAGGGCCACAATGAAATAATTCATCTACTAAAACAGTCATGCTATTATAGGGACTAAGGGGATTTCATTTTGATGCTCTTACATCTATGCGACATTTTACAATAGATTAAATCATTCTCCAAACTCCTATTATTCGTTTATTCTGTTGTTTTTCGTCTTGCTCAAGGTCGAGTAAACACCCATCCCCCCCCAATAAAAACCTGGCTACGGCCTCGGTCTTTCCGTTTGCATGCATCAATCAGATCCTTAACGCTGATTCGATCGTTACACCGAGACAATGAAGCATATAAGGTGTTGCGTGTGCATGGATCAGTCATTAAGTCAGTTATTTTCATTTGAAACAAGTGTTTCCAGTTGAGCGACGCTTACGGTTGGCGCAAAATTTTCCACATCGCTGCACTCGATTCAAGCGCATGAAAATTGCACTTTGGTTCAACCGTAAGATCTATCAAACAATTGGCAAACAGTGAACATGTGGTCCCAAAGGTCGGATGTACCACGCTCTACAATTCACGACAATATTGTCTGACAACAACAGATACTGCTGTGGACAGTACTGTAAACTCGAAGCATAACTCTCTAATGGTAATGCATCAGGCATTATCCCTGGAGGCGACGCCAGACATAGTTTGTAGTCGGAAAATACCCAGGGAAGACATACAAGTAACCAGTGTAGGGACCGCTTTACGGATTTATTATGGTTACCTATGTCGCTGCATGCAAAGCGATCACCTCTGCACTATTGTTGTTGTCTGGTGGATCTCGCCTTTCCCCATTAAGACTGAGCGCCTCCGGAGTCCGGCTCAAATGGGTAGCATGCACATTGGTCACGAGTTTTCAAAAGCAAAGCATATATGTTCCTCTCTATCTATGTTTCTATCTATCAAATTCTTTGGAGTTTTAGCATGGGAAGAAATACATTTAGTATTTCGCTCGTCTTGCAACATTAGCATAATATTCAAAAGAAATTGACGCATCCACCTGATTAATGCAAATAAATAGGCTACTGATTTACCTTGGAGTCCAGATGCGTACCTTTGCGGGGTTTTTTGGGAAGGGGGCTAAAGAGGGTTAATCGCGCAAATATTTCATTTTTGCATGTGAAAAAAATGGATGGCCTTTTTAGGGGCTTAGCTCCCTTGCCCCCCCTTGCGCCGCTACTGTTTTAAATGCGTGCAAATAGGACAAGAATTATACCGATTAAAAAACCTTGCACTGTCTTCCACGACGAAGCTTTTCACCAAGGCACTTGTCATGGCTTACAGTCCTGCCCAAACACTAATTAACTGGTGACACTGCCCAAAAAGTGAAATCCGGTAAGTGAAAAAGGCAGCCTAAGCAAACTCTAAATACCAAGAAAGTTCAGAAAATGCACGACATAATTTTATACAGTGGGGCGAGAGTCGAGGGGCTAAAGCCTCTAAACCCCCCATAAACAGGGACATCCGGGGGCTAAGCCTCTGAAAAAAGGCCAGCCGCTTTTGTAAATGAAAATTGGAGTTTCGGCGGATGAAAATGGAACATTTCCGTGAGATTTCGACCGTTGATTAAAAAAAGTTCGTCAGAAATTTTGGCGGACAAAAATGAAATTTTCATTAGCGAGGATTCAGCCCGCCAAAACTGAAATCCTGGCGCCGCCACTGGACAGATATGGATAGATCTGCCGTGGCAGCGTGGCTTTTAAAGCTGCCAAGCCAAATGGCAGGCCAACCTTATATTACCTTGCAGGTAGATCCGATCAAAGGATGTGTGGAACAATAACTTTTCGCTTGACTGGTGTCAATCGATAGCAATATCTATTCCGCTTGACTGGACAACCGTTGATGCAATGCGAATAAGAATATATAAAAAATAAATAAAGAATATAGAAAATCAAAGGACGGACAAACGAACGAGTGTATAGGACGACGCGTGCATGAACTGCTTGCACGCATGCGCGACGGTGCTGTCGATCATCGCCAGCCACCAGATGGCGTCTGCTTCTTATGAATAATTCTCGCGATTACAATCGAAATCGAGGAGTGAAATATTAGATAGTCAGACTTGCTCTTCTTCTTCTTCTGACCTTGCTAATGAGATTCATTGCCAACTCTTCTGTATGTTAATAGCACAGCGCTTTTTTAAACGTGCAGCTGTTCACAAAATGTGCAGTTCTAAATGGATTTGCGCAGTTGTAGAAGCACTTCTGTGCAGTTAAAACTAGTTGAAAAAGCCCATTGTCCTCCGATTGGAAGTAATTTACCATGGAAGATGGGAAAGGAAAGAAGGGGTTGTGCAGTTCTAAACATTCCTTAAAAACAGCCCTGTAATAGCACTTGATGCTATCTGGTGCAATGTGGAGTAGAATGATCATCATTTGCATTATTGTTTGCTCCGAGGTATTTAGGATCCCTCAGGGACTTTATTACTCGCTACTTGTTTACTTAAACCAGTCAAGAATCGACGATTTCCTGGCTGGCGACTGCACGCGACGCAGATTCATCCTCACCTCACTCTCTTTCTCTCTCTTTCTCTCTATCTTTCTCTCTATCTTTCTCTCTCTCTCTCTCTCTCTCTCTCTCTCTCTCTCTCTCTCTCTCTCTCTCTCTCTCTCTCTCTCACTACTAGCTGGGTTACCCGGCGTTGCCCGGGAATTTTCGGATTCGCCCCGCTCCCGGCCAATGCCCTACTTCCCCACCCTCACTTCACCCCATCCCAACTCCTACTCCCACCCCACTTTTTTCACCCATTCCAGTCGCCGATCGACCCCCTAACCCGCCGGTCCACCTAACCGCTACGCTACCTTTGAATTTTTTGTTTCCCGGCAAATTCTCCCCCCCAACAATGCCCTGCTCCGACCCGGCCCCTGCGGTGCGAGGTGTGCACGCGTGTGTTGGTGTACCCGGCGTTGCCCGTGAAATTTAGGATTCGCCCCGCTCCCGGCTAATTCCTTACTTCCCACCCTCACTTCACTTCATCCCATATCCTCGATCCCACACCCACTTATTTCCCCGTCCCACTCAGGCACCGACCCCTAACGCGCCACCGGCCCAACTTGCCTCCACCTCTGTGGAGTACTTTGCATTGGCCGATAAATTTCACTTTTGGCCCACTCGAACCCGCCCCAACCGCCCGCTGCCCACCACACCCCACTCTACCCCACCCAACCCCAACCTCATCATACTCCGACCTCCTAACCGGTACGCCTCTCGTGATACCTGCTTCTACCGGCAAATTATTTGTCTTCTCCCACCCCCGCAACAATACCCTGCATCCAACTGGCCCAGATGGGCCAGGTGGAAGGCATGTGTGTGTGTGTTGGGTGGGGCGAGGTGGCTCCTGTTGCACTATAGCTGAGTAGCTGCAATTTTCGGGTGAAAAGTGTGAAAGTATGTGAACGGAATTGAAATTTATAACGACAATGAGGGTTTTCGCCCCCACCATGCCCTCATGGTGGTAGAGACTCGCCAACCCGTCCACCGGGTGTCCCATGTCAAGACCGACACAGTATTGAAGGTTTGGAGTGAAAAGCTCAAAAGCTGTGGAAATGCATCCAGGTCAAATACACACACACACACACACACACACACACACACACACACACACACACACACACACACACACACACACACACACACACACACACACACACACACACACACACACACACACACACACACAGGATCTTTTCTTTATTTATTTATTTATTTATTATTATTATTATTATTATTATTATCATTATTATTATTTAATATGAACAATAATTTCTCTGTGGCCTGCAGTTCACTGGTCGGCACAATTTTCCAAAGCTTATGAAGCCCGATCTCCATCCATCTTTGGGCAATCCCTGGGATACGACGCAGTGTTCGTGAATGGTCTGCATGGTATCCACGCTTAGCATTAGAGTTGCACTCTAGAATTTTGGGGGTTTACGATTACGATTATACTGATCAGCAACAAAGTCAAAAGTTTACAAAAGAGCATTCAATTAGGCAGGTTCCTTCTCTCTTAGGCCCATATTTTTATATTTTTATCCGTTTTCTTGTTCTCTGTCTTTCGTTGACCGAATACTTCACAACCACTGTTGAAAAAACCTACTATAGGAATACAAAGACTGCATTCTTTTCTGGTCAGAGTGACGAATCCAAAGCAACTTTTCCCGCAGAAATTTGAGCGAGAGGCCATGTCCTTAGCTTCTCAGTTTCGAGGCAAACGCAGACGGTTGAAGCTCACAAACGGCGACGCCATATTTGATATTATAGTTGAATAATGTATCTGATATTCAAGGTAGGCCTATAGAGTGCTGGCGCGCTGTCAGGTCGCCCCACTAGAAGACGCGGTTACATTTTAAAGTAGCGTTCGCTGAAGAGAGAAGTGAATTGCGGTACGCGGATCATGACATTGCTCGCTTCAGTGGGTTCGGTTTAACGGTCGAATGGCGCCGAGAGAGCTACTTAAATGGGAGTTTCTTCATGGGATTGAGGATATTCATCCTGAATTGAGGCAGCAACGGTTAAGAGTTCTTTGTCGGTTGATCAACCGAAGCCGTGGTTCAGCCCTCTCGTCAAACCTCACACCAGTCAGCAGGCCCATCATCCTAGACTTTGGCTACTCAGCAACAGGTAATTTTGTTATTTTACAATTTTGTAATTGCAAAGCAATCAAAAAGTTATTTTTTAATTTTTTTATTGCAAATCTGTCTGTTCTGTTGGTCGTTAAGTTTAATTAAGATTGCTGCATAACTTGTAAATGTAAAGCGCAGTGCGAAGAGGTGGCCAGTTGCAGGATGGTTAGTGAAAAGAGAGGGATTACCAGACTTGTATTGAATGAACAGGAGCGGGCCATAACAGAACGCTGAGGAACACTCAACCCAACATAATATGGATCCACTGAGTCTTAGAGACACCAGAGATGATCATTTTGGTGCGATCATACAGGTAGGACTGAAGCCAAAGAAGAAGAGAACCATTGAGAGCGTAGAACACATACCGACCTCTACTTTTAGAATTCTGCATGTGTGCTGGGAGTCTAGTCCATCGCGTTTAAACAAAGGAGCTCCATTATTTTGAGTCATGAACTTCTACTGTTTTTGGTTCGATCATTTTCTAAGACACCATACGTACTTATATGCATGCAGTGAAAGCGAATATCTGAAAACCTGTTTACAGTTCTGAGAAAATATCAGTTGGTGTCGAAGACATCACGAAAGAGACGAAATGTATGCAGACCGAATGCGTCTGATCCATCTGACCATCGTCTTAATAGACAGCGTTCTAGTAACACACATCGCCAGGTCAGTGCTTCTCTCTGTCATGTATAATAATTAGCCTATATATCTATTAGACCTGCTAACAGTTAGGACTATCGCACACTGAAGATGTTTAAACCAGGGGTTCTCAAACTGTGGTACGCGTACCCCTGGGGGTACGCCAGGCGCCGGTAAGGGGTACGCGAAAAAATCCCAAAATATAAATGTTTCTTTGAGTTTATGGACTTTATCCATTTCTTCTTGATTAGCAATGATTTCTAACGTTGCTACATATATAACAGCATCGTCATTTATTTCTTTCACAACATATGATTAGACTCACATGCTATAAGATTATATAGTGCATGCAACATTTTTATGTTTGGGCCTATCACTATAAATTTGAAACAAAATAATGTAGGTCTATAAGCCAAAATGGTTGAAAGAGCCAAAAGCCAGAAATTCTCGGCGTATTACAGAGCTCAAATAGGAGTGCTGAAATGGCCTATAAGGATTAATTTCTGGTCGGGCTTTTAAAATTTGTGATTCCTTTCAGCACATTCATATAATCATATATCTGTTTAAAACTATTCTTTAAACAATCTTGCTTTCAATAGCAAATGGCCCAAATTTGCGTTTGAAATTGACAAACATTAAAAAAGGCAATTTTGTACTTAAAATCTGTGCTAGTCAAAACAAGCACACAGCAATATAAGTTACATAGGCCTACCGGTAACGCTATAGTTTAGCTCTGCCTTAGGCCTACATGGATTATAGACCAAATTTCCCTTTTTGTTGATATGATTGCATGATTAAAACTATGAATATTTTATATTTTGCTTCATTTATACAACTCTAATACACCATGCAATGATTAGAAGGACTTTTAGTTGTCGCTGCAATGGGTATTTCGCAATGGCATTTTGCTTCTGATCTGATTTTACTGCCATGGGGGTACGCCATCGTTCAATTTTTTACTTGGGGGTACAATGAAAATAAAGTTTGAGAACCCCTGGTTTAAACAGAAGAAACGTTTTCGTTAGCGATTCCGCTTCTATCCCTAACTCAGAATCTCTCTCTCTCTCTCTCTCTCTCTCTCTCTCTCTCTCTCTCTCTCTCTCTCTCTCTCTCTCTCTCTCTCTCTCTGTCTCTCTCTCTCTGTCTCTGTCTCTGTTTCTCTGTCTGTCTGTCTGTCTGTCTTTCTCTCTCTCTCTCTCTCTCTCTCTCTCTCTCTGTCTCTCTCTCTGTCTCTGTCTCTGTTTCTCTGTCTGTCTGTCTGTCTGTCTTTCTCTCTCTCTCTCTCTCTCTCTCTTTCTCTCTCTCTCTCTCTCTCTCTCTCTCTCTCTCTCTCTCTCTCTATCTATCTATCTCTCTCTCTCTGTCTCTCTCTGTCTCTGTTTATCTGTCTGTCTGTCTGTCTGTCTGTCTGTCTCTCTCTCTGTCTCTCTCTCTCTCTCTCTCTCTCTCTCTCTCTCTCTCTCTCTCTCTCTCTCTCTCTCTCTCTGGAGACAGAATTATTTCTTCCTGTATTTATTTACTTTTAATGACTCTTCTTCAACATTTGCCAGTTTATTTTCCGCTTATCACTGAAGTTCTCAAATTGAATTATCAGGCACAGCACGATGCCTCAAATTAAGAAATAAGTTACGCCTGAGTGGATGCATTATGCATACTGTGTTGGTCATCACTGGTATAATACTATTTTCTTTGCAGATGTGAAGAGTCAGGAATTCATTTACAAGATGTAAGTGGCAGAAGATGCCTCGACAGTCAACTCTAACAGTCAATCAGTCAGTCGGTTGGTCGGTCAGTCAGTCAGTCAGTCAGTCAGTCAGTCAGTCAGTCAGTCAGTCAGTCAGTCAGTCAGTCAGTCACTCGGTCGGTCGGTTGGTCAGTCGGTTGGTCGGTCGGTCGGTCGGCCAGTCAGTCAGTCAGTCACTCGGTCGGTCGGTTGGTCAGTCGGTCAGTCGGTTGGTCGGTCGGTCGGTCGGTCAGTCAGTCAGTCAGTCACTCGGTCGGTCGGTCGGTTGGTCAGTCGGTCAGTCGGTTGGTCGGTCGGTCGGTCAGTCAGTCAGTCACTCGGTCGGTCGGTCGGTTGGTCAGTCGGTTGGTCGGTCGGTTGGTCGGTCGGTCAGTCAGTCAGTCAGTCACTCGGTCGGTCGGTTGGTCAGTCGGTTGGTCGGTCGGTCGGTCAGTCAGTCAGTCAGTCACTCGGTCGGTCGGTCGGTTGGTCAGTCGGTTGGTCGGTCGGTCGGTCAGTCAGTCAGTCAGTCACTCGGTCGGTCGGTCGGTTGGTCAGTCGGTTGGTCGGTCGGTCGGTCAGTCAGTCAGTCAGTCAGTCACTCGGTCGGTCGGTCGGTTGGTCAGTCGGTTGGTCGGTCGGTCGGTCGGTCAGTCAGTCAGTCAGTCACTTGGTCGGTCGGTCGGTTGGTCAGTCGGTCAGTCGGTTGGTCGGTCGGTCGGTCAGTCAGTCAGCCAGTCAGTCAGTCAGTCAGTCAATCAGTCAGTCAGTCAATCAGTCAATCGGTCGGTCGGTCGGTCGGTTGGTCAGTTAGTCAGTCAGTCAGTGTAAGTCAGTCAGTCAGTCAATCGGTCGGTCGGTCGGTCAGTCAGTCAGTCAGTCGCTGGACCTACAATTCGACTTTTGCATTTTTACAATACATTGGCAGCTAATTTAAAACATGTATCGACTTAAATTGAATCTTACTTCATTCTGTTTTGTACAGAGTTCACTCGGCCCAGAAAACTTCAACAAACGAGGTAGCCTATGTCATGACTGTTTTCAAATAAATATACCTAGTAATTGGCCAATGATTAAATGAATGCATGGGACAATGAGCTTAGTCGTTCAGATTGTTCATGAAATTTGTGGATGATAGCACTGCCTCTCGTGTCGTAGTAAACCATGCTCAAATATTTACACATCATCCATCCAATTTCACTATCGCGTCACTTCAACTTGCGCCATAAATGTAGACCCTAACCTAACAATCATTGTAGATCAAACCAGTTGAACCTATAGTGTAGCTCAGACATTTCAGACAAGTCGCAATTAATAGCTCAAGGTTCAATTTAATTCGTTCTGTTGGTTTTATTCCAGTTTAGTCAACCTTAAAATTTCAATCACGTTGATTATTTGTTGATATTGAAAGACAATCTGTTTGTTTACTCTCAACAGATTCCAAGGATCTCTTTTGTGATCTGAGGGTCCTTGTCTGTACGTTTCCAACCCAAGATTGCTATTCGCCACTCTATTGAGGGTAACAGGTTAGGCGAGCAAGGCGAGGTAAGGAAATACAGGGTAAGGCAGGGGAAAATACGGAAACTTTGGTAAGTAATCCATGATATCTATACCCATAAGACCCATGTCATATAGTCTTATGGCCTTATTAAATGCGTATGGCGTGCTGGCATAGAAGAATGAAGTACGGCAAGGCAAGATATCAATAAGTCAATCAATCAGTCAAATCTTTATTGAAACCTTTCCAAAATATCCTAAGAATAGACCCAACAAAACATCATTGAAAGAAACAAATTGGCACATAGACATCAAACTGCCCCAATAGCGATAAAAATAGAGAAAGGTAATGCGATGGTAAACGAGGAAGCACAGGGAAAGTCAAGGTTGCTAAGCTAAGGCAAAGTAAGGTCGTCCTAAAGCAAGGCAAAACTCGCGAAGGAATGTAAAGCTATGTGAGGTTGGTTTATACAGTGGCGTAGCCAGGAATTTATGATGGGGCTATGGCCTGGCCGGATGCCTTTCCTGACACCAACCCAACAGTATTATAGTAAATTAATAAAAAAAGGGAATAAAGCAACAAATTGAATAAAGTAAGAAAAACAATTGTTACCATAAACAGTTTTTCTCTAATTTAAGTGGATAAATAACCTGTTTAAAAACTTCTTTCTAAGCCAATGGGGGCTAACCCCCTAAAAACCCCTTGTCTACGCCACTGGGTTTATAGCCGATTAGGTCGAATCCAATTCGTGAACCATAAAAGCATACAAACTTTCTTAAAGGAGCAGATGCAAGGTACTGAACTGATTTCGTCGAATGTTTTTTTAAAAAGAACTTACAAATAGGTTTTGACTTTGCAAGACAACACATTGTAAGTAAGTAAGTAAGTATTAGCAAAGGCAAATTATGCAGAGGAGGCATTTTGTCGCTGTCGCATAAGTTACTATTTTTATCTACCGTCAACTATTACCAAGGAAAAGGTCAAAACTCAGCTTCAGCGAATTCACATTATACACTGCTTGGATATATTATAGGCTATAATTATATTGAATCTGCATCATATACGTGAAGTTTTGAGTTTGTACCGCTACTGTTTTGTGATCCTGTCTAGTTGATGCTCTGCCAAGGGTCGCATAATTGTTTGGTACTGAGCTGAATTAATTTAACGTAAAGCGCCGCCGACGAGCATTTGAAAAGATGATAAACCTAATTAGCTCTTCATAGAAAACTAGTCCGCCTTTTACTGACTTAGGGCCTACTTACTTACGATACAACACAATACACCATAATACATTACACTACCATAGAATAGAACTCAAAGTGTCATGCGAGTGCATATAATTATGCTTTCCTGTACAGCGTGTAATAACGAAACTTTGACGAACGAACGAGGATCGATCAAATTCTATCATCTGTCATACGCCGAGTATGCACCAAATCTCAACTGCAAATGGACCATAACTGTCCCTCCCGAAAAGGCAAGTATATATACTCCTTTTTCCTTTTCCTTTTTCTTGACATCATTCATCCTCCAATTCCATTGTTATTTCTCCGGTTCTCGATTCCGTCTCTTAGGCCTACTTCTACCCTCCTACTACGTCTACTCTTATTCTCCAACTGCTTCTTGTAATCCAACTACTTCTCTTAGCCTTCCTATAGCCTACTCCCCCAACCCTCATACTTCTTCGTGCTCTCGTGCTCCTATATTCTTAATCCCTTTCCTCTCATGCATGCATGCTGATACTCCTCCCTTTTTCTTATTCTCCCTCCATCATTCTCCTCTTACTTCTGACTCGCCTCTGTTTTTCTCGTCCTTCGATTCCAGGACTCCAATATACGTTACAGAGAATTTTGTAAATGCTTCTCTGCTTATTGAAAATGGTATTCCTTTTGTACTCACAACCGAGTTTATAGATCACCTTAGCCTATCTTTTAACCTTCTTCAATCTCCATAATCAGTGATCATTGTCTTTTACTCACCGACAGTATTCTTTCCAAACGTTTTCATTCAGTCAAAAGGCAATCAAAAACCTTTCTGTATATACTATACTAGCTGGGGTACCCGGCGTTGCCCGGGAAATTTAGGATTCGATCTGCTCCGGCCACAACCCCACCACACAACACCCCACCACACTGCGACCTCTATACCAGTAGGCCACCGGAGAAATTTGGGTTTGACGAAAATTTCCACCCCGTCCCACCCCCACCCCACCCCCTCAACCCCAACCCCCTCCCACCCCACCACCCCACTCCACCCCACCCTACCTCCCACTCCATCCCCCTCCACCCCACCCCCACCCCTCCACCCCACCTCAACCCCACTCCCTCACTCCACCCCACCCCATCCTCCCACCCATCCCCAACCCCACCCCTCGACCCCTACGCCACCCCACCACCTCCACCCCTCACCTCCATCCCACCCCTCCACTCCACTTTAGACACCTCTAAAACGGCGAAACTGACGGCTTTTATACGTGGCAAGCGAATGAAAATTGTTAGCGAAAATTAGTGTTTTTTACCCCCCGCACCCTGGCCCCCCCTGGTGGTGGAGATTTGCCAACCACTGATCCGGGGGGTTCTGATGGACCTCTATCTAGGAAAAAAATTTCAAAAAAATAGCTGCGTTTTTTTGAAAAAAAATTGGGGGGTTTCGCTCCCCACCCTGGCCCCCATGGTGGTAGAGAATCGCCAACCCCTCGCCTTTGCGTCTCGTGCCGAGACCTACACAGTAGTGAAGGTTTGGAGTGAAAAGCTCAAAAACTGGGAGCGTGCATTCTGGACAAAGTCAGATACATACATACAAACATACATAGTCACATCCTTCCTTATAGATATAGATAGCGTTAAACCCACACACCTTCCCACCTCAAAATTGGATGGATATTATAGCGCCATTATCTGTTTCCTTCAGATGATCATTTTTTACATCGAAGAACTCGACCTTGAGAAGGATGCCGACTGTACAAAAGGCGGATGTGATCGACTAACGATCTCTGATAGCGACTCGAGAGTATTGGCCTCGTTCTCCAACATCTCGATCATGTACGGAACAGTGATGAACAGCTACGAAACGACGTCGAACACGGCGTCAATCAGCTTCGTCTCCAATGGCGACGAAAACAGAGGATACGGATTCATAATCAACTATAACTCAGCACAGAAGGAAGTCAAGATCAGTGAGACTAACAGGCCACGTTTGTGTCGCCGTCTCTGTCTCTCTCTATCTCTTTGTTTCCGTCTATCACTTTCTCTGGCTCTGCCTTTGCCGTCGTCTGTGTCCAGGGTTTTTTTAACGTGCAGTTCTACACAAAATGTGCAGTTCTAAATGGATTCGTGCAGTTGTAGAAGCACTTCCGTCACGTTCCGTGCAGTTAAAACTAGTAAAAAGAGACCATTTTCCTCAGATTGGGAGTAATTTACCATGGAGGACGAGAAACGAGAGAATAGGATGTGCAGTTCTAAAAATTCCTTAAAAACAGCCCTGTCTGTGTCTATGTCTGTCTTCCTGTCCGTCTCTCTGTCCGTCTTTCTGTTCGTCTCTCTGTCTGTCTCTTTCTTCTGTCTGTGTCGCTTTCAGTCACCTGTTCGATTTCTCACTTTCTGTCTATCATTCTGTATTTTTGACCATCCTTGCTAAAACAGTCATGCTTCATGTTCGGACGATATTTCTTATCTTATACTCACCACGATTTTTGTGGTCGTCGTCCTATTAGTGCCCCTAAGCCGTTTATTGAACATCCTTATAATTATTGCCGACAACATCGCTCTTGACTACTCTGCTTTTCGTTGTAGTGTGCGGGGTGCCAAAATACCATCCGAATGTCTTCAAGATGGAGTTGGCTCCTCTTAGCGTCTCTCCGCATTCCTTTCCGTGGCATGTCAACATTTTCTGCGAAACGAAGAAAGAAATTTACACTTGCAGTGGAACAATCATCTCCCGAGATGCGATCCTCACAGCCGCTCACTGCTTGTACGACTGCAGCTAAGACTATACAGTTTGATTTAATTAATTCGTTGACTGATTTATTTATTTTCAATTATTGATTGACTCAGGAATCAGGATGAATATCACACTATGCATCGTTTCACTGCCCATAAGGGAGCAGTTCCGGTGCACGGTTGACATCCAATCATTCCTCAAGTTGACACAATCCCTCTGGACCTTATACCCCGGATATAAACCCCAGGATAAAAGTCCCTGATTTTGCGTAGGACAATACCCCACCCTAGACAAAAATCGCCCCCTCCCCACTCTGTGCAGCTGCTCTATTTTTGCATTTAATTGATAAAGCCTAAATCATATTGTTCTACCATGATCTTGCCCAAAGCTATGTGTGAACATATGGTTCAACCGTTCGAATTGCAATTCTTTAAAAAATGCATTTAAAGTTTCCTACAACTTTGGAATGTAAGATTCTTTTGGCAACCATGTTAGGATAATTGAATTAAATTTGCAGCAAATAATCAGATTGCATAATTGGCCAGAAGAAAATCTGCAATTTTTACTCATGGCTCGTTTGAGTCAATTCTTAGGGCCTATGCTAGTTTTATGCCGAATATGGCCATCAATAGCGGGAAAGAGGAAATTTCTGGAAAAGTCATTAAATTATTTAAACAATAACTGCTTCAAAATCATCCAAAATATCATTAAAATAAAATTCTTTCCACAAATTTATGTTTTAATGCGTGCAAAACATATTTAGTTATCACTTTCTGTCAAAAATCAAAAATTGCAAAATTTCAGTTTTTATCACATTTTAGTAATTATGTCAGAAGTGTGTGTTGTTTCATGCGCCTGGTTTTGGTCATGTGGGTCACAAAATGTTCTATTGCACTTACAGCTGCATGACTATGTACAACAGTAGGACTGTTGACAAAGGATTTAAACGTTAAGTAATGTAATAGTAATGTAATAAGACCCATATTATATGTAGGGAAAGGAGATCCTAGGCCCACATAATATAGATATAGCGACGCCCTTGCTGTAGCTGCAACTGGTGTCCACGTGCTCTCTGCGTGTAGAGAGTGTGTAACCGAGTCAGCATGACTTGCAGATTTAACCCGGCCTGCCCTGGAAAGACAGCGTGTCCCGATTGAGTTGGCAGAGTGCCAATGCATGGTAGTAGCAACAACGGGGGCTGAAGCGTCCCCCAGAATCATATAAAAGGCTTTGCGCGAAGAACCCAAAGTGCCGACTCCCAGATTCTGTATCCAGGAAGGACCTGCGACTGGTTGAAGTTCGTGCCCGGAGGTGAAGACAATGCCGCCTTCGTCAACCCAGGATTATCGAATCTGCGTTCCGAAGTGTGAGATGCCAATTTTAGGAACTCCTTCGTCGAAGTGCAGAATAGGCCTCCGATCCCCTCCGTAAATCCAGGAATTAAGGACCTGCGTTCCGAAGTGTGAGTAACCAACTCCAAGAAGAGTTTAGCGTCTCCTTCGTCGAGAGCAGGATAGTCCTCTTCCGATCCGTTCTACCTCAGGACAGGAGTCCTTAACCGCGTACTCGGAATGGATAGTCTACAGCGAGATCCCCGCCATTGATCGGGAGTATAAGTTGTTTTCTGTTCCTTTGCCACTGTCAGCCGTACAAACAGGTCTGGACCGGATCTAAGGTATGAACAGTAGGAATCATTCGAGTGCTCTGTGAATCCTAAATTCATAGAGAGTTGCCTTTCCCCTCCCTATTTGATTAAGATAGAAACTAAGATTGTAAGGGATATGTTTTGTCGAAGGTTCGAGTATGAATGAATGCATTACTTTGTTTGCTTAAATAGTTAGTAGTATTAGATTAGAACTTATTTACTCTGCTTAATAAAATATATAGATAGAAGAGAGTCTTTATTCATATAAATACTTACGTAGAGTAGGAACACTCACCATGGCAACGACCATATATATATATAGAAAGAGAGAGATAGAGAGAGATAGGACTCGGGTATGATCGTGTGGACCCAACCCAAATCGAACCCTGACTCCTTCTCTTAGGGAGAAGAAGTTCTGACTCCCACGAGCAGCGCTCTTCCACTTAGGCACCTTTCGTCAATAATCACTATTACCCTATCCTTGACCGATCATACGAGTTCGAATATCTCTGGCCATTCACGACAGTCGTATCTGTATCATCCAGGAAAGAGGTCCACTAGCTGCTGCAGATGCTTCATTCAAACCCTCTCTGGTAGCGCGGAGAGGGGAGGCATTCATTCCCCTTGACGAGGGCGGATCCAGGGATCGTCTTCCTGAGGGGTTGCACCGGCGAAACACCTACAACTATATGCCCTACAAGTGTCCACAATCACAATAGCGACGTTCTGTTTCTTTACAGCAATCCAGAGTTGACCGAGGCTGACTACAAAGTGACGGTGGGAGAGCACAGCCTGTATGTAAGAGATGCGAACGAGATGACCTTTGCCGTCAGCAACATCTTCCTCCATCCCGATTACGATGCAACGACACTCAACAACGACATCGCCATCGTCAAGCTTCGTTCGAAGATCAGCTACAACGACACGGCGAGACCAGTCTGCCCGGCCGGACCCAGGGATCAAATACCGACGCAATCGATCTGCATCACGACCGGGTGGCCCAACAAACCAGGTGAGAAGCGTTGCAGTCTGTCATTCTGTTAGTAGTAGTAGTGGAACTACAGGTATGAGCATAGTCCAGGTCAAGCCTCATCAATATGCACAGCACTGACCAATAGGAAACGGCAAAAGTGTCACGTGATCTAATTTGTGTCAGGTTATAAATAGAAACATTACGTCATTCGAATCAACACAATATATATATAGAAACTTCGCGAAATCGGAATTTCCCGAATCTAACAATTGAATTGGCTATGACTCATCGTACATTCATATTAATATTGCTTACTAGGCGTTCTTGCAAGACCCGCCCAGTGCGCGCGCTGACTAATAGATATTCATGATACATTCGGAAACATTTAGTGTAATTAACAGGTAATTAAACTTCAAAGTGACGCAGCGCACCATCGTAGGCGACGCATGTCATTCATTCGATTAGATTTTTAGACATATCGATGATCATCGATGTCGCACAGCGGTACTGACCGCACCGCTGTAGGCTAATTCGCTGCATTGACCAGGGCTGTACTGGTAAATTTTGAGGTGTGTACACGCTGACCGGGAGAAAACCCCGACCTGTTTGACCCCGAAATTCTGACGACCTTTTTTTAATCATCGGGCCAAAATGCATCTTAAGCAGCAGCCGCGTGTCCCCTGATTTACTAGCGTGTACGATGTACCCTCCTTTTTACCCGCGTATACCCTACTTTTCGGGAGGTGAGTATACGATGCCGTTTTCCCCCGGAGGTAAGTATAGCCTACGCTGTATACCCGCTCATATACCCTCGTGTACAGCCCTGGCATTGACAAACCCCCATATGGTCTACACTCCTGAAGCACACTCGCACACGCATTCCAATTGCCGTCACGGCGTATAACATTCTTGTAGTAAGTTAACTCTAATAGTGAGTCCTAAATGCTACGGCTGGAGAGAGTCGGGGGGAGAGAGCGTGGGACACATACGGGCATTGACCCAGGTTGTCCTTCGTGCCTCTCTCCCAATATTCTCTTCATCAGACAAGGTGGTCTAGCTAGTTCAAGATGTTAATGGTATGGACCTGCAGACCGGACAGGTTGAAGATGGGCAACATGACGCGAGACAGACTCACACAGAGAGTGGCGCCGGACACCTACGGGCGTTTAGCCCAAGGATTTCGATGATGATGATGATGAAATGCTACGGCATAATATCTTCTCATTTTGATTGAGTTACTTGGCATTTAACATAAATAAGGAAATTAAAAAGCGACTGACTTTAATTCTTTCTGAATGGACTCATCATTTGACACTCATCTTATAAATCAGCAAAGTTTCTTGGCAATATGGGTTTCGTATTGCCTAGCTGATCAACGTGTATTATCGATGGGTCGGATAGCCTTTGGGGAGCTTCTCTTAACCCTCATCCGAACAAGGGGGGGTCTGGCCAGACCCCCCTCCATATATTTCCTGCATAACTTTTTTAGGAGTCATATTTTCTCAGATTGCTTTTATGACTTTGTTCCTATATTAATGAGCTACAAATAGCACATCTAAACGACCAAATCAATTTAGTGATATGGAAGTTCTGAAGATAATACTGGCCGAGACTACAATGATGACAGTTTGGACAGTGAGAGCAACAATAAAGTATGTGAATATGAAGAGATGCCAATGCCTGAAGAACAACATTCAGGTGTTTCTTATGATGAAGACAATGTTGAAATTGAAGATGATGATAAACACGATGATGAGACTGGACCTGATAGTGAAGATAATGACGACGAAATTGTCTATACTACTGAAGCCGAGAGACCTCAATAGAAGTAAAGATCCGCATGATTTTTGTCAGTCAAAAACAATGCCAAAAGGACGTGCTCTGTTGTACAATGCAGTAAAAGAAGATGTGGAATAAAATAATACGGATACATTGAGAATATTCAAGATAGTTTTGACAGTTTTATAACAGCCGATATGAAAGACATCATCATTCGACATACAAACCCGAAAGCAACAGCTAATGGACTATAGGCCTATATGATAAGCTTAGGCCTACATGTTTACATTTTAGGTTTAGGCCTAGTCCTATTCCATTATTTGTTACAAATATTTTCTAGAAAACAGTCATGCTGACTCTGATCATAAGAGCATTCAGTACTAATTAACTAAAATTTTGGTTTCT
Organism: Lumbricus terrestris; assembly: GCA_949752735.1. NCBI lineage: Eukaryota > Metazoa > Annelida > Clitellata > Crassiclitellata > Lumbricidae > Lumbricus > Lumbricus terrestris. The sequence goes on from OX457036.1 coordinate 44,776,235, forward strand.
TTATTTTGATTTCCACATTTTATAGATAGACGACTATTGCGACGATGAACATGTATGCCAAACAGTGACAATTAATGTAACTAAACATTTAATTTCAAATTCATCATAAAACTTATTTATATTGCATAAAGAGGCTGATACATTGTTGTCTTGAGTTACTCTGATATCATCTTACAAAATTGGCACATAAAAATTACTATTTCCTATGAAAAATCTACATCAAAATGGGGGGTCTGGCCAGACCCCCCCTTGTTCAAATTAAGTTGTATTTTAGCTTGTTCGGATGAGGGTTAAATAGGCGCTATAAGATCTAACTAATAAAGTGAAACTCTGAGACCGAACTGTGCTTTCGCTGCAGGACCGGACGGACGATTTGAATTGACGCAGTCAGGCGTTACGTTACAGCCGATGGCACGCTGCAATATCTCATCGCCAACCAGACGCGGCAACTCCATCTGCGCCGGATTCAACAGTCCTTCTCTGAACGTCTGCAACCAACGAGCACCAGGTGCATCTCTGGTCTGTCAGGTTGGAAATCAATGGATACAGTACGGAGTGATGAGCGCTGGCATTGGCTGTTCAGGCCGCCAATCGCCCGGAATTTTTACAAACATAAGAAAATACAACGAATGGATCTCAGCCAGGATGGCAGGTAAGCGTTGTATGACATGTATGTATGTATGTATGTATGTATGTATGTATGTATGTATGTATGTATGTGTGTGTGTGTGTGTATGTATGTATGTATGTATGTATGTATGTATGTATGTATGTATGTATGTATGTATGTATGTATGTATGTATGCATGCATGTATGTATGTATGTATGTATGTACACCGTGATTAAAAAAAGTAAGCCAAATTGTTTTTCATATATCTCTAATGCCTGATAACATATCACGCCAAAATTTTCAAAATATTTAGAGAATTGGACCAAAAATATGATTCGAAAATTTCATGAGATAAAGTTGAACGGATAAAAAGATATCAATCTTTCAACTTCAGATACCGAAATTTCAGTTATTTAAATCCAGAATGATTAAAGCAATTTTCCTACAAAATTTCCGCTTTTTTATCTGAGAATTTGTAGAACCTGGATACGCCTACGACGTTCTGGCATAATACTATAGCTCGCTCTATCTAAAGGTCTATTTCTTATTTAAAAAATGACTTCTGTTGCATCAAAATAATAATGTGAAGGCGGCTTTGGTTGACACTCATCTGAGAGAAAAAAACAGTCGAAGGTTTTAATAGATCAGGAGTTTATTAACTAATTAACTGAATCGTCGTAATTTCAGCTGATTGTGGCAAACCGGCCGTGGCGCCCAAAGTCTTCGCTCGTATTGTTGGAGGATCGGAAGCGAATCCACACTCGTGGCCCTGGCAAGTCAGTATTCGTCATAAAGGCGCCCATAACTGCGGAGGATCTGTGTTGGGAACCCGCTGGATCCTAACCGCAGCTCACTGCTTGTAAGCTCTGTCATATATACAGTTTTTAATCTAGACGTCTGTGCGGGGTGGGGGGAGATTTCACCCCTAGGAAAAATACTAGGAGATGTATGTATGTAAAGTAATACGTACCATTCCCCAGAAAATTTTGAATTTGTGGCAATTCCTACTCCTCAGAAAAGCGACCGGCCTTGTGCATTTGTAGACCTGTACACATACAATGCATACATGCCAGTTTATTTTCTAACAAAAGTAGAAAGAAAGACTTTAAAAGGTCATTTTATAATATTCGTTTATTCAAATTCAGCCTAAAGGTCTATTCAAATTGTATATATGTCATCAGTTATTTTAGCAGTTAGAACTTTTAAAAAGTCATCAGTTTATTCAGCGCAGGAAATTGTAGATTCTTAGAAAATATTGACCCAATGAAAAGGTCGTCAGAAAATTTTACCGATGAAGGTTTCGTTGGTGACTCCACAATGTCCGGCCAAAACAGACTTCCACCCACCCCCCCCAGAATCCCGAATCCTCCCCAGCAGGGCTTACGTTAAACACTTATGAGAACAATGATCTCAACAGAAAACCTTACTCTTCATGTAACCTGTACCTGGCTGCTGCGTGACATTTAGATTTATTGTCAATAAACGAATATATATTATATATATATATATACTAGCCTACTACAGAGCACTCGTCATTCACTCACAGTCTCACACCCATGCATTTAACTTAATACTTATGCACACAACGCGCGCGCGCACACACGCACACCCCTTGCACACAAAATTGTAGTCAGCAATCCAAAACATCTATAAGCATAGCTCATTACACTCACCATCGCCATCTCCACCATCACCATCCAGTGGCGGATCCAGGATTTCTGGTTAGGGGGGGGCGTAAATACTACCAATCCAATCCCGTATATATATATATATATATATATATATATATATATGAAATTAGATCACGCAAAACTATAATGATCCTTTTTATAGAAAATGTTATGGAACTTTTTAAAAATATATAGTTTCTCATATAAAACCACTGGTCTTCACTGAAGGTTAACAGTGAAACGATTATAAATCAGTTATCGGTTTTGATCATGCAACCCTTGATCCAAAAAGGAAATAATTAAGTGTCACATGCCAGTGGATTAAGCAGTGTCATTCTCCTTGGATGCTTTCTGGCGTAGGCATTGATAATGTCATCAATGTCTATCTAACTTGATGTCCTTGTGGACAAACAATAAAATGAGTGCATTAAATCTGTCCTCGTTCATTGTACTTCGGAAACACGACTTCACAAATCGCAGACTAGAATTTGCTCGTTCAACACTGCAAGCCGTGACAGAAGTGAGCAGCAAAATGTGAATTATTGTGGTAGCCTAATATTTGGATACATAATACGACAGGAGCGGCTGTCATCGAGGGTGTCCGACAGGGTGCTTGGTGTGCTGTCAGCGTTTCTCCACATCTGCTGCCAAAGCTTTAACTCTTGATGAAAAGAATCCGGCGAAGGCAGGTCATCGTGATAATAATGAAGTATAGGCCTACCATCAGCAGTGAGTGCGTCGATGTTTGAAACATTAGATGGAATGAGACTTAGACCACGAATTGCTTGTTTTGCAAGATCTCCAAATCGTAGGCTAAACTGCTGAATTAGACTGTCCAGAAATGGAAGATAAATGTTTCGTTTGAAATGTTCATCTGGCGTTGCAGCGGGTGTGTTGCTTCCGTGAATCTGTTTTGAGCATATTCTTGGTGCAGTAATTGGTCCAGCGCCAGCTGTCTCTGTCATTTTAGTAGCTTTCTGGAAAACATGCTCCCATTCGCTGTCATACTGTCGGGCATTGTTTAGTGCTGCTCTAACACTCGTCACCATTTCATATCCTTGGATCACGTCTAAAGATGAGCCTTGCAACTTTGCGCTGAGTCCTTTGACGTAGCCAAAGAAATGGCGAACGATATGAAAGCTTACGATAAATGCATGATCTGTAATGCTCTTCAAAAGTCCGTAAGCAGCAGTGCTCGTCTTAGGCTACTGTCCCAATCTGCTTCAATGTATCCGATTGCGTTATAAGCAGGCAACAATCAGCACGACGAATTTCAAAATTATAATGATAATCATAATATGATTATCATTATCTGCTCTATGCCATCTTTTGAGATTTAGGCCTAAGGCTTTAGGCTTATGTCTTACCAACGGCAGTCGGCTTATTCGCGAATGATAAAACTGCTTGTTTAAACCGTTTTGACGGCGGACCGTGCACTCGACATATTTTTAAATTGACCAATTTCTATTTACGTAAATTTTGTCTGTACATGAACTTTGTGAATGACGTCACGGCAAAAGTCACTGGTCACGTGGGCAACGTCTGCTAGCAACTCAGGTAAGTAGGTAAGAGAGCTCCGGTAAGAGAGCTCCATTCTGCCGGTCCAGCTACTTCAAACATCCTATTCCCAAATTGCAATTATATTAGTTTTGGTGCAGTTTAGTTTGAGAACATTTGCTGCAGGTTTAGGGGGGGCGTACGCCGGCTCCGCCCCCCTCTAAATCCGCGCCTGCCATCATTTTAGTTTAAAAGACTAATGATAATCAATCATCATCGTCGTCGTCGTCGTCAACACTATCATCATCATAATCCACTCCTCTTCTTCCTTCTTCTTCTCCTTCTTGTTCGTTTTCTACTTCCTCTTCTTCTTCATCTTCATCCTTGTTCTCCTCCTCTTTTTCTTGTTCCTCTTCATACCTTTCTTCTGTTTTCTCCTTTTTTTCTCGTTCTTCTTCTTCTTCCTCGAATTATTCTGCATTTGAATAGCCGCTGAATGTAATCACGTGATGTCCTAATATTTCGAAGCAACGAGATGACCGTCAAAGTCCCGGAGCAGTATACGATAGCAGCTGGTAAGCACAACATCCGACTGAAGGAGACAACGGAAAGGATCTACTCTGTCGAGAGGATCTTTACATATCCAAAGGGAACCGATCAGCTCCTGGAGTACGACATAGCCCTCATGTATGTGACGGAGGACATAGTCTACAACGCATACGTCAAACCTGTTTGCCTTGCAGACAGCAAACCAGGCGCCGACAAAACGTGCGTTGTCACAGGATGGGGAAAGACTCGACGATTATCAGATCAAGGTTCACTATACTTTAAACGAGCCTCATATTATGATTAAAAACAATACAAGGTACATTAATTGTAGGTCATTCGCAGCAGGGAAGGAGATACAGTCTATCGCAGTGGTTCCCAACCTTTTTTGACTTTAGGGCCACTTTTTCTAAGTTGGAGGACACGAGGGACACTTTTCAAGCCCCGGGGGATGAGATGAGTAAGGTGGTTTCCCGTTGCCTTCCCCTTCACAGACATTGATGGGTAAGCAACTTGTCCAAGGTCGCTCCACAGGAGCTTGAGCCCCTGTGTCCCACACGTGCTAGCCCGAGGTATCTAAATCTCTGAATGTCAACTCCCAGCCCGGGGCTTGAACCGCAGTCCGTTGCAACCAACAGACGAATGCCGCTCTCGCTTACCGGTGTAGCTAACTAGGCCAGTGCATGGTCTAATTGTTCCGAAAACAGTAGCATCACAGCAATAAATCAGAACGACATTCACAATGCGTTTCGATAAATAAAGGCTGCTATTATAATACTATTACAATGCTACTATACTAAATGCTACTAAGGAAAGGCAGTTACACTTAAAATTATATTTATTTGATCCTTCCATCGCTAAATTCTTTCCATTTTCCATTCGGTTGTCTGGTGCAGAAGACAGCAGCAACGTTGAACTGTCGGATACGTTGAACGAACTCGAAGTGCCACCGATCAACGATGCGACTTGTAAGGATGCAGTCAACCGTAGCGAGCAGCTTAACCTTAAGAAGATGTCACCAGAACTCATCGTCTGCGCCGGTTACATGGATGGTTCGAAGGATTCGTGCTTCGGGGACTCTGGTGGACCTCTCGTCTGCTTCGATGACGTCGAGGGATCCTGGAGGCAAGTCGGTATCGTCAGCTACGGACGCGGATGTGCCCAGAAGGATTTTCCAGGATATTATTCGAAGGTTGCCGCCTACCAGGGATGGATAATGTCTCAGATTGCCTGTGAGTTTGGTCTCCGTATATCTTCGATTTTTACATCGTCCTCGTATTCTTGTCTTGTAAACGGTTCTTTCAAATCGCTCCACAAATATCGAGATATAGGCCTAGGCTAGACAATGCCATAATTTTATATTGTCCTCATACGGCGTTAATGGAATTTCGAACCTGCTCACTCCGCGTCACAAGACAAGCTTCTGCCGATAGGTTAACGCAATTAACCCAGCGAGGCAGTGAACAGTGATGTGGGTCTACTCGAGTCCGGCAAAAGATTCGTTCCGGCTCGAGGCCGATTTTCTGCGGACTCGAACCTTAACTCGGACTGTCAAGTCTAGGATTTGACTCTATGCTCTGGACTGAAAATTTCACTTGCTGACGAAGTTTCCGAGCCACAATTTCTGTTTAGAACAGGCCACTAATCCATTATACGATATTGCGACAACTAAAATGATTTATTTTGGTATACTTTGTCTCCTCTCCAGAACTTTTACGGCTACGTAAAAAACATATAACCCTTGCACACTGTACACTGATATTTAATACTCGGGTTTTCCTTGCAGCTTATCCAGCAGTTGCAACAAGTGGGTCGTTCCACAAAGATAAGGTCAAAGGTGGATAGCGGACGAACAATCAACCATCAACATCCACATTGCCGAAATAAACATATAACATTAACACGTATAACATTAACACGTATAACATTAACACGTATAACATTAACACATATAACATTAGCAACGAAACGGATCTACTCAACTAGCTGCAGCCACTGATGGACTCAACTGTCGTTTGGATCGTATACGCAAGAGACTTCTTCAGACGAAACCTTTCCGTTTCGGTCATTCGTTGGACTATGAAAAATTAATAAAAGAGAACTTCCTACACTAGAATCAGTTGTCGATTGTAAAAAACATCTTCGCCTATTTATTATTACTTTTCGTTCGAGTGATGAAAACGTTGGTGACAGTGGCTGCTATTAATTTCCCCTCCCGATCTTAGCCTACTATTCTTCCCTCTGCCCCGTCTGACTGTCTGAGCTTGGAAATTTACATCACATTTACCTTCAACTCGTTGAAATGTAAAGTAAAAAAGAAGCTGGGAAACTGAAAATGCAGTGGCGTAGCCAGGAATTTATGATGGGGCGAGGGGTTTGGGGGGTGTTTCATGGCCTGGCCGGATGCCCTTTATGACACCAACCCAACAGTATTACAGTAAATAAAAAAGGGAATAAAGTAACAAAGGGAATAAAGTAAGAAAAACAATTGTTACTACAAGTAATTGTTTCGTTTTTCTTATTTAAGTGGATAAATAACATTAAAAAAACTTTTTCCCTAGGCCAATGGGGGGGTTTAACCTCCGAAATCCCCCTTGTCTACGCCACTGTGAAAATACTTTTATAAAAGCTGGAAAATCAAGGAAAAGGTAATCAATAAATATACGGCATGACCCATACACGTATAGGCTACATATTTATAGCCTATACACACATAGACTACATTCATTATTACATAGCCTAATCATATGCAATTTATGCGTGTATGTGTCGGTCTAAACACGCAAATAATCAATAATTAATTATGCACACGCATGAAATCAAGCATTATTCATGCATAAGTATACGCATGAATTCAAGCATACATCTATGCAACTACTATTTTTGCATTAATGCAAACACACATATATACACAATTATACATATTATATTCCTAAAGCCTACGTACATACATGACAATCATGACATACATTCTTACATACATATATGGCCTACGCAGAATACGTACTCTGCAGTTGCACACGCTGCAGGGTGACATATATAGGCCTACCTACGTACAGACCAGAGACGTGTGTGCAATGACTGCATGCGCGCATAGGCCTACATAACATAATTTAGCCTATGCATGTATATTCGTTGTGAGAATTTGAGTAGCGCCTCCTCAGGGGCTACTCAGAGGTGCTCCCGATCCCACCGCGGCCAAATAAAACCGTCTTAAGATGAGAGCAAAGACTGAGTAAAACTTATGTAGGCCTATACATGCATATGTGCAATGTGCATTAGGGTGTCCCAATTTGAGGTTATTTTTGAAAATGCTAAGTCTCTCCAGCCAAAAAGTATCATTGGTGGAAAAAACTTTAGGGAAAAATTTCAAATTTTTTCGAGAACATTTAGAGGTCCCCCCACAGGGTTATAAGACATCGTAAAAATACATTGTAGTCTGCCGCAATCATTATCAGTATCACTCATACGTAATTTCATGAATCTTGAGTTTTTTGCAGCCCAACACCATTTTCATTATGAATAAGTGCACCACATACATATATGTATATGCTATATATATACATATATATATATAATATTACATATATATGATTTCATGCAAAGCTGCTGTTTCGTGGGTTTGCATGTATGGAGCAGCCATTTCGTTGAGTGTGCAAAACGAAATTTCAGACTGTTTGATATATCCTTTTCTGCTTTTCACCACAGTCTGTTGTATAGGCCCTAATGCAAATATGGGTTAACGGATACATATTTTATATATTATAATATTTGTTAATTTTATTGTCATGGCAAGCCACAGTAAAACTAAAGCACTGTCAAAGTTGATTAATTGACCATCTATATGAGAACTTGTGCTATCTTTGAGGTGATGCTTTCCAGCGACTTTTATACATGTCTTTGACCATCTACAAGGCTGCAGATATTTTGTGTTTTCAAGATGTTTAATGAAACTGGTTCAAATTAAACAAACGTCAGTTTCTGCAGCAACAAATCCCAAAAGATAATTATTGTTAACAGAGGGCTTTAAAACTTGCTTTTTGGATCAGGCTCAAAGAGCATCACCCTATGGAGGATTTCCATGAATTCTTTACATTTGCTGAGTTGATGGTGGGATGGATGTACCAAACATAACTGGTATTTGCAAGTTTGATGCTCTTCAGATAGAGTAAGTTGTATGGCAAAGGCTGTTATATTACTCAATGAAAATGGAGTTGCTGTTCTATGGAAACGAGACTGTCATCTGTTTAACAGATAATGATTCCCATGTAATTAAAACACTTTAACCATTTTTGTTGCATCAGTGTAAGCCTACATCCTATCCTGGCGCACTGTCCGACCTCAGCTGATGCTCCATTTAATTGCATCATGTTAGTTAGAAGATTTCAAGCATATGATTATCATGCATGGTCTCAGTATTACTGCACTTAAAGTAATGCAATGCCATTCTTGATACTTCAGTCCAGAGCACGCAACTCTTTAATTGTTTTCCGATCTCTTAACACCACACAAGGAAGCAACTCTCATACTACACATGACCCCGAAATTGGATCTCCCTTGGTCAAGTTTCTTCCACAACTTTACCAGAGCTATATATCTCTCAAAGCTTTTTCCAGACTACCGGTATTGATGACAGCTTTCTAGAGAGTCCTGTTGTTTGACCATCTGGAAAATCGTTCAATTAAGCCATTGTAATCGTGAACAACTTGGCATATGTGTCAATGGCTGTGCCTGATGCGGACATTTAATGCCATAACAAATGAACTCATAAACAGCTCTAATTGCAAGCTGCTGAAAAAACATCGAAAGTACTTCCCAAATTGCAACCATGACTCACTTGAGTCACTTCCTCCGATGTAGTGAACTACTGATTGGGCCATACATTGGACTATCTCACATTTGGTACTGTGTACCAATATGCCATCTCAAAGTAAGCTATTTTTTTATAACTGCTCGAATTATTATTGTAGTCAATAATGGTTAAATAATTTTCCAAATTCTAATAATAATATGAAAGTCTGTGCATATATAAGTTTTGTCAAATTTCAGTCAATTAATTGCAAAACCAGTCTGAGCAAAATACAGCATAACATTTTTTGAGCAATTACATTGTATGACATATCATATTTTGTGCAAAAGTATTAAAAATATATGTGGTGTGAATGACGTTGCCTCATATATTGAAATATTTGCACACGAATATCATAGTACGCTATATATAAAATTTGGAGCTCCGGCGGGGCCCCTAAAAATTATTTTAAAAATTCAAAAAAATTACACAAATATTATCATCTCTATACGAAACCTTTTGACTGGAGAGACCTAAGAATTTCAAGAAAAAGTTTTTTGGGACACCCTAATGTGCATGCACAGTTGCACACGTTATAGTTGAATCCGTCCAGGTGGCATTTGTGCGATTGATGCATATTGATGAACAGTTGATAAACTTTGCAACCCCATCCATGCAATGGAAACCGGAAAACCCCCAATTGGAAACCACTCGAAATTGTTAATCGCCCTTTCCGAAAACTGCAGTGAGCCAATCTGTTTAACCGGTAGTGGAGTGTCGAATGACCGAGTATATAATTATAATATATTTATTTATTTATTTATTTATTTATATAGGCCTACATGCCGCAACATGCATCATATATGACGTGTCGTATTAAGGGATTTAGGCCTATAGGGTCTATAGTCTATACGGTGTATACCCTCAGAGTGATAGAAAAAGGCAACGCATGGGCCATCCTCATGCAATGAGGTGAATGCAGACAGTGGCGTAGCCAGGAATTTTTCATGGGGGGTTGGGTTTTTTTGCCTAGCCGGACACCCTTTCTGAAACCAACCCAACAGTATTACAGTAAATAAAAAAAAGAATAAAGTAACCAAGGGAATAAAGTAAGAAAAACAATTGTTACTACAATAATTATTGTTAGTGGAGTGTCGAATGACCGTGACCTTGCGCGCATAATAAATTTATGTAATAATAATAATAATAATACAAACAATTCTTTTGTTTTAAGTGGTTAAATAACCTTTAAAAACTTTTCCCTAGGCCAATGGGGGTTTTAACCCCCGAAACCTCCCTTGGCTACGCCACTGAATGCAGATAAATGGTTTCTGGCTGTTTGCAGCCTGAAGCTAATCAGTCAGCCGCTCGCTCTCACTTTCATTTTGTACCTTTTTATACATGATCAGGCAACTCACTATACTCATTCATTCACTAACTCATTCATTCACTAACTCATTCATTCATTACCTCATTCACTAACTCATTCATACACTAACTCATTCATTCACTAACTCATTCACTAACTCATTCGTTCACTAATTCAATAGTTCACAACTTCACAAACTCAATCATTCACTAACTCATTCATTTACTAACTCATTCATTCACTAGCTCATTCATACACTAACTCATTCATTCACTAACTCATTCATTCACTAACTCATTCATTCACTAACTCATTCATTCACTAACTCATTCATTCATTCACGAGCTCATTCATTCACTAACTCATTCATGCACTAACTCATTCATTCACTAACTCATTCATTCACTAGCTCATTCATACACTAACTCATTCATTCACTAACTCATTCATTCACTAACTCATTCATTTACTAACTCATTCTTTCACTAGCTCATTCATACACTAACTCATTCATTCACTAACTCATTCATTCACTAACTCATTCATTCACTAACTCATTCATTCACTAACTCATTCATTCACTAACTCATTCATTCACTAACTCATTCATTCACTAGCTCATTCATTCACTAACTCATTCATTCACTAACTCATTCATTCATTAACTCATTCATTCACTAGCTCATTCATTCACTAGCCCAATAATTCACTATAACTCAATCATTCACTAACTCATCCACTCAGTAACTCATTCACTAACTAAATCATTCACTAACTCATTCATTTACTAGCTCATTCATACACTAACTCATTCATTCACTAACTCATTCATTCACTAACTCATTCATTCATTAACTCATTCACTAACTCATTCATTCACTAACTCATTCGTTCACTAATTCAATAGTTCACAAACTCAATCATTCACTAACTCATTCATTTACTAACTCATAGATTCACTAGCTCATTCATACACTAACTCATTCATTCACTAACTCATTCATTCACTAACTCATTCATTTACTAACTCATTCATTCACTAGCTCATTCATACACTAACTCATTCATTCACTATACTCATTCATTCACTAGCTCATTTATTCACTAACTCATTCATTCACTACCTCATTCATTCACGAGCTCATTCATTCACTAACTCGTTCATTCACTAACTCATTCATTCACTAACTCATTCATTCACTAGCTCATTCATACACTAACTCATTCATTCACTAACTCATTCATTCACTAACTCATTCATTTACTAACTCATTCATTCACTAGCTCATTCATACACTAACTCATTCATTCACTAACTCATTCATTCACTAACTCATTCATTCACAAACTCATTCATTCACTAACTCATTCATTCACTAACTCATTCATTCACTAACTCATTCATTCACTAGCTCATTCATTCACTAACTCATTCATTCACTAACTCATTCACTCACTAACTCATTCATTCACTAACTCATTCATTCACTAGCTCATTCATTCACTAGCCCAATAATTCACTATAACTCAATCATTCACTAACTCATTCACTCAGTAACTCATTCACTAACTAAATCATTCACTAACTCATTCATTTACCAGCTCATTCATACACTAACTCATTCATTCACTAACTCATTCATTCACTAACTCATGCATTCATTAACTCATTCATTCACTGACTCAATCATTCACTAACTTATTCATTCATTCTGACATTCACTCCTATTCAGTCGCATTCTCTCACTCACCAACGAGCTATAACTCATGCACTCTAAATGACTCACGGAATGTTTTAGGCAGAACCAACCATAATTTAACCACATCAGTTCCGAGTCCCACATAAAAGACAACGAAGCCCTGGAGCCGCAATTGACACATACCAAATATCTTGGAAATGAAATCACCTCTCTCTGTCTCTGTCTCTCTGTATCTCTCTGGCTGCCTCTCTCATTCGCGTGAACATAATATTCTCCCTTGACGCACTGTCTGGCCATTTGATAGGTCTACATAATTTCGTTTAGTGAGAAAAACAGGCTGGCAAGACCGCAACTCAGTTACAAGGTAAGCAAAGACGATCAATCCCCTGCATCAGCCCACGTATACTTATTGAAGAATATTAAAATTTTTAGCTACACTTGAGACAACCATTGGAATGAAGTATTACCGACTTCAATTTCTTAACCACACATTTAGGCTAAGGGCGGGTGGGTCAATCCCCTACATCGCCGTGGGGTCACTGGCAGGGCTGTAGGCTACTCAAAACTTTTGAGGTGAGTACACGCTGCCGCCGAAAAAAATCGACTTTTTTGGGCCAAAAATATCTGACGTCCTTTTATTTAGTCATAGAATTTTTGGGCTGTGAATTTTCGTCCGGAAAACCTTTCAAACAGCACAAAACGCTCTACTTTTCTACTTTCATGATTTTTGGCCTTCGTGACTTGCGATTTTTACCTGCGTGTACCCACTTGGTTTTACTGATGTGGGTATACGCTGTATACCCGCGTGTACCTTCGTTTTTCGAGGTCAGTATACGCTGTCATTTTTTCCGGAGGTGAGTATACTCCGTATACCCGCGTATACATTGTACCCTTGAGTGCAACCCTGGTCACTGGGGTCATCATCCCATTAACAGCGTACCGTTAGTGTAGACTGCAGACCCACTACCGTATGGCCTCGAACCTGCCAACGATTCCGATGTATTGATGGAGTCTAACTCTGCTCCAATTTTCTGGCACGATCCTTCATCAACCATGCACCGTTTGAATGGGTGCCATGTCATATTAAGGTCCCGTGTGCAGACCATGCGATCGAGCCAGAGACGAAAATCTTAATTATAAGTCACGATTGGCATACAAACAACCACACGCACAATATATAAGCAGGCCTACACTTCACCAGTGTAGCTATCCAGACCACTGAGACCAGTAGGCCCTATAGTGCGTCCCTCTGCCTGTCACGAATTCCGATGGCAGTTGAAAATCGAGTTATTTAATTGGATACGACTGTGAATGACGATATCCGAATAGGCACATACTTGGGCGATTAGAAACATCAGACTTTCAGACTGCATGTACACAGGCGCGCGCGCACACACGCAAGGTGTCAGTCAGGGCTTTTTTAACGTGCAGTTGTACACAAAATGTGCAGTTCTAAATGGATTTGTGCAGTTGCAGCTAGCAAAAAGGGTCCGATTGGAAGTAATTTACCATGGAAGATGGGAAAGGAAAGAAAGGGTTGTGCAGTTCCAAAAATTCCTTAAACACAGGCCTGGTGTCAGTAGCGGCGATACAGCAAGGCAAGGACAGATGCCCTGGAAAAAGACTTTGCCCTGCCAGAATTTCTCCCGTGTAGAGAATTTATTTGGGGCATAAATGATCCCTGTGACCAATGACATGCTAAAACAGAGTCCTTGTGAGCATTTACCGTATATGAGATCTCAGATCTATGCCGGAAAGTAGGTCCATGCAGACCATAAAAAAAATCAATGCTAAACAATAATTCTGCCACTCCTGGATGTATGTACGTGTTGCACAGGTCTCCGTCCGAATTTCTATCATTTTGGGATTTACAAAAGACTTTCCCAATGGACCAACTTTCTGGCATATAAATTATCTGATAAGGCTCTTAAACTTATAAGGGGCCATTCATACATTACAAACGCAGAAAATCAAATCGTATTTTCGACCCTCTCTTCAATGCATACAAGTACGTACAAATAAGCTTATCTCCCCTCTAACAAGCATTATTTAGCTAAAGTCATCTACAAAACATGAATTTTACCATTGGCCACTATATATTTTTGTGAAACTTTATATTTGCTAGGTAAAATTTGTTTACTGTCATGCTTACTTTTTATATCTGAACAGAATATAATTTTAATGTAGTCAAATGGCATCGAACGACTGACAATAGCATAACACAGAGTTATAAACAAACTAATGTGGATGTCATAATTAGACATTTATTTTGCGTGCATACATTTTGCCTAGACCCTCTCGCACCAGTATGCAAATCGCCTAAATCCCGTGATCCCCTCCTCTACACGAGTAATACGTGATACATGGACGACCCCTTAGGACTTGGTCTTAGCATGTCGTTGGTGGATGCATTTTGCAAAGTGTTTGCAAAGTGATGCCAAGTGTTTAGTTTTGGGATTTCGAAAAGTCAGGAGGATGAAACGAAGCAAACTTGACTCAATCAAACACAGGGATTGTCAATTAGAAAAATAGCGTTTTAATAAGCAACTCTTTTTGTAGTAGCATAATATCTGAACAATTGATGTCATAATTGTGACGAAAATTAACACAATGCTACATTTAGAACACTCTTAACACGTAGACTACAGAGATAAATTCCTGTAATCACTAGATTCTACACAACGCTCTAAAAAACATAAAGTACCACATACATGTACATAAAGACTAAAGAGAGTGCCTAACATTTGCATACATAAACAAAACATGCAATTGACAAAGACATTATTTGGAAGTCTTTTGAGACATCATAAAGATCACATTACATCACATAACTGCGACTTTCACTTGGACAATGGTCTATATAAGTAGTAATTAGTTAATTAATTAGTTAACATGCATCCTGATCAGTAGCAGCACAGATATGGTAACAGCCGAACTCAAAGATTAGGATTAAGGCAAGCAAACTCAGTCCAAATGAAAGCATAAAAATTTTCAAATAAACTTCGATGGCCCATTAAGCTAGTTAGCTTTTGAAATCAAATCAAATGTCAACGTAATTTTACTCCACCTACTGAATGTCAATTGCTAAAATTTTCTCACAATAAACTTTAGAACTGAATAGTTTGGTGATTGAGTATCTTAGTCTACTTGGTAAATATCAATACAGGGCACAAATCAGTACTTAATACCAAAACTAACAAATTTATCGCAATATCTACTTATAAATTTAAACAGAAAATAGCTAATGAACTGGTAATTCAGTTCACCACATTATTTGTACACTTTCACATCTAGGGTCTACCTAACACTTGCAGAACCAACATTTCCAAGCAACCGAGCCACATATATGTTACAGCCTAAATCATGTCTCATGTTATAACCTAATGTGATATGTTCCTGCGCTAATGATCTTGGAAGAACTGAACTTACTGCAACACTTAATGCATATTTCTATATGGCTCTTCATTCCGCTACTACTTATGCAAGTGCATTTGGCAATTATCAAAAAAATTTAATTCTGGCAATTGAGACAAATGTAAGTTGGGACAAAATCTCATTGTCAGAATTTGGAACGAGGAAAGAACACACAAAAAACAATCAGATCACATTGCCACAGACATTACAAAGGACACAATCAGGAATGTTTATGAACAGACAATACAATCATTGACTTATAATTAAAACCATTAATTCAAAAATAAAGCATTTCAGCATGTGAGCCTTTCTTTAAGAGAAAGTTTCGTAACACAGTCTTCACACTTTTATCTTGAAATAACATTTCCAACACTTTATAAGATAACCGAAAATCAATTCAACTCTAACCACCAAAGTACTGCTTCACCATATAATTATGTGCCAGGTGTTTTAGGTTAAAAACAAAAAATTCTAATCTGAATTGTTGTTGGCAAACTTGTCTGAAGAAAGGCAGAAGAAAAATCTCAAAACATCATTCATCCCATTACTTGAAACTCTCCCACCTGCTGGCTGCATTACTTGAACCTCTCCCACCTGCTGGCTGATTCGAGTCAAGCATGATAACTGCCAGACTCAATTGACTAGTGCGCAAAGCCACATATTATTCCTGCAGGCTCTTGGCTCAACACCAAATTTACTACATCTAACGAATAAATGCACCTAACCAAACATCGATAAATTGGGAGCATATGTTGACCGGCTACAATCAAAATAAGATGTGTGCGCAGCGATAAGGCAATATGGCAGGAAAATCACAGCTTTCTATGGATTTAGAAGGCAGCTCCATACACACATGCCAGCACTCTGATAAAAAGTTACAGCAAAAGACTTATATTTCACAAAAAATATATCCACTACCTAATGACTAAATCCAAAAGTTCTGACATTCAATAGACTTCAAAAATAGACTCTCTTCCAATGTCCGAAACTAAAACTCAACACTTTATGCAAACTCTTAAAACCTCTATGACAAGATAGCATAATACTGTCTTCACAAAGAAGAAAACCGATAAAAAATATAATTGATATGCTTTTCTCTGTAGGCTTTGGCGCTCTATATGATAATTGCTGAAATTCTAATGCAGTCGAACGAGCATTCGCCCAACGAACATAAGACTACGAAAGCGGCTCATCCGTTAATCGCGCTCAGACCTCGCTGGCCGTGCCATCCACGCGCTCCATCAACGGCTTGTTGCGGAAGTTATCCCACAGCTGGCAGACGAACTCGGTGACCGTGAGCGCGTTGGTGTTGTGACCGACGAGACGCATGACGAACACTCCGTCCTGTCGCAGGTACTCCTCAACGAATCTCACGGCCAGCTTCTTGTCCGTGTCGCGTTCCAACTTGCCCATCAGCTGCAGGTGCTTCCGGATGTAGCGACGACGGTCCACGGCGAAGGCGGCTCGGAGGATCCAGGTGAGGAGACTGACGGCGGTGACGGCGGCAACGAAGACCATCCAGATCCAGAGGAAGAGGAAGATCTTCTCGTTGAACAGGTTGATCGGGAGAACGCACTGAACGGTGTAGCGCTGAACGTTGCCGAGACGACGCACCTTCAGGTCGCACATGGTGACGCGAGGGAAGCGCGGTGACGCCGTCCAGTCGGTGCCGTTGATGATCGCCTGGATCACCTCGATGCCGTACAGGTTGAACGACTGGCCGAGCATGGCGTTGAGCAGAAAGAGCTGGCAGACGGCGTTCGCCAGTATGATGACCTTGACGAAGAGATAGAGGCTGATCAGATAGTTGCCCTTGCGACGGCCGCACATGATGCAGCACGTGCGTGACAGGCAGTGCTTCAGGCTGATCGTGCATCCGGTTGAGATATCGCGCTGTGCGGACAGGTATCTGCAGATAAACAATTGTTAGATATTAATTACACACAATTTCTACATTTCTTACGCACAAGCAAACCTGCTAGAATTATATTTTTAACGTTCCACACTAAAATGGTTTTAGCATTGATACAACCCTCTGGTAAACAGTCATTCGGTGAAGATGGTTGTTTGGTCAAGTGTAAGATTGTTTATCAGTTTATTGATACAATGCATCACATGCCAATAAAAAGGAAAGAGAAAAACAATGTCCAGAAGACTTACAATGTGCTGGAAAGACAACAGAAACAAAGGCAAAAGAAAACTTGGACAAAAGCGTCTCTGAATAGTTATTCGGTGAGAGGCGTTACATAGATGTATTCAGGGGCGCCGTTAGGCGTACGCACTTACGCAAGTGCGTACAGCGCGGAAAGGCAAAAAAATTAACAAATTGTAAATTAAAGCGTGAAATATTATAAGCGATGAAATTCTATTGAATCAACTTTAGTAGTGGACCACGTACACTTCTCACTCACTGCCTGCCCATTAAAGATCGTCATAACAGTTCATAACTTCATTTCGCGTATTCCTATTTTGTGCAAGTTGTGCGTACAGGAAAAAGTGCGTACAGAAGTTGTGCGTACAGAAAAAAAGTGCGTACAGGAAAAAAATCCTGGCGGCGCCGCTGGATGTATTGATACAATACAATACAAAAAACATGGATGGGATTTGACACGTGATAAAAAAAAACATTTTTCTTACCCATCATCTCCATACACTTGGCATCAGGAACAAATCAAAATGATTACTGTTGGGTGTAAATGTGTGCAAGGCTGTTTTTAAGGAATTTTTTGAACTGCACAACCCCTTCTTTCCTTTCCCATCCTCCATGGTAAATTACTTCCAATCAGAGGACAATGACCTTTTTGCTAGTTTTAACTGTACATTTCTACAATTGCACAAATCCATTTAGAACTGCACATTTTGTGTACAACTGCACGTTAAAAAAAGCCTGAATGTGTGTATGTGTGTTGATAATTAAGAACATTTGAACTGGCTGTGTCTACATTGAGACAGCAACAAATTGAAAAAAAGGTTTTACTAAGCCTTTGTACTTGTAATAGTCATAAAGAATAATCACATTCCCATTTGATGTTTAAGGTAAGTCTTTCAGTTTGAAAAATGAGCTTAATGAAACAAATGCATACAACTAATATTAACCCCAATTTGGTCAACAAAAGGGATTCCATAGAAATTACACTTAACAATAATTTGCATAAAAAAACTCATTTATGTATAATTTAACACAACTTAATGCTAAAGAGACTGAAACATTTGCTCCAGTTGCAAAGCAGACATGACGCTAACTGGCAACATTAAGTGCACGTGTCTGCGTATGCATGTATCCTGTGGGCACTTGTACGAAGGTAAGTGGCTTGCCAAGTGTCACCATCTAATTATTTTCACGATCAGTTAAGACGAAATTCAACTACAGCTGTGCCAACGTGTGCATAACGAACCAAACACCTGTCGTCACCTGTCATCATGTCTTACCTGTCCATCTGCTTAGTCATGTATCTCAGAGTCTTCTCTCTGTTCTCCGACATCTCCGTGTTCGTGAACGTCTCACCAGCCTCAACGATGTTGTTGACGTCAATCCCCGATCGGCTGTTCAGCGTCCTCCACAGCACGATCGGCATGTAGAAGAGAAGGGCTTCGATGAGCAGGAATATCGGAACCCACTGGTAGTAGGGAACCATCGCCCTCTTGTGTGACTCGTGCTCCTTTGGCACGTAGTCTTCGTATGGCAGGTAGTACGTATTGCGTATCCAGCAGTAGTTGTTAGTGTACTCCTCGTGGTTCCCTGTGAAGTGCGCTGGAACCCAGCACTGGATCGGATCGCCAACGTACTGCTTCGTTGACACGAGGATCGAGAAGAGGATCATAAGTCCAGCGGTGTAGCGGTAGTTGAGACGATCCGAAAAGTCGTCGTCGTTTCGCGACT
Organism: Lumbricus terrestris; assembly: GCA_949752735.1. Taxonomy (NCBI): domain Eukaryota; kingdom Metazoa; phylum Annelida; class Clitellata; order Crassiclitellata; family Lumbricidae; genus Lumbricus; species Lumbricus terrestris. The sequence continues at coordinate 44,795,711 of OX457036.1, forward strand.
TGGATTGCGGAATGCCGCCGATCACACCGATGATCTTGTCCATTTTGCGATGTCACCCCTAGAACAGCAGACAGCTTTTTATTGAAACTAGTCTCATTTAGCCAGTTGAACAAGAGAACAGAATGTATAAAAGCTGCATGGCTAGCATGTTCAACTGTCAGCCAAGAGGTCAAAATCCCTTTCAGTGCAGACATTCAAGATTTCTATTCCACTTGCTGATCCATACTGAACCCTTTTACACGACAGGTGCATTGATCACAACTCATCAGTGGCCACAGTCACACAGCAAATGAGAGGACTGGCTATTCACCTGCATTCAGTTCCACAAGTCTAGAAAATAAATTGTTGAAACTTCACAATCATGACCAATGACCATCTCTCTGGGAAAGTTAAATGGTCTGCGCCTCTCCTTCTACACTTCCTCTACTTGGCAAGGTCAATCAATTTAATCTAATCCTGAGAATCAAACAAACACATGAAACGTTATACTGCTTCTTTAGTCTAGGCATACAAGAGTTGGTGGCATGTCTCCCTACTGCACAGATGTTTAATTTAAGTAGTTGAAGGACTCATTTAGGTATCAGAGTAAGCGCAGCAGAAATCATTGCAAGTTTGTCATGAAAACTTCGCACATAATATATATTCTCTACACAAAACATTGAAGAAAAATCATTCAATGCTAGAAAAGGACTTTTAGAAACATGAATATCAGATAAGTATTTATAATAGAACAGCCCCTTAAGCTATTCCTGGGACAATCAAGGGTATAAAGTGTTAATGACTTCATTTTCATAGCATTGTGGTGGGAAGTTGATCCTCTCCCTCACCGTCTCATCCTCCCACTGACCGTATATGGTCAGCATATACTAATTGCAGCGGCTTTGGTTAGGGAAGAATTATTCAGGTCAGAAATTATCTTAAACCAAATTTTTGCTATGGTAGGAATTTGAACCTCTGACCTGACAATCCAACACACAGACATTACATTATTGAACAATGAACACCCCTATGAAGTCACAACCAAAATATAATATCCGTAGTGTATAATATGTAATGATATATACATATAATCATATATATATATATGTATGTATAAGGGAAGAAAATCGAAGCGTTTGAAATGTGGACATGGAGGAAAATGGAGAAGATCAGCTGGATGGAACACAAAACAAACTAGGAAGTTCTGGAAAGGATTGGAGAGGAAAGAACAATGATAAAAACAATCAGAGAAAGACAAAAGAAATGGATAGGGCATATGCTAAGAGGAGACAACCTAGTAAAAACGGTGATAGAAGGAAAAATGGAGGGGAAAAGAACAAGAGGAAGACCACGACAGATGATGTTGGACACGATGATGACGAGGATTGGATACCAAAAACTAAAAGAGAAGGCCCAGCAGAGGGAGGAGTGGCGACATTGGCCTAGTGTTTAAATCCACCATACCTTCAAGCCAGCAATTGAGAATGAAGCTGTAATAGCATTCATATGGTCAGCATTAATTATGCTCTTGTTGTGTGCCTACTTTCTAACATGCCCAGGTCATGCTCCTTTGGAGATGGTGGTCATTTTGACCACCATGTACTTACCCCCTACCCCACTCCAACTCCCCCCTAATCCAGCCCCCTCCAGCTCTCCCCCACTCCAGCTAAGTGCCACAACACAGGCAAGTCTACTCTGTTGATCTTGCAGGGTCAAATGAGCTCAGGGATTGGGTACTTGGTCTAATTAGATCCACATAGAAGACACTCACTGCAGTCTGAAGTCCACCCTTAAAGTAAGTACTAAAGAAACTGCATGTACCACCACCAACACCAACACTAACAAATTAACAATCCAGATGTCTGCATTAGGCCATTGATTGTAAGCTATGCACTGTTCCCACTCTGACAGCCATAGGCGGAGACCTGCGCCGAGAATTGGGGGGGACGGAAAGACGCGAGATTTTCCGAAAATTTCTGACGACCGGCGAAATCTCGGAAAATTTTCTATTTTCGCCGCCCAAACAAGTCTTGACGCTCAAACATTGGGGGGGACAAATGCATGGGCCGTCCCCCCCAACACTTTTATTGGGGGGGACCGTCCCCCCCTGTCCCCCCCTAGGTCTCCGCCACTGCTGACAGCGCCAGTAACAAGCCTGGCTAAAAGAGGAGGGTGACACTAAATCATCTGTGAAAAATGACAGTGTCCTTAAACAAGAAGAAATTTTTTAACGAAGTTAGACCCTGCCACTGTTCATTTTCTGACAGTGCTGTTTTTAAGGAATTTTTAGAACTGCACAATCCCTTCTTTTCTTTCCAATCTTCCCTGGTAAATTACTTCCAATCGGAGGACAGTGACCTTTTTGCTAGTTTTAACTGTACAGAAGTGCTTCTACAACTGCACAAATCCGCTTAGAACCAGGGCCGGCCTTAGCCCAAGTGGCGCCCTAGGCAAGGCATACATTTGGCGCCCCAGGCATAGGCCTGTATTTGGCGCCCTTAGTTTCCCACTCAATTGTTCAACCCACGTTAGAATCTAAACTTTCTAAAGATGAATTAGGCAGAGCCGGTATACCCTTACAGGGCCGTAGCCAGGATTTTATTTCGGGGGATGTTTTCTTGACCGTGAATTTTGAGGTGCGTACACGCTGCGGGCGACTTTTTTGGGCGAAATTTTCTGACGACTTTTGGTAGTCGTCGAATTTTCTGACGTCCAAAAACCACTATTTTCCGCGATTTTCGACTATTTTCTGCTCAAAATTACATTACACACCGTCATGTGCTAGCAAATGCATAATTATTTCATGTTTACATTACTTCATTGGGGGGGAGGTGTTCAAACAATCAAAACATCCCCTTAGCTATGGCCTTGTAGACCTACGCTCAACTGAGTAATTCATTATAATTTCTTTATTAGTACACTGAAGGCTGGATAATATTCAATTTTTGTGGAGAATGGTATAAGTTAAAAAATATTAAAATGCACTCTTTTGGAAATGGCGCCCTCTTTATGGAAATGGCGCCCTCTAGAACTTGGCGCCCCATGCAACTACCTGCTTTGCCTATGCCTTAGGTCGGCCCTGCCTCTATTAGCTACTGTCCTTTCTTCATCGTCGTCCCTATACTAGACTATGCTATTTCAATCTGAATAAAGGGCGGGCTGTAATGTTGTAATCTCATCTTCATACTCAGCAAGACCCACTCCCATTTCATACATTTCATTTCTTGCAACATCTTCACTATCGAAATTGAGCGTCGCGTATTTTAACCTGTCTCCTAAAGCAAAGAGTACGGAATGTCGTTAAAAATTGAATTTTATTTGTCGAGTTAGAATTTATGCAGTCCTTGAGATTGAATTAGGCCAGCCTGACAGGTGCAAAGAATCCATAATTATTTTAAATTCTTTCCATTAGCGAAAGTTTTGAGTTTAAAAGAATATAGTGTAAGAAAAAAAAGTTTCGCCGGTGCCGCGGCGCCCCCCAAAGACTGCGGCGCCCTAGGCAACTGCCTACTTTGCCTATGCCTAAGGCCGGCCCTGCTTAGAACTGCACATTTTGTGCAAAACTGCACGTTAAAAAACCTGCAGTCCCAAGCCTGAAGAAGGGATGAGGGTAACACTAATCTTCATTGATGTGACAGTGTCATTAAACAGTAACAAGCCATAGTTCTCAAAAGTTAACTGGCAATGGGAAATATTGTTGGCTCTAGCAGAGGTAGTAAAGCTCACAGTACTATTTATTCTAGTCTTCATTGAGGCACCTTGCTGATAACTTCGGCCAAAAACCAAATCCTCAATACAAAAGAGCTCAGTTTCAATTAATAATATTTAGTCATGAGATACAAGTGCTGTATAAACAACAAAAGACAGAGTTTCAATTTGACCTAACAAGTAATTAAATCTCTCACATAATTATAGTTGGAAAAATTATCATTGGAAAATGTACATCATCCCCCAGGCATAATATCAGGCTAGTATATAATTCCCTCAATAACATATAAAAACGTTTTTAAGGCAAATAATTATTCAGAGTTTTACAGGACATCAAATATATATATATATATATATATATATATATATATTCAGCCTATGTCATACATATATATAACATATATATATTGTAAATATAGGTATATTACATATTACATACATTATATATATATATATATATATATATATATATTCTCACATGCAATGTTCTACAGACATGCATGCATGCATACATACATTGTATGCATACAGGCAGTCATACATGCACACATATACATATACATAGGTCTGCATTCCACATAATTATATACATACATACATACATACCTGCATCAAGGTCTACCAATAAGATAAAGAAACAGGCTAATATCAGAAGGAATTTTGTCCGGAGTGGCTGGTTATGTCCAGAGGATTATGTCCTACACTCATTGTCAAAACTTCGGTTAAAGAATTAGGCCTATTTTTATATAGCCGCACACGCACCATTAACGCGACTTTTGTCACACGTTGTTCGACACGTCGGAGAAAAACAAACGCTGGTTACGAAATAGGCCTAATGCCTGCTCAAATAAACAATTCACGTGCACATTTACTAGGCCTAACACGTTTTACTTCTAAAACATTTGCGGCTTTTGCGCACATTTGAATTATTTCGTGCAAATCTTGATGCTGATTGCTGAATGGCGTCTATAGCCTGTCCACTCGCGTCTTTGTCTGTGAGGCCGCGGTCACGCGGTGGTCTTTGTTCTTAACGACCGCGTGACTGTTAAAATCAGAAACTAAACAACAACCAGCGAAACGGGTCACAACGCTTAAGACGATTAAAGTTTTGCAAATCAAATACAGTTTTACTTCGACCATCAACGACAAATTGGTGTGAGGTCGACGACGACGACAGTTTTCGCTAAATTCTCCAAAACTTACCTGATCGGTTGATGAAGACGGATGGCTGTGAAGACGAAATCTGCGCAACGACCTCCTTCTTCTTCCGATGGAAAACAACTTAACAAGACAAGTCCTAATTGAACTTCGGACGAATATCGAAAGACGACGACGAAGATGACAACAAAACAAATCAAGTCTCGCTTGGCAATGTTTGGACTTTTTTAGCCTAAAATGTTGTGTAGTAGGCCTATAGTTTTTAAGAGCCTATCGAATGCTTCGTACGTTTCTCACCCACGGCTGGCTCTCCTGTTTCAATTGGATACTGCGACTAATTCCTAACCACAACGACCGCTGCTGCTGTAATTATCTCCTTTATCCGGCTGTGACAAGGCGCCAAGCAGGTTGGCCAAACAGCCTGCTGCCTCCTATCATTTGCATACGGGCAGAATTGGCTCTACGGCCTCCTCCCTCCCCACCCTCCCTCTGTCATTCCCGCACCCTTTGCAACAGACGCAGCGACCTCGTGACCCGACCCGACCGTTGCCCCAGCCGATTGGCAACGTTAGGCCTACACAGCCTCAGCCCCCGCGTCTACCATTTCGCACCCTCAGAGCTTGGCTTTCAGCAAACGCAGAAAATTGGACCCGGCTTGTGTTGTCGTCCCGCATTCCGCTATCGTACATGTGGTTTGGGGTTTTACTTTACCGAGACGAGGGTAAAGGTGTGGGAGGGTTGCAAGCAACGAAGGAACTGCAGACTGCTATGGAAGAAAGTGGGGGTAGACTACTAAGAATTGGAGCGAGGTGTTATCACAAACGAACTACATTGCGTCATATCCGCCACCTTTTTGTAAAATAGCCTGCTGCTTCCTAAGCCAACCACTAACGCGTAGAACTCTGAAATTTCAATTCCAAACAACTTTTATTGGGTTGACTTATCACCGTAAATAGGTTATCGCTTCATTAAACGACAGCACAGAGCAAAGGAATAACAAGCCGGAAACCTTAGACTCGTTACGTGACATGGCAAAGAATCAAACTACACTGTCTACACAGATGCAGACAGGCAGATTGTAGCACCAAAGTGCACAATGTTACGCTAACACGATACGTCCCGCGGACTGTTGATTGGAAGACTGTCTGATTGACAGACTAATTGACAAACTGGCGTGCAGACAGAATGATCGAGTGTGATGCTCATTGCTCATGAAAGGCTGGGGGAATTGAAACAGAACCAGAAATTGCATCTAGACCTAAATTCACCTAATGTAAAATATTGTGAATATCAGAATATCATTGTGGGGTCACAATTTGTAGAGGTCGTTCAAATGACCTCTGGCGATATTGAAAAGCAACCATGAAGACAGTTGTACGTTCGATTAGTATATAGGTCCTACTCGTTCACGATGTCATGGGTCCCTGTGTCATTTGTAATTTTTTACCGTTACAATTGCTCTTATAACTAGGCTATATTGTGAACTCAACTCATAAAGGTTCCGTAGCCTATACATATAGGGCCTATCGTCCGGAAACCCCTTTCCCAATCTTCAAAGGCACAGTGCCCTTGGGCCCATCCTTAAGAGTCCGCCTGCATAGCCATACCGTAACTCAGACATTTCGTGTTGGTTACCGTGAATTTCTTCAGTCTTGCATGCATAGGCTATTGTTAGTTTTGTGTTCTGTGGGCTATAGAATGACAAGCGTGTCAAAATTCCCCCATTTCGTGTCATCAGATTATGACCACACGCACTAGGCCTACATGGTCTAGTCTGGCTGGCAGTGCCGTCTTAAGGCACAGACACACAAGGCACGTGACTAGGACCCGCGCAACAGAGGACCCGCGGCGTCACAAAAATTATAGGCTACATTGCGACCACGTAATTAGGCTACAATACGCTAACACTGCGTAACAATACGTTGTAGCCTATAGGGCATTGTTTAGAATTAGGGTTTACAGACAGACTATAGGCTATATGAATGAGACTGACAGAATGAGGCGGAAAATAGGTTACGTCTAAAAGTTAGGGTCTATGCTATGTAGGCCTAGGGCCCGAGCCGCCCGAAACTAAAAACGGCTCTGCTTGCTGGCCCATTTGAACGTTGTGCGCAGGTGATGACAATTAAACTTGTGTACGATATTTAATATCTGGGTATACCACTATTATCAAGGTCCGCTTAGTTCAGGTTGCTTCGTTTCAGGTTTTTGCTTTGTCACCGTGTGTTTACAATGGCATAGGGGCTACTTTAGGTTAAGGCCACGGCCACCATCGAATAATTAAATTGGCCCACTTTGGTTCCCTAGTCAATAGTCATAGCGGGATTCATTACCTCTGTAAGGCTTTCTTTCATTATAGCCGTGTTGCAATGATATGCAAACTTGATTTCCTTGATTTGGTCGAAAAATTCACCATTTCGATTTGATTTGATTTATTCATGGGGCCTTAAGACCTCAAACGACGTGGCACCCATTCGAACAGTCAGGGATCCAAATAATCGTAGGCCTAAACGTAATCGTAATCTCGAGATTTCTTCTGCGCCCACAAAGCGGAGTCACGGGAACCAGCTTATTCACAGGCGCTTAAGCTAATCAAAACAACATCGATAGGCAAGAGGGTCAAGATCATGAGATTCAGGCAGGCAGGACGGACGGACGGACGGACGGACGGACGGCTAAGGTGGGTGATGTTTGGAGTTGAAATGGTGAGGGAATTGAAGGATCTGATGGGAAAACAAGGAATCAGGATAGGATTTGTGAAAAAGCAGTTTTCAGTTTTGAGTGAAATATCTCTACGGAGAGATTTTAAGATATGAGGTTTGGGCGTGTGGGTTCGGTGAATCAGAGTGCTGTAAAATGTAAATTAATTGAAAACTGAACGTGGTTATTTTTGTCGATGACATCCGGTTGTTGTAGTGCTATAAAACGGTGTAGACCTACATTTGACATTTACATTCTACAGTTGACTATAGGGTCTTCCTAATTTCAGCGCCGCACTCACACGCTGTTGACCTTTGCGGCTTATCCGCGAACTGCTACCGTACCGTGTAGCCTACCATTGACCAAAGCAATGGGAGACGAGGGCAGACCCATCATAGACCTCAGTCATTAAAACGGAAGGTGGGGGACTTATTGTGCATAGTTTAGAACTGTCGAAAGTGACTCATCCTACCTGTTACAGAATAACTTAGCATTCGTTACAGGTGTCGGTTGACAATGTGAATGGACAGATGGTTTGACTTGAGCAGCCATGCATTCATGCTTCGTATGTTTCCGAACAGTCATTTGCTTCTCCGTATACCTACGACCGTCTGCTCATAACCATGCCATCCGCTGTATACGTGCGACTCGTTTGCGACTACAGGTTTAACATGGCGAACATAATGCAATGTGTCGAACAGCTTAAAACGAATAAATTTGTCATCGGTCTGTGAACGTGACATACGATAGCACCACGCGGATCAGAGGAGTCAGTTCGGTGGAACCGCTCTGGTTCAACTGCCGCAAAAAGACATCTGCATGAAAATAATACCCTTGACCACATTTGCATAGCCTATGCCAATAAATTATATACACAGAATCATACACGCCATGCAACTTCATGCAAACACAGACTAAGTTTGGTTTACAGTAGAAACTGAACAATGTAGAGGCACAGGAAGTGACACGTACAGGACGAAGCGGAATCTATACGTAGAGTGCGCATGCGCAGTGGGTCGGGTCACAAAAGGTCAATTCCACCAAAATTGTACACACGAAACGCGATGTTTTGACAGTTACAATCGATCAATGAACTTAATCTAACGTAGGCTACCATTATAGGCTACTCCTTAACACATTCACATAGATTTTGAATGCATAGTTTTAATGTAGGCCTATGATATATAAATAGGCCTATACACCTTAAAATTGTCAGCTAATGTAATGTAATTATCGATAAACAATTAGAGAAAAACCATTTTTGTATGTGTATGCCTCATTTCCAGCTGATGATATCGTAGCCGGGTAGGCCAGGGGACAATGTCTTACTCGAGAGGGGATAGTGTCAGAGGGTAGGCCTATAAGACTTAATGTCCATTTACCACGCAGGCCTACCAATTGGTCAGATTATAATTGACAAGAACCACCCGACATGCTCCGATCACTTGATCGGTAAACGGACATTTCCCCCCCTGGACATTTCCCCCCCGGACATTTCCCCCCCGGACATTTCCCCCCCCCCCCCGGACGTTTCCCCCCTACCCTAGGACATTTCCCCCCCCCCGTATGCGGAAACCATTGTTTTTATGGTCTTCAACATATGAAAAAGCGCTTGAGAAATGGAAGCTGGATGAAGACCTTTTACATGTGAAATAGAAGCTGGATTGATGCAAAATGCAAGTTAAATAGAAGCTGGATGAAGGTATTTTTAGATCTGAAATAGAAGCTGGATTGATGAAAAAATGCAAGTTAAATAGAAGCTGGATGAAGGTATTTTTAGATCTGAAATAGAAGCTGGATTGATGAAAAAATGCAAGTTAAATAGAAGCTGGATGAAGGTATTTTTTGATCTGAAATGGAAGCTGGATTGATGAAAAAACGCAAGTTAAATAGAAGCTGGATGAAGGTATTTGTAGATCTGAAATAGAAGCTGGATTGATGAAAAAATGCAAGTTAAATAGAAGCTGGATGAAGGTATTTTTTGATCTGAAATGGAAGCTGGATTGATGAAAAAACGCAAGTTAAATAGAAGCTGGATGAAGGTATTTTTAGATCTGAAATAGAAGCTGGATTGATGAAAAAATGCAAGTTAAATAGAAGCTGGATGAAGGTATTTTTTGATCTGAAATGGAAGCTGGATTGATGAAAAAACGCAAGTTAAATAGAAGCTGGATGAAGGTATTTTTAGACCTGAAATAGAAGCTGGATGAAGGTATTTTTTATCGTAAATAGACGCTTTATTGATGAAAAAACGCAAGTTAAATAGAAGCTGGATGAAGGTATTTTTAGACCTGAAATAGAAGCTGGATTGACTTAAGGGGGGGGGGGAAATGTCCGGGGGGGGAAATGTCCTAGTCGAAATCGGGGGGGGGGGGGGGGGGAAACGTCCAGGGGGGGAAATGTCCGGGGGGGGGAAATGTCCGGGGGGGGAAATGTCCAGGGGGGAAATGTCCGCCATTCCACTTGATCAGCACTACAGACCTTTCATGCCATTATCCAATTACAGTTCAACAGAGTTGAGTTGTATTAGGAACATTCAGTGTGAGTCTGTATGATTGTACACGTAATATAATGTTCAATGTCTTTATACTGAACTCTGCACTGTATCCAATTTTCTCTACGTAATATTGTGTAATTACTTTCCTGTATATCTTCGTTAATGCAGGCTATTCAAAATGCAAATCCTATATTTTCATTTCCATATATATATATATATATATATATATATATATATATATATATATATATATATACAATATGTATATACATATGCATATTGTATGTGTGTGTATATATATACACATTCAATCGTTGTTTATTTGGTTGTCTATCGTAGGCTATATGTATAAGTTTTCTGAACGAAACCAGCCATGCAGGAATTAATCAGATTTACACCAATATCTGATAACAAACCAAGCAGTCAAGCACTGAGTATAGGGCGATAGGAAAGGTCGATAAATCCCGTAAACTTAGACCCATACCGCCATACAGGCTTTGGACCGGCGTCTGGATCACAGGGCGTGCACACTAATTAAGCAATCATTTAATTAGACATATGAGACCCATGCAATGGCATGCATGCACGGTCAATTATTCCGAGTCCTTGTTGCGATTGATTGGATAATGGGTATAGGCCCTAATGCTATATATATATATATATATATTACCAAGTAACGTAGCCTTTAGACTAATAGAGTTTGTCAAATGCCAAAATCAAGGCATTTGAAAGTGAAATGTACCAATTCATGGTCCAAATGCACCAGAATTGCCTGTCCAATGCAAAAAGAGGTATTCTAATAGTTAATTATGTAGAGCAAGTAAAGTAAGTAGAGTCAGATACCGGTAGGCCTATAACAAATTTTTTTGTTTAAATGTCGGCAATAGCCTACGCGCAGGTTTATGGAATTAAGCCTGGAATTAATCAAGTAGGCCTAAATTGGAAATATCTGATAGGACTAAAGAGCCTTGGAAGGTTTAAATCGCACGGGACTTGGCCCCCCCCCCCGTCGATTCAGTGGCGGTTGTTTCCCGAAAATTTGGTCGATGACTAAAAAAAAAAGGTCATCAGTTTTTCGGCGGATGAAATGGTATTTTTCCCCGGAAAATTTGGTCGATGACTAAGAAATTTTTCTCCTGTCTCACAAGACCAAAAATTTTGGCCCCCCTTCGAAAATTCCTGTATTCGCCCTTGTTCCCATGTCAAAATAAAAATTTCCTTGCTCAGCCCCCCCAAAATGAAAAGCATATGCAGGAGATTTCGGCCGAATGACTAAAAAACCGGAATATTTTCCTGAGATTTCGACCAAATGACTAAAAAAGGTCGTCAGAAATTTTGGGCAGCTGGAAATGGAAAAGTTTTCCGCGGGAGTTCAGCCCCAAAACTGAAATCCTGGCACCGCCACTGCCTAGCTGTTCTCAGAACGGTGATGTCTGGTCGTCACCTTATTTTAAAGTGGCTATCACACAATTTTTGTCCTATCATATGCCAGCATGTATTTGACGGGTGTAGGACATTAGCCCCCCGGACATAAGCCCCCCGGACATTAGCCCCCCGGACAAAAGCCCCCCGATTTTGGGTAGGACATTAGCCCCCCGGACAAAAGCTCCCCGGACATAAGCCCCCGGACATTAGCCCCCCGGACAAAAGCCCCCCCCCCCGATTTTGGGTAGGACATTAGCCCCCGGACAAAAGCCCCCCCCCCCCTATGTGCAAATCGTATAGTACCGTAACTGATGACTTGTCACTGGCATTCACATGCAAACGAAAGTTCTTAGTGTCATTTAGGTCCTAATTGTGTCAGTAGGCCTATAGACTTAGACTTGAAATGAACGATTAGGAATCCTATAGGGCCTATACAGTCTATTTGTTTAGTGTCAAACAAAGGTTTGTTAACGTCAGATAGGCTACGTCTCAGCTTCGTAGACTTATTAGCGTCGTTTCAATTCAAAATTAGATTCAATACATTAGAGAAATAAACGAATGGGAATCGTATACAGTAAGTAGACCTACTTGTTAGTGTCAGTTTTGGCTACTATGAAGGTTTGTCAACGTCAATTAGGCATTAAACTTTTATCTAGATTTCATAAACTTTGGACTTCCAACTCTTTTACATTTATGAGAGACTTTACACAATGAGTTGTTCCCGTCGTTCTGAAATTAGTGCCTTTAAATGTTTTATAATTATGCATAGGCCTCTTGTTACATTTTGTGCATCATTTTAAGGTAATGATGTCATAGACTAATGTCCTACTTCGGGGGGGCTAATGTCCGGGGGCTAATGTCCGGGGGGGCTTTTGTCCGGGGGGCTTTTGTCCGGGGGGGCTAATGTCCGTTCCCCGTATTTGACAACACATTAACAGCGTTGTTTTGGTGTGCCATAACTGTGTTGCAAGGCTACAATCACGGCGTTAAGATGCTTAATTGTAATCTACAATGCTTAAAATATCGATATTCAATACGGTGTTATTGGATCGCTATCATTTGACCTTCTACAAATTATAATAATCCGATGTAAACTTGTTCCAAGCACGCACCATATAGACCTGTACCTAGCCTACTTAAATAGGCTAACCCAAACCTTTTTTTACTGACGGAACCTTTCTCAAAGTACTAATTTTGCTTGAGCAACCGGCGCGTTTCACCCGTCCAGGATTTCAGTTTAGAAGAAATATTCTTACACGTCGGCCTAATAAATTGTAACCTGCGATATTGGGATATTTAGATTTAGCGCTAGATTAGATCTTAAACTTTTAATGTTAGTTACTAGGCTAAATAAAGACCTTTGAATTATATCAATAGTTCTTTTTTATCATCGTTTTAAAGGAAGAATAGGGGTTGAAGTTTAACCCAAAAAACCCGTCCACCGTAAAACAGTCTTGACTAGGCCTCCAGCACAATGAAAAACAAACGGTCAGCCTACTACGGACGCCCCCACATCCACATGAGAACGTTTGATATGCGTACAGTCGGCAGACAATAGCAGAGGTCATCAGAGGTGAGCAGGTCAAAGAGGGCGCAGTCGTCTGAAACCCGATTAAAGCGGTCAGAGTTCATGCACTCGCTCACCCACGCACCCACCCACGCACATCAACTGAACAAAGACCCTCTGTGCATCGTATTATTTAGGAAGTAGGCCCTAAAGATCCTTTGCATAATTGTTGTCATCAGAAATAGAAAATTTGACGACCTAGCTACTCCTGTCAGTGGCGGCGCCAGGATTTCAGTTTTGTAGCTGAAGCCTCGCGGAGGAAATTTTCCATTTTCCATCCGCAAAATTTTCTGATGACCTTTTTCTTAGTCATCCAGTCGAAAATCGTGGAAATATTTCAGTTTTGCATGTAAAAAACCCGGATGGCCGTTTTTCTAGAGGGGGGGGGCTTAGCCCCCCCGTTGCCTTTTATAGGCTTTGCCGTCCCAGATTCCTGCTCACTGTGAGGGCACATCCCACAGAATCTGAACAAAAGGACACATGAAACGTATAATTATTGGCTTTGTGCTATGGACATTTTATTGTGACGACATAGCTTTGTTCTAAAAAAACACTATTATTACCTCAGTAGTTTTATTGGACATGATGATGCTCATTATCAATTTGTTCTATAATCTATCGCCTTCGTATTGTACGGCTCATCGTTGTCATGAAATTTTGCTGCGTCACTAACGTCGTGCATGGGCAAGTTGCTGTGACATCTCCTTGGTCTACAGCAGTATAATTATTGTTACGTCATTAGCTATATGTATTGTGTTACGTTGTTAGGGAATTGGGTAATTCCGTCGTATGACGATTTTTCTCTTTGTTTTACCAACACTAATGTAGGCCAAGTATTGTTACGTCACCAGCTATGTGTAGTGTCGTGTCACGTTGCTACGATACTGGCGTTCCCCAAACACTATTGTTACGTCATCGACTCTCCATGTTGCAGACTTGATGCAAGGACGATAGCTTTAATTGTGACTGGACTTTTTAATTGCTGACGTAATGTATTTGCTAAATAGAAATAGATCAAACAGATAACGACTCACGGTTTGTACAAATGTTGCCAACCTCTGTTGTGGTGTACACAATCAAATTGCGCAATTTTAAAATTCGTCACATAGCGCTTGAGTTCCAGTCAGGCGAGGTAGTCTAGAAAGCATTTAAACAAGCAAGAAAAAATGTCCAACTAGAATTTCTGGCTAATTTTGAGATGAACGATCATCATGAACCTGCCTGTAATTGAAACCCAATAGGGCACACATGTGCGGCGAAAGTTGTGTACGAAGGGTATAAGCCTACTAATAGGAGTGGTTTCAAATAATTTGTTCCGAGTTTTGTTTGCCATTTTTCCGATAAGAATTAACATTATAATAATAATAAGGTTTTGAAATTGTTCTTTTGCATGAGTGGGTCCTCTTCGGTTGAACATGCCTTAATACGCCTCCAGACCAGTGTTTAATCCAGAGTTCCAGAGTCCAGACGTCTCTGGGTGGCAGAAGTTCCCCAAGGAGTGACATTCCCCACCATCAGAAAAATTTGTGAGGTGCTATACGTAGGCTTACCACTACCTCCACCCCCATAAAAATTAAATGTGAAACAATTCCACCCCAAAAAATTCGACAAGTCTTGTTCACATGTATATATGCACAAAACTGGTATATGTATCTAAAAATTTGATAGAAAGAGAGACTAAAAAGGTCGTGCTCAATTTTCTAAAGTACCGAAAATCAGTATGCTTTTTTGTAAATTTTTGCCAAAGAAATAAAACAAGGTCATTAGAAAAAATGACCGATCACAAGATGCCCTTGGCACAAAAGCGCGTAGAAAATTGGGCATTTTTCCACATGTGCAATGTGCCTGGTGGACCCGTGGGTTCAGAGTAGGGAGCCATTGGAACTCTGGAAAGTAATCACAGCACCCGGGCTCGCACTAACCTTAAAGCGGCCCTGAACACGGGTGAGCTCACCTCCGACAGATCAGTTTCACATAACCGTATGCAGAGATGTGTTAACTGTCATCTTTTCTTTATTGTACAATACTCGCACGAATCAACGCAGAAGTCGAGAGAACATCAATGGTCACCAGATCACAATATCCACAGGAGTGATTGTATTTGCCTCAGAGATCCAGACCTCGGAGTTCACAACCAGTGAGAGAATATTTTTTCGTTTGGGTAGATGAACCTTGCCTCATTCCAGGGCTTTTTTTAACGTGCAGTTGTACACACAATGTGCAGTTCTAAACAGATTTGTGCAGTTGTAGAAGCACTTCTGTACAGTTAAAAACTAGCAAAAAAGGTCGTCATCTGATTGGAAGTAATTTACCATGGAGCATGGGAAAGAAAAAGAAGGGGTTGTGCAGTTCTAAAAATTCCTCATTCCGGCAGTTTCAAAAGCCTAAAGTTATAGTCTGTTAACAGAGTTAAGAAAGTTTCAGCTGCAAACAAGTTGCTCAAATTCAGCACTTGAACAAGCTGCTGCCCTGTGCTTAGCTTAGAGTAGTGCTAAAAAAATTTAGAATTTACAACTGTGACCATGACCACATCACAGGAAATGTCTATCATTAGGACATCACACACATTGTTAACCTGTATCATATCTCAGAAGCTCGTTTAACATAAACTATTTTTATTGATTAACAACGGTTTCACAAGACTTTGAAGTGCACCTGGCCAAGACATAGGTCGTAATGAAACATTCGCTTCAGACGACCTCAGCAGACCTAGCGCCAACATTGCAGCCCAAACACAGGCAACATTTGATAGGATGATCAAATTAAACACTCATTCATACTGCAACTATCCTCACCATCATTGCTTGGCATGAAACAGCTAAACGAGCGTCATTGAAAAAAAAATCGATAACCACAGCTTATCATTGACTGGTTTCACTAGCACACTCAAAATGATGGGCGATGTAAGCAGGCACCCCAGTGTTCATATATAAACACAGAGATTATTCTCAACCTAGAGATCTCTATGCCTAAAACTCGTTGCACACTAGTGGCACCTAGCACGATAGTTTCAGTTGTGGTGTCCGGTTAGCGTTGCATCTCAGTCATCGTCGTCATCGTTTCTGCTGAGCACCGAAGGAACATCGTCGCCATCATCATCATCTAAACCTTCTTCCAACGTCAGATCATCAATGTCTTGAAATAACGACTCATCCACTTCAACAACTTCACCTCCTAGACGACAACAACAAGGAGCAACCACTTGCATCTTTATGTACATATGACCATTGCTTCATGGCATCTATTTATGTAATATAATTAAATATATATAATATGCATACATATCATATATATTATATGTAGATATAATAAGCTGAAATTTAATGGTTAATAGTGTAAAATGTTAGTCTGTTGGCTACTGTTCAAGCCCATATTTAAATGTAATAATCCTATGAAAAACTTAGTTACCAAAACATAAATTAACCGTTACACAAATTATGTCCCACTACTACGATGAGGCAATCGCTTATTTATTAACTTCTTTTGGTAAAAAATTGTCCTCACACGTTGATTTAGATTTTCAGGTGTGACAAACTTTTTTTATAAATACAATGCGCACAGCCATCTCTTAATAAAGGAATCATGATAATTATCTAATTACATGACATTACATACTCACGGAAACATTTCGCAAACAATATAAGGTAACAGAAACTAAAAGCTTTCACGTTATTCCTGAGATTCAAGCTTTAGACTCAGAATTGAAATCCAGATGTAATGACAATTGACAGTCTTGTCTACACAGGTCAATTATGACAGCATCAAAACCACATCTGAACATGCTAGACTTCAATAACTAATTTTTTGAGACGAACGTAAAGATATTACCTTCCTCTAAGAATCTAACATCGGAATCATCCATTGCATGGTCAGTCATGAATAACTCCTTGCCTATAAAAAAAACCGCACGATTCAAGTTTAACTAACGGAACAGATTAAACAATATTTAATTTACAATCCATGAAACAATTACATAAAATGAATTATTGTTGTAAGAACTCCAGTGATATTTCAGTTCTAAAAATAATTCCCAATTTTAGTTCTATTTCAGTTCTAAGACTCTAATTTCAGTTCTAATTCTATTCCTATTCTGAAAATAATTCCTATTTCAGTTCTAATTCAAGTTCTGAAAATAATTACAGTTTTAATTTAAGTTCATAAATAATTTCATTTCGATGGATCTAATAAAAGTTCTAAAATAATGACAGTTCTGGAATGGGTAAACAATCTTCCACGGCTAAACAAAACTTGTAACTTGTGAAGTCAAATCTCCTATGTTGAGACTTGCGGCCATAATTTCCATCCATCAGCAATGTCTCTTAAAACAAATGTCCGAAGTCAATGGTATGGGTTATGAATCTTGAAATATGTGGAATCCACTGTGTTAAAATCACCTACCCTTAAAATACCCCAGTACAAGCTAGTATCCAAGTGCTACGATTCTGCCTGCGCGCTGCAGTTCGCCATTGTAATGTGTATGTGGTCTCTGATCCATTAATCGACATGTAAATAAAACACTGCACCAGTTCCGAAATCACAGAAATTCCAATAGCCATGCAGCCACAAAATAGCCAAGAGACACCTCTATTCCCCCATCCTCATTTGTCCTATCCCCAAGCATCTATGTAGGTTAGATCCTTAATGTGTATCTAGAAGTCTAGGTATTATGACTCTTACCCTATAAGCATAATTATTATTGCCAAGTCTATTGAGGTGTCAAAATGTCAAACTCGATTTCAGCTTTATGCGTGCCACTGTGATTATGTGTGTGTATCTATAGGTATCTATGGGCTCATGTTCATTCACCCTCGCCTTTCCCGTACCACCATATAGGCCATGCATCAAATGCACCTGTAATTAACTTCCTTTGCACTGTGTCCAGCCATCCGTCAAATTACTCAATTGGCAGGTTGTTTGACTAACGATCCTGCGTCTTTAAACTGTACGAGGGCAGTGGGCACCTTTGTTTGAGTGATTCAGAAAGCAAACAAAATATCTTAATTAGTTGTGGCAATATGTTCGAAGATTATTCATCTTAAGGGTTCTCATAAATGGATTGTCTGACTTTAAACAGACTTGCACAGACAACGAATCGCAAAAAATCATCATAGTGTAATAATTTTCGTTCTGAAAATAATTCCTATTTCTATTCATATTTCAGTTCTTTCCGGCGTATTTCAGTTCTAGTTCTATTCTCGTTCTCAAAAACATTCCTAATTTTCGTTCTTATTCACGTTAACGGAAATTCATAATTTTACTTCTTATTTCTATTCCCCTTAATGAAAATATTACTGAAGAACTCCATTAACCAGATCAGTGTTTCTTAATGGTTCCGCGGGGCGAGCACAAAAGTTACGTGAAAAGTTGAGAAAAAGAATTTTTGAGAAAATTTACGGAAAATACAACAGCTTTTGGAAAGGAGCAACATGGTAAAGCTGAAGCAAAACTGATAGCAGTTTAAGCCAAAAAGAACAAAGAAAAAAGCAGATCAAAAAGAGAAAACAGAGAGTGGAGATACAGAGCTAACGGAGGGTGGATTGGAGGGTGTGGAGGAAGAGAGCGATTGGAGGGTGTGGAGGAAGAGAGCGATTGGAGGGTGTGGAGGAGGAGAGCGAATGGAGGGTGTGGAGGAGGAGAGCGAATGGAGGGTGTGGAGGAAGAGAGCGATTGGAAGGTGTGGAGGAAGAGAGCGATTGGAGGGTGTGGAGGAAGAGAGCGATGCATTTCCCTTCCACCTTCCAATCGCCCTCTTCCTCCACACCCTCCAATCGCTCTCTTCCTCCACACCTTCCAATCGCTCTCTTCCTCCACACCCTCCATTCGCTCTCCTCCTCCACACCCTCCATTCGCTCTCATCCTCCACACCCTCCAATCGCTCCCTTCCTCCACACCCTCCAATCGCTCTCTTCCTCCACACCCTCCAATCGCCCTCTTCCTCCACACCCTCCAATCGCCCTCTTCCTCCACACCCTCCAATCGCTCTCTTCCTCCACACCCTCCAATCGCTCTCTTCCTCCACACCCTCCATTCGCTCTCTTCCTCCACACCCTCCATTCGCTCTCTTCCTCCACACCCTCCAATCGCCCTCTTCCTCCACACCCTCCAATCGCCCTCTTCCTCCACACCCTCCATTCGCTCTCTTCCTCCACACCCTCCAATCGCTCTCTTCCTCCACACCCTCCAATCGCCCTCTTCCTCCACACCCTCCATAATCGCTCTCTTCCTCCACACCCTCCAATCGCTCTCTTCCTCCACACCCTCCAATCGCCCTCTTCCTCCACACCCTCCATAATCGCTCTCTTCCTCCACACCCTCCAATCGCCCTCTTCCTCCACACCCTACAATCGCCCTCTTCCTCCACACCCTCCAATCGCTCTCTTCCTCCACACCCTCCAATCGCCCTCTTCCTCCACACCCTCCAATCGCCCTCTTCCTCCACACCCTCCAATCGCCCTCTTCCTCCACACCCTCCAATCGCTCTCTTCCTCCACACCCTCCAATCGCCCTCTTCCTCCACACCCTCCATTCGCCCTCTTCCTCCACACCCTCCAATCGCCCTCTTCCTCCACACCCTCCATTCGCCCTCTTCCTCCACACCCTCCAATCGCCCTCTTCCTCCACACCCTCCAATCGCTCTCTTCCTCCACACCCTCCATTCGCTCTCTTCCTCCACACCCTCCAATCGCCATCTTCCTCCACACCCTCCAATCGCCCTCTTCCTCCACACCCTCCAATCGCCCTCTTCCTCCACACCCTCCAATCGCCCTCTTCCTCCACACCCTCCAATCGCCCTCTTCCTCCACACCCTCCATTCGCTCTCTTCCTCCACACCCTCCATTCGCTCTCTTCCTCCACACCCTCCAATCGCTCTCTTCCTCCACACCCTCCAATCGCCCTCTTCCTCCACACCCTCCAATCGCTCTCTTCCTCCACACCCTCCAATCGCCCTCTTCCTCCACACCCTCCATTCGCTCTCTTCCTCCACACCCTCCAATCGCCCTCTTCCTCCACACCCTACAATCGCCCTCTTCCTCCACACCCTCCAATCGCTCTCTTCCTCCACACTCTCCAATCGCTCTCTTCCTCCACACCCTCCAATCGCCCTCTTCCTCCACACCCTCCATTCGCTCTCTTCCTCCACACCCTCCATTCGCTCTCTTCCTCCACACCCTCCAATCGCCCTCTTCCTCCACACCCTCCATTCGCCCTCTTCCTCCACACCCTCCAATCGCCCTCTTCCTCCACACCCTCCAATCGCCCTCTTCCTCCACACCCTCCAATCGCCCTCTTCCTCCACACCCTCCAATTGCTCTCTTCCTCCACACCCTCCATTCGCCCTCTTTCTCCCCACCCTCCAATCGCCCTCTTCCTCCACACCCTCCATTCGCCCTTTTCCTCCACACCCTCCAATCGCCCTCTTCCTCCACACCCTCCAATCGCCCTCTTCCTCCACACCCTCCAATCGCCCTCTTCCTCCGCACCCTCCAATCGCCCTCTTCCTCCACACCCTCCAATCGCCCTCTTCCTCCACACCCTCCAATCGCCCTCTTCCTCCACACCCTCCAATCGCCCTCTTCCTCCACACCCTCCAATCGCTCTCTTCCTCCACACCCTCCAATCGCTCTCTTCCTCCACACCCTCCAATCGCTCTCTTCCTCCACACCCTCCAATCGCCCTCTTCCTCCACACCCTCCAATCGCCCTCTTCCTCCACACCCTCCAATCGCCCTCTTCCTCCACACCCTCCATTCGCTCTCTTCCTCCACACCCTCCAATCGCTCTCTTCCTCCACACCCTCCATTCGCTCTCTTCCTCCACACCCTTCATTCGCTCTCTTCCTCCACACCCTCCAATCGCCCTCTTCCTCCACACCCTCCAATCGCTCTCTTCCTCCACACCCTCCATTCGCTCTCTTCCTCCACACCCTCCATTCGCTCTCTTCCTCCACACCCTCCAATCGCCCTCTTCCTCCACACCCTCCAATCGCCCTCTTCCTCCACACCCTCCAATCGCTCTCTTCCTCCACACCCTCCAATAGCCCTCTTCCTCCACACCCTCCATAATCGCCCTCTTCCTCCACACCCTCCAATCGCCCTCTTCCTCCACACCCTCCATTCGCTCTCTTCCTCCACACCCTCCAATCGCTCTCTTCCTCCACACCCTCCAATCGCCCTCTTCCTCCACACCCTCCATAATCGCTCTCTTCCTCCACACCCTCCAATCGCTCTCTTCCTCCACACCCTCCAATCGCCCTCTTCCTCCACACCCTCCATAATCGCTCTCTTCCTCCACACCCTCCAATCGCCCTCTTCCTCCACACCCTCCAATCGCCCTCTTCCTCCACACCCTCCAATCGCCCTCTTCCTCCACACCCTCCAATCGCCCTCTTCCTCCACACCCTCCAATCGCCCTCTTCCTCCACACCCTCCAATTGCCCTCTTCCTCCACACCCTCCATTCGCTCTCTTCCTCCACACCCTCCAATCGCCCTCTTCCTCCACACCCTCCAATCGCCCTCTTCCTCCACACCCTCCAATCGCTCTCTTCCTCCACACCCTCCATTCGCTCTCTTCCTCCACACCCTCCAATCGCCATCTTCCTCCACACCCTCCAATCGCTCTCTTCCTCCACACCCTCCAATCGCCCTCTTCCTCCACACCCTCCAATCGCTCTCATCCTCCACACCCTCCAATCGCTCTCTTCCTCCACATCCTCCAATCGCCCTCTTCCTCCACACCCTCCAATCGCCCTCTTCCTCCACACCCTCCAATCGCCCTCTTCCTCCACACCCTCCATTCGCTCTCTTCCTCCACACCCTCCAATCGCTCTCTTCCTCCACACCCTCCATTCGCTCTCTTCCTCCACACCCTTCATTCGCTCTCTTCCTCCACACCCTCCAATCGCTCTCTTCCTCCACACCCTCCAATCGCTCTCTTCCTCCACACCCTCCAATCGCCCTCTTCCTCCACACCCTCCAATCGCTCTCTTCCTCCACACCCTCCAATCGTCTCGTCCTCCACACCCTCCAATCGTTCTTCCTCCACATCATCCAATCGCTCTCTTCCTCCATACGCTACATTCGCGAACGAAGCAAAATTCCAATGAACCTTCACATTCTAACCTCATGTAGTGCATACTGTCAGTAGGATCCACAGATCGTGGTTTTGAAAACAGTGCAAATTAATCCATCACAATATTTTAAGAAAAATAAACTTTCTATAATTTAGGTACGTTGGCTTATAATTATTATTAGTAGACTTTGCTTCCCGTGTGCTCTGCATGATTCAATGCATTTAGTTGGTATTGGGGTTCCGCCAGAAAATATCAGGATGCTAAAAAAGTTTGAGAAACGCTGAACTAGATAATAAAACACCTGCACGGTTATTTCATTTAGCAAATAAAGACTTTTCCAGTAATCAGTCATTCACAACACTTATCAGTCACATAGTGTAAAAAGGTGTAAATAAAATTACTTTGAAATCAAACAAAGAAAATCCCTAAAAAACAAAAAATGAGATAATAAAGATGACTTGCATAAATAAGATGGCTTATATAACACACACTGCCAGGAATTAACACAGTCACTCAAAGAAAAGATGGAACCAAACTAAATCAACTAAAAGAATTTCAAGAGTGAAATAATTCTGGCAACCTGTGAGCTTTTTCGTCCCACTCTCCTCGATTCTGAACTTATGTCGTTTCATTTCAGCCATATCCGCATCGAACTTTGCTTTCCACGTCATAAATGTCTCTACTGTTACTCTTGTGCCTTCGAACTTTTTCTGTCAGAGAAAAGACAAAAGAATTTAAAGCACGCAATTCCAAATCAACAACTAAACCTTGTCCACGAATAAGAAAACCTTAGACAAACTCAAATACTAGCACAATTTCACTACCGGTAAATTAAATCAAACTACAAAGTTTTCTTCATACTTATTACCATCAATATTTTGCATGTATGTCTGCTTAAATTATATAAGACTAGCTGAATTAACCTGGCGTTGCCCGGGAAATATAAATTTTTGTCCCCAGCCACGCCTGACCCCGTTACGACTTCGCCATTCTGACCCCGCCTTCCATCGACCCCGAAAGTTCGGTATTTTGCCCGCACGACTTTTTCTGAAAAGTCACTACCATTCACCGCAACATGCTTTTTTTCATAAATTGTTCTTTGCCACTTAGATAAAGGTAGTTTTTGAAATCTACGCTTCTTTATTCCAATTATTTGCAGCTATATTCACATTATTTACGTCCATAACATTTTTTGCACGGTGCGACTCCAGGCAGGATCACGCTAGGGCACTTAAGGCTCTGATCTCTGGCCCACCAAGGGGCTGGAAGAGACCACTCGGACGACCAAGGCATACATGGACCCGAACGGTCGAGGCGGATCTCCGACGTCTGAACTTTGGGCTGAGCACAGCATGGAGACGAGCACAGGACAGGGTCTCGTGGCAACGAACGGTGGAAACGGCCACGCTCCAGAGAGGGGCTCGCCAATGATGATGATGATGATAACATTTTTTGCTACGCGGTTCGGCCAGATGTGACGTAAAGATTTGAGCTCAAAATAATGACGTCATGAGTTTAGTGAACATACACCGTCTCTAATATATTTAATTTATCATTTTTATAACAGCGAAATTTAAAATATGGAAAGACTTTTGGATCGTGATCTTTATGTTTTTCTCGGGTGGATCAGAAGAAATAAGCCCAGAATAATTTTCACAAATATTTTCGATGGAAGTAAATATCACGCGACCTCAAACTGTCATGCCATTGGCTGTAGGACTCTGCTAGGCAATGAAGGTGATCAACATGAATGGCTTTTGAATCGCTTATCGCGTGGAAGTTAAAATGTTGACATCTCGGGTTATAACTTATAAAGTGAATTGACAGCTGAAAATAGTCGCGTTGAACTACAAATTTGGGTAAGAATCAATTGCAAAATTTTTTTAAAAACGAATCGCTGTCATTTCCGAGCAGGCTCTGGGAAGAAATTCAAAATACATCCATACAAACAGAGGGAATACAAACAGAAGGACAAACTTTGAGACTTATAATATTAGATAATCATGCAAATGTAAATTGAAACTAAGTTATGAAGATGCAATGTCATGTAACGCAATTGCATTCTTCCTAACCTGTTCGGCATCTTCCACCTCTCTCCGGCGGCGATCCAACTCATTCTGCTCCTCCTCCGCCAGCTGCTCCACGATCTGATTGAGCTTCTCCTGCACTGATGAAACGATCGTAAAGACAACAACCATTCCCAGGTTCTCATCTGCCTGATAACAAAGAATTAAATCTTGAGTAACATACATACACAGGAAAATAATTTACAGCACAGACTATCAATTGCCTGAAACAAAACAATTAAATGAAAGCATCTCCTCAAAATTTCTAGATTCTCGGCTGCCTGAAACCCATCTAAATCACAAAACATTTCCGATCACGAGACGACAATAATTGATAATCATTAGTTTTACTACACAACGTTGTCAAATTCTAAGAATGTTCCAAATTAAATGTCAACAATCCTCTGCTCGCTAAAGCAAAGATCAGAATAAATTGACAGCAGGTGTGTTCCATGCGACAGTTACAAAGTTTCTTTAATATTTGAAATGCGAGGAAGCACTAACAGCTATTGGGAAACAAAAGAGCTCATTGTTAAAGTTTCAAAGGGTAAAATCACAGTATGAACTATGAACTATCAGTAATGGTCAGGTCTCTCTCTGTTCTATGTTCAAGTACATCGATATAATACTTGTTTGGCACTTGCAATACATCATACGATTGAAGTTAATAAAAGAAGCACACAATAAACTACTTAGTTCACAAGTTACACCGAAGTGCATGCTTTCTAGTCGCAAACATTGAAAGAAATTGCTTCATACGTACGAGCTCCTTCATATGTTCTTCGAGAGAGATCAGATGTACATCGGTCAGCTTATCAGAATCTGTTATTTCCATTTCTGGAGCTTCTTCAGGATATTTCGCATTATACGTGAACTTAATTGTACATGTCGCTACAATGAAAACATAGCAAAACAATTCCAGCTCTGGAAACGAACTAAACAAAGCTAAAGGCTACACATCATTAACACAACATGCACCAGGAATTCTGGACTAGGTTTCAACCGATTATATTATTTTGCCCCATACCGATTTTGGCCCGCTTTTTTGCGATTCCAGATTCGATTTGATTAATCGGCAGTATATTTTTAAAATTCGTTTTGAAGTACTTACTAATTTAGTATATTTTTAAAAAAAATTGATATCAAGCGTCTAGTAGGCAGACTTGTATAAAAGACCTAACACTTTAAGACCAAGAACAAAACAAGGCAGTTGAATTCCAAGACCAATTCGGTGGGTTACTAAGACCCAAGCTTTTTGGCATTTATTCAACAGGCAATCAGACGTCTCATACTAAAAAATAATAATAACTCATGTACCAGTTTCACAACATGAATGCACAACAATGTTACGTTTTATGAACACAAGGTTTTCAAGCACAGCATTGCCTAGATGTGAATGATGATGATGCATAAAAGGTCCACCATGGCTAAAAACTCTTTCTACAGGAAAGAATTTGTAGGCATACTGTATTGAATTTTCCATAAAATGTGAGAATATCTCGAGCTTCCTGTTTTGACTAGAATGATGCCAGATTTTGGCTTAGATATGCAAAAATAGTGCTGTAGAAGTAGATTAAATTATACGAATTTAAGAAATTAACGCATTAGAATAAATAAGGAGGAGAGTTCATTAATTGATGCTACTCTAAAAATGTATAAAAGTTTACAAAAGTTATGATTCAATCTATGAAATCACAAGAATCTTTTCTAACCATTTTCAGTCTCGTCCCTTGCAACCTGCGACGCCAGAGACAGTTCAAAGACGTGGAAAGGTTCTTTCGACAAAACTGGAATATATTTGAAAAGTCTTCAGCTAGCCATAATCCATGCACATTTAAAAAATCTTAAATATTTCATAATCCCATACAAAATCATAAAATGGCTCACAGACTGAAGATCAAAATCTCTGTTTTATATGCAATGTGATAGTTCAGCATGTGAGAAAGTAGGATTCCAACCATCAAATCATAGCACAAATTGAATGTAATATAAATTAAAAGTCATGTTACACAAGTTCATAAACTTTGCGAGACATGAGTAACTTAAATACTTTACATCTGATTCTATATGCTTCACTCTGCCATTTATGTTGCACGCCATTTAATACAATAGTTTACAAGCTGCCCATCTCGGGCATCCAAAGGGTCCAGCAGATGGTTGTTTTGGGTGTCACCATCTCTGATCAGATTGGCTTTGAGGCTCACATTAGCAGAATATGCTGTAAAGCCCGTCAATCCATGTTTGCTCTGCGTGTTTTAGTCGCCCACGGCCTTCATGGTCAACGTCTGTTTGACGTTGTTAGAGCTACTACCATTGCAAGATAACTTTATGCCTCCCCTGTTTGGTGGGGATTTGCCAATGCAATGGGGGGTAAACGTCTTAACGGTCTTTTAAGAAAATTGACCCGTTCAAGGTTTCTTCCTACCGATTTTCCTATTTTTGACACTCTCTGTTCACTTAAGGTCACTCCATAGAGCTAGAGCTGACTCTACTCTTTTCCTCTCTATCCTCTTAAATCCTTGTCACATTCTTCGCGACCTCCTCCCTCCCCTTAAGGTCACTCCATACAATACTCGACCAAGGTCACATAATCTAAACCTTCCTAGAGTTGATTCTTTTGCAAGAAACAGTTTTATTATGCGAATGTTATATAACTTTGCATAAATGTTTTCTATTATTTACTACCTCTGTAAACTACTGTGCGTTTGCTGGTGGTATAATAAAGAATATTCTTACTTGCTTACTTACTTTACTTACTTAAGCGTATTAAGTGGACAGCAGGCGGAGACAGCTATAGCAGCTTATGAAATTGTTTACTTGTCATTTCCTCTGGATAAATAGACTCGAGTGCTTCAATCTCGTTCCGCTGCTCTTCTTCGTAATCCATCTTTGGGTTCTATAATTTAACGCCGAACCACTAATTCTAACCAGTCCAATACTTTCACTCTGTCGTCAGAAGAAACACACGAGACCACATTCCGCCATTTTGGAAATGTACAGTTAAAAAGAGGGTAACCCAAAGATATCCGGTCAATATTTCGGCTTGTAAAAAACAGTAGACCGCAGTGCTGCGTCGTGTCAGAAAAGTTACCTAGAAACAACGAGTAAAGAACCAAATTCGATTGCCTCAAGAACAGTACAGTAATAAAATGAAGCAGATCTAATTACTGTTACGATCAATTTTATTTAGGGTCAGGTCTGGGTGGATCAGCGTTATTCTTGAAAAGGACTTGGATTAGAAGTTGGAGAGCTCGCGAATAATTAGCTGTTCTTCTACTCGATCTTAGCTTGATTATTTGTCCATATTAATTTCTCAAAAGTTTTGACAAA
Organism: Lumbricus terrestris; assembly: GCA_949752735.1. Taxonomy (NCBI): domain Eukaryota; kingdom Metazoa; phylum Annelida; class Clitellata; order Crassiclitellata; family Lumbricidae; genus Lumbricus; species Lumbricus terrestris. The sequence continues at coordinate 44,823,211 of OX457036.1, forward strand.
CTTCAATGCATTAAGAATGATGTAGGCCTATACGCTCTTGCATTTTGCATGTGAGTATCGTATCGTATCTGACCATTTGTAAAGCGCTTCTTGCAGCAAGAGCCTTTCAGAAGCGCTCCCAGTGCGTGCAACTCCGAGGGAAAAGGCAGGTCTTTAGACAAGAGAAAGATGACGAAAGACTACCAGAGAGGATGGCAGAGCGAACGGATGGGAGAAGACCATTCCATAGGGAGGGACCTATGCAGGCAAATGATCTGGATTGAGCCATGGCGGTCCTGACGCGAGGAACAAAGAGGTCAAGCCGATCTGAGGACCTAAGAGGACGCAGCGAAGTGGCCGAAATGGGGCGAAGTATGAGATCACAAAGATACGTCGGAGCAAGGCCTCGTTGAGACTTGAGAACCAAACTTATAACTTTGAATTCTATGCGAGCTGAGAGTGGAAGCCAGTGAAGTTGTTCAGCCATGAATGTAGATATGTGTGAGAATCGAGGAAGACGGGCAATGAGCCTCGCAGCAGCATTGAGTACGGACTGTAGGGGAGCTAGCCGGACCTTAGAGAGGCCAGCAAGGACAGAATTACAATAGTCAATCCGAGAACAGACGAAGGCGTGGACAATGGTGGTAAAGATCGAAGATGAAACAGATTTGCGAATAGCTCTCAGGCGCTTTAATTGGAAGTAGGAAGAGCGAGTAAGCTTGGCTATATGTTCGGTGAAAGTTAGAGAACTATTATCTAGGGTGACACCTAGGTCTCGAACACTAGACGAAAAGTTGAAGTGAGGAAAAGTTTGAGAGAGTACCGAGTAGTCAAGTTTTTGGAGCTGCTTGGAGTCATTGTTCAATTCGATTAACAAAACGAATGAGATCTGCAGTCGTTAATCGACCGAGTGTGAGTGTGGACTGTGTGGTTCTTTAATTTTAATCTGACTGCCTTTAGGTCTATAAGTTCAATGAATTGTAATATGTTTATTACTGTCTGTGCAAAAAAATTGCGGATGGAAATTGGCGAAATAAAGAATATTCTTATCTCAACTTTTCTTATTTGTATGTAGCAAAATGCGAATAATACCTGTCCGCCAGAGAGATGTGTTCGAACAAATGATCAAATGAGGATTCATGTGATATGTAGACCATGTAGACTAGACCGCCGCCATGTTAGAACAGAAATTTTATTAGAGACAGCAGAAGCTGGCAACTGGTGTTGTTATTTGGTCGGGGGAAGCGGGTCGGTCGATTAACGACTGCAGATCTCATTCGTTTTGTTAATCGAATTGAACAATGACTCAGCCGCCGAAATCACCGGAGGTTGGTCATAGTGAAAATTTGCTAGACGCTGGCTAGCGGCTTGCAATGATTGTACATCCCATTAGGCTGTCGGTCCTTTGTGGGACGGCGCCCACCCACAAATTATATTATATAATTATGACATCTGTACACTTCAAGTGCGCGAAGTATAGCTATGATTGTTGGCTTATTTGCACATAAGAAATCCAGAAACCTCAATAAACTTCGATCCTTAGACTAATTTATAGGGGTAAGCGAGTATATCGGCTCGGTCGACGATATGCAGTGAGCAAATAAATATAACCACCACAGATTGAGGCAGAATAGAGCATTCTGACCGAAGCCTAATATTTCCACGACAATAGGCAAGTAAGTGAGTTATTGTATGTAAACACGGCTTCTTCAGATATCGGCACTGAAAGATATAGCCTAGTGTTAAGTTGGCAGATGTTTTTTACACCCCCTACAAGTTTCGATTCACCTCTCTTGTAATCATACTTCTCCAGGTTGTACTTGTCCAATAGCTGAAAGAACCAAACTGTGACTCATTTAAGGCATATGAAAGTCAATAATATACAGGTTATCAAGGTTTCACTTTCCCCTCTCCTATGCATACATACATTGTGAGACCCCTCCCAATGTGCTCATGTGCATCTGGACTAGCCCTCTACTCCATGTATACATGCGGAATAGATGACCACAAACTGAAAATCAACTACTTGATAGTCAACTGTATACTCAAAAGTGATGTCATTTAGAGTTCTATAAATTCTGAATGTTATGCAATGGTAAACGAGTTATGTGCATTTCTTGTTTTAGAGCAACGCATTTGTTGTTGATGAAGTCAGTACAGTCATCAAGGAGGTTTGCTATGTTTTAATTCTGAATTGTATAATTTTGATTTTTTTGATTGTACATGCTATGCCCGCTATAGTCTGTTCTCGTCCAATGTTCCCGCAGTGTGTTTGCAGGCGGTTCAATAAAGTACATGAGTACTTACTATTAAAAATAGCAATGGGACTAATTGCGTAATTGTTTCATAGGCCTACTATATGCTGTAACAGGAAATTTTTGCTATGTTGCAAGTACACTGACTGTAGGCTGTTGGTGGGAACAGTATTAAGTGATGAAGCCGAGGATTGGTCCAAATGGGCACCTTTTCCTATTTGGGAGAGAACACGGGTCAGATCGGAGGCTATTCCAGAGACCCGCAATTGAGAAAGCCCAATGCTCTATTGTGTAGCATGTGCAACATGTAGTGAGTCCATCTTCGTAATGTTAAATATTCGGTCCAAAGATCGTCCGTCGGTTTACCTCTCGAGTATAAGTCGAAGACCTTTTTCGTGGTTTTGAAATAGACTTAAATTTCTCGACTTATGGTTGAGTATATACGGTAGTTATCATTATCATCAAATGACAAGTCCTCCTTTACGTGGAACCATCTGGATATAATGACTGAGTGGAAACAGAATGCACAGAACTGTTCAGTTGATGTAGCGCTTCCCACTCACCCCTCACTCCCATCTCCACCCCATTGACTGAATGGATTGGTTGCTTTATGTCTTGTTGTGTAGGCTGTGGAGAACGCAATTGGCGGAGGGTCCTATCAGCCAACGAAAGTGGCACAGTGGACAACGAATATAGTGGAGCAGTGTCTGAATGACCTCACTGCCCTGAAAAAGCCATTCAAATACATTGGTACACTGTTAAATCTTGTCAGAATTCAGTAGAATTGCTGAATTTAATTTACTATGTCTGTGCACAGATTTATCGTCAGTTATCGAATCTATTGTATCGTATCTAAAACTTTGTAGAGCCCCTCACAGCATTGACTGTTTACATGATGGGCTTTGTAGATTAGTTTGGTAAATAGTTAGCATCAGTCAAGGAAGAGCTGAACTTTAAGTGATGTTTCAAACTTGTTTTCAGTACTTTTTCCTGATGTAATTTTCTTAAAATGTGTGGATTAAAAAGGAAAAGTCGTGTGGAGTTGCTGCGTTTCGTCAATTGCAGGCAGAGCAAATTGGCCATGGAAGGCAGTTGCATTGAAGTGTTGTTGATTTCCAATTAACAAGATGCTGGAAGAGACAAGTAGATTCTTGCGATAAGCAGGTATTTAAAAAGACTTTCACTGCTCTGGGAATTTCATATACTGCAGCCAGCCAAGTGCGTTTCAGGACAGTTTCTGCACCAGTTGCAGGTGTCTGGCATTTTGCCCTCCCTGTAACTGATGATGATGAGGAGGAGGAGGATAAACAAGTGATCAGTTGCTTTACTCTGCCCTAAATCCAAGCGAAAAAATTTAATTTTGAGAGCGTTGCAAGTCTATGTATTTTTCTTTTTTAGTCACCTGCGTCATAATGCAGAAAACTGGAGCTGGACTTCACACGGCCAGCTCATGCTTCTGGGATAATACAACGGACGGTAAGTTAATCAGGATGCAACTGCCAACACGTGGCACTGATTTATAGATAAACAATTCTGTTTAAGTATATGTATTCTACGCTGTAGCAACTTGAGGCTTTGTTCTCCCTTCCTCCTTGGAAATGGTTCGGTGTACTTCTGCATTACTTTTGCTTCTGTGTTTGGATCATAACTCTGGGTGCCAACCGCAAATCACAGATGTGTACTGTATGGCAATGATTGATGATGTATATGATGATGCTAATGATGACGACAATTCAGTTTTTTTGGAGTGTCTGCCTTGAATTTAAGCTACAAGTGCTGACGGTGGCGAACCCTATAGGTTGCTTTGTTGCATCTTGTTGAAAGGCTGGGTGCAGTTTTGTATCCCAGCAAGACCCACTACCGGTAATTGTCCAAAGCAAGTGGGATCCCGTATGAACAGCAAAACGAAAGATGCGGCCAAATTTAGTAAGAGAAGAACTTTCAGAATCTATTTTTAATTTTTATGTATAATAATAATTTTCCTTTATTGAACAATCCGGTTGACAGACCGCAACCGGTTGCAGTGTACAATTATGCAGTTGAAACAAATTACAGGAATTCAGATTACAGAATACATAAATCTCGACTAACTAATGGAACAGACAGCAACATATGGTGCAAATAGCAGTCTGCAAAACATGTCTGCCCAACGGGGGCATGAACTCGTTACCTCTTGCTGTCTATGCCAGTGTGTTATCCATTACTGTACCGTAACTTTTGTGTTTAACATGCAGTAGTTTACATGTATAGCTTGCTTTTCAGCTTATTTCATTATCTTTTTTAATGTTTTCCACTTTTGGTATTATTTTTTTGCCTCAAAGTTTAAAATTATAACTTTCATTCTAAATTTTTGTACAAGATAATTGTTTTTTTCTTTTTTGCTGATTTGTTTTTGCTTTGAATTTAGTAGGGAAGCACAACCCAAACTACGAGTATGGGGGCATTGTTAGATTGTCTCTTCATTGCTGTTATATAACTTTACTGTGCTATAAAATGATGTTGTCTTTCAACTTTCAGGCAGCTGTACTGTCAGATGGGAGAATAAAACGATGTACTGCATCGTCAGTGTGTTTGGACTCGCTATGTAACTCATCGTTTCACTGATAACAACGTGTTAGGCATTTTCACGTTAAATCAAATCGTCGTATATGCTTATCTTCTTCTTTCTGAAGTTTCCACGTGAACCGCCTGGGACACGCAAACGGGTAGCAGAGAACTTCTGCTGTTCACTGTATTTCTGATGGTATTCCGTTAAAGATATTAACGTCATTCAGCTTGTAATCATGAATAAAATATTAACCTGTTAAAACATGTTGTGTATGTTAGTGACTGGTTTGCGTGTGAAACAATTTCCTATTGTTATTATGTCATCTGCAATTGTTACATCTTGCTTTGCTTTAGTCTGTAGTTGTGTTTACCACTGAATCCGGCTACTTTGCAGTTTTTTCATATTGTAATAATTTCCATGGAGTGCTGTTAATTGAAAATGACCAGAATTTGTGTTGAAATTCATTATTTTTGGTACGCTGTGTTTTCTTGGTCTGCGTTTTGGTCGTTGATGTGCACCTTTCCTCAGTGTTGTTTGGTTGTTGAGAAAGTTGTTGCGTTTAAAGAATTTATGTTACCAAACTTTAATGGTGATATACGATTTGTAGAACACTTGCCAGAACACAGTATTGCCTAATAATACAGGATTCAACAATAGTGCGTATACTGGTTTATAGAGAGACAGTACTTGCATGTCTAATCTAATACAAAGATTTTTATCTCTATCATAAAATTAACCTTTTTTTCACTTCTAAGCAGAGCAAAATGTATAATTTAGGATAGAGCTGTACAAGATTGAGGGAGTTCTGTGATACAGTTGTGCATGACTTTCAAAATCTTGTTTGCCATTACCAGTCATATTTAGGAATTCATGTATTTAGTTATTTTTGAATGATGTTAAGTTCTAGCTAGATTAGAAAATGAATATCCCAATAAATTGTTTTAATTGATAAAAATACGTAGGTGTTTTCGGTTTGGTTGTATTGGTACAGTCAAACTTGTAATTATTTGGAAGCCATTATAGTTCAAGAACACTTGAAAAGCAACTTGAAAAGTATGCAGTAATGTCATCCGACACTTTAACACAGATAATTAATATATTTACTTGATGGTAATGAAAAATTCATTACTTTTATATCATCGTAAGTTATAGTTTCGTAGGTCAATAATCATGTTAGGAATGTTATCAAAGGCTTCTATCCTCAACCTGCAAAATTCTTTGGTTTATTTGTGTCTGTGATCCAAACCTTTGTGTTCATACTCGTGCCTCCAAACTCTCAAGTTCGTCAAAGTTTTATTTTTTTATCATGGGGGAAGCTGAAAGTTCAGGTTAACATTCCCACTACATAATTATAGGTGCTTTTCAAAGTAGCTGTACTCAGTTACTAGATACTTGTCTCTAAAGTGACTCTCTGTGGGCAACTAGTTACATTTTGTTTTCCATTAAGTAATTATTGTAACTATTTAGGCTATACTTTGAAGGTAAGCATCCAGCAAAGACAATTGTGGGTATATAAAACTGTGTACAGTATTTGGAGATCTTTGTGGCTTGCCTGACAGTTCTAGATTTAGTGTCTAGATTTAAACCAATAGGCCTCATTTATAACAGTAAAGAAAATTGCCATTTGCATTTACCTGGTACAGTGTTATTAGGGGTCATTGCATAATTACGTAACGCTCGGGGGTGGGTGGGTGGGGTCATGGACAACGTTACGTGGGTGGGTGGGTGGGTGGGGGGAGCTGAACGTTACGTAACGCCTTGAAAAAAATTAGTATATTAAATTACCATCGAATGACAGTTCAGACAATGTCATGATGTGATCGAAATTTAAACTTCGTGACATTTATTTAAAACGTAACCGAATTAGGTCTATATATCTGAAAAAGATACAGCAGCAGACACCAGTTACATGCCAGCTCAACATTATCTAGGCTATTCTCCCGCTTGTGCAAACCGGAAACCACTGTTCGAATTGTTTGGATCCGTGATAGTTTTGCCAACGGAACAATTAACGCACGTGGTAGGCCTAATTCCCCTTGGGTTCCTGACATCGAAGAACCACTTTGAAGCATATTTCACTTAGTGGACACGAATCTCAAACATTTAAAATTGATGCTCAACAGAACTCTAGTATTTCTATTAATAATTATCGAATTGCCCATACTAAGCAAATAATTATTTCATCTTAATTTTGATTAATTATTAATGAGCAATTTAGTCGGTGAAACTTTTCAGCAGTGTGTAGGCCCTATGTAAAATCTCTTGATGCATTTCAAACATGACTGTCACTTATATAAATAAAACATTCCGTATATTGTAGGTTAGGCCTAGCATACTGTCAAATAAGCCTATAAGCTTAATTCACATAGGCCTACTATAGGCTATATTAAATTTACAATGAAAATATGAATTATAGTTACGCGCTCACATAGGCTAAGCCAATAATAGACCTAAATCTCAACTGATTTTTCGTAACAATCGTTACGTAACGCTGGGGAAGGTGGGTGGGTGGGTCAAGGGAAACGTTACGAAGCGTTACAGGGTGGGTGGGTCGAAAACGGTCATTTTCAGCGTTACGTAATTATGCAATGACCCCTTATTACTATGATGGCACCCCAGCAGAGAAAACTAAGGTCACTACTATGCTGGATAGACAGTTTGAAAGATGTCAACTCAGTTTGATCTAAACACGAGAATAGCTGTAATTGAAACGGTGCGATAACTTTTCAAAATGATTTATCGGGACGTCAATTTCATTTGATCCCATAAGTCTTCAAAAGATTTCTTTAAACTGTAGATCTACACAAGGAGGAAGGCAAATCCAGATGAAGAACAGCACTGGATTTGACGAAACAATTTGAATTCATGATCTCAATAATATTAGATGCCACAGTCTCCTGTTTCGTCTTTAATTTGTTTGGCCTTTGCTCTTGTCTCCAACTGTCTTGAATACTGCAACCAACATTTCAAGTGTTAAAATGAAGTTGGTATTCAAAACTCATATTTCTGTGACCGACCTGGTCACTGAACTGAAATTCGAGAAAATGGCTGAAAGTGGTCTGAAAAAATTGCCAGGTCTCTTTGGCCCAAAGGGTGCTAGATACAAGTGTTTATTCAAGCCCCAACAAATTAATGCCGGGTCTGAGACCCGGACAGACCTGGCTCACTTTCAGCCCTGACATCAGCAATCCCAAATTTATTTAATTGTAATGCCCATAGAAAAGAAAAGTTTGGGCTAATTGCTTACAAAACTCGATATTCCACTTAGATGTGCTATAATCTTCAGTTTGACCCCAGTAAAGTAGGCCGTATACATAGGTGCAATCACGTCCTAAAAGTTGGGGGGGGGAGGGCCAAATGAATCGCGTCCTAAAAGTTGGGGGGACCATAATAATAAAGTTAGGGGACCATTCAAAAGTTGGGGGGACGCGTCCCGTGGGTCCCATAGGGTGGTTGCACCTATGGCCGTATTCATTCATTCATTCATTTCAAGAATTTATATAGCGCCTCTTCAAAATCCACTCAGAAGCGCTCGTACTTTTTCTTTTACAGACTCTGGCCCTTGTAGCAAATGATGTCTGTTCTCATCTAAATGCGTAGGCTTACGTCTTAAACTTATTTCGTGAGTAGGCTAGTTACCGTGTCTTCTGAGATTCCCTTAACTTTCGATTACTGCTCACTTTGGAGAAGCTTGCACAACAATAATTATTATTTACTTTCATTCATTCAATCCGAAAATTTATATAGCGCCCCTTCAAGAAGCCTACTCAGAGGCGCTCCCAGTCCAGCCACAGCTAAAAAGATAGGCCTTGAGCAACTTGTAGAAAGCAGGCAAAAAAAGAAAAGCAGCTACTTTGTAGCTGAGGCGCTTAGAAATAAAGCAGTATTGAAAAATCTCGCGCGATAAACCTATACGCTGATTACGCTCCAATATAAAATTTATTTAGCAGTTAAATAATGTAATGTTTAGTGCCCACACTCAAGGTGCTGTTGGTTTCCTGCGCACGTTAACAAAGCATCATTGACTTAAATGCACTCGCTCTGTGTTCCTGATGAATGCAACGAATGCTCGGTGCGCACTCATAGAAACCATGAAATGTACCGTGCCTCGAACGGAATTGGAATGTTAAATTTTCGGGTTTTATCTTAACCTTTTTCGTCTCGTAAATAGAGATCTTGATGTTGAGTCGTAGAGTGGACAGCTGAAACGAATGAAACTCTAGGAAATACGCGATTTTCGACCTTTTCTGTTTCTTGCGTCGAGGGCTAGCTGCACAATCCTCCAAATATCAGTTATTGTTAAAATCCAGATTGTCGGTCCATTAACCGATAGCGGGTTTACGTGTGTGTTTTTAAGTTAACCTTTTAACACGAAGGAGACCCACTATACCGGGTATGACTATAATTGTTCGGTGACATTATCGTTTTACTTTATACTGCTGAGCTTGATTACTTAATGTGCGACTTTTTCAGAGATTTTCATTGCAAAGATCGTATTTTGCTTGTGAGGTGCTGCCTCTGATGTTGCAAGGTCAGGAGCGTCGTTAATAATTGCGTTGCGTAGCGAATCATTGAGACTGCAATCTTCGTAATTGTATTCCCACGGAATCACCGACACCTATTTACTAGTGAAATCTGATTCCCCTAACTGAAGAAGATAAAGTTCTGTTTGTATGTGCTATTCCAGAAATCAAATTTCGAGATATTATTCAGACATTTCCTTTAAGAAACTCAGTTTCCATATGAGCGTTGGTAGGAAATTGTTTTTCTAGATTGGATTTATGTAGCATTTTCAGTTCTTTTGAGGAATCGGTTGTCTGTGAGGTAGACCTCATCAAGAGTGAGTAGTTTCATAATGGTTTGCTGGTTTGTCTTGTATCACATTAACAGACCCCTGCTGTGTATTTCAAGCCTTGGAGACCTCTGACAAGATGGTTCATTTCCGTGGTATAGGTACTTCTTGATTATCGGGCCACTTGAAACCAGAATGTAGGTGATAAATCCACAGCCAGGTGTAAAGTTAGAATGCTAAATGAGTACAGAAGAAATTATTCTTATATTAATGCTACTATTATATTGATGAGCTATTATCTTGTCTGCATTGTTCAATAGTGTATGCCTACTTACAAATGTATGAAAACTCTGTAAATTTCTTATTTTTATAATACTATACAGATATTGGTTTCTTGTGTATTTTTGTATTAATATTATTCATGGGTTAAACTGTATTTCTCTTTCTTGGTACATGGTATAATCTAGCAACTTAAAAAAGGATTACCACATGTTGCATATATAGTATACAGATGATATTTTACTTTTTAGCGAACACAATGTCGAATCCTCTTGGGCCGGGAGTTATTGAGAATTTCAGAAGCGACTACGACACAAGATTTACGACGGACATCAGCAAACAGATGCAGATGCCTGACAGATTGGGGGCCATCAGCAACATCTATGAGAACTACATGCCCCCACTTAATCCTCTAAAAGACTCCACAATGCCAAATCTTGGTAAGAATTGCTTGATATTTAGTGATGAGGATTTGAATCAGCTCTGCCTTTCTGGAGCACGATTAGTGAAAGTTTATGCTGCTCTTCTGCAGCTGAGATGATTAATTCGCAGATTTGGAGCATTGGTAATCTTCTAAGAAAGTCTGCTTCCCAATGACCTATCTAACTATATACAATGTGGCAACTACAAATTGTGAGAGAAAGCAGGGTAGCTGTTGCTGCAGGAACCACTAATCATTAATCAACGATGTCTGTTAATCATTAATCAACAATGTCTGTTAATCATTAATCAACGCTGTCTATTGACTCTGATTCTTGAAGAAAGGTGTTTGAGGATAACGGATAGAGGCAATGTTAGTTTAAACACGTATTCTATGGCATTAACTGCGATTTTTACAGAAAAGCAAGAATTTCTAAGCGTTTGTTGCTGACAGCTGCAGAATTGTGCAATGCAATCTTCTGAGCTGCAAGTACAGCATGAATCCACTAAAAAGAAAATGACTAAAACAGGCAAAATTCACTTAATTGATATAATTTGTGAAGATAATCTTTTATTATTTCTACATGAGCTTGATTTGAAACAGAGCAGACTGCTGCTAATTTTTTCTGCATCTAAGCACAGTGTCTTTACAACCTCGTTGTAGATGGTAATTAAGTTTGTGCACAAGTAGCAGAAGACGACCAGTCATTTAAAGTAACTCTGAGAGACAGTCATCGGTATGAAGTGTTTGCAAGTTTAGTTTTGTTTAGTTTGTCAAATGAAGGCAGGTGATCATATGGTAATGTGGTGCATAATTAATCAACTGAATACATAGAGCATTTGAGAGGTTCCAAAGAGGCCATGTACGAATAGCCAATTGCACGTGTTTATGTACATTAAAATGCTATGACCATCAGGTTTCTAAAGATGGTCTCACATGATATATATAGCAGGGGTTCTCAAACTGTGGTACGCGTACCCCCGGGGGTACGCCAGGCACCGGTAAGGGGTACGCGAAAAATTCCAGAAATATAAATTTTTTGAGTTTGTGGACTTTGTGTCCATCTTTCTTCGGTTAGCAATGATTTTTAACGTTGCAATATATAACAGCATCGTCATTTATTTCTTCCACAACAAATAATTAGACTCACATAATTTGTTATGCAATGCATGCAACATATTTATGTTTAGGCCTGCCACTATATATATAACGTTGAAACAGATAATGTATAAATGGCTGAAAGTATACCAAAGCCAGAAATTCTCAGCCAAATCTGAATTAGCGGATAGCTGAATTGGCTTATGGATTAATTTCCTGGTCTAGCTTTCAAGGTTGCGATTCCTTTCAGCACGTCATGTCTGGGTGAAACTGGTTTTTAAACTATGCTTGCTATCAAAAACAAACATGGGGTAAATTTGCGTTTGAAATTTACAAATATTAAACCATATTTTAAAAAATCTGTGCTAGTCTAAACAAGCCCACAGCACTATAGGTTGGCTATTAAATTTCTTATAATACGGAGGTTCTAGACCAATTTTCCCCTTAAAATTTGTTGATAAAATTATATGATGCAAACAAAATTTTGCTCCCTTTAATACTCTAATAAACGATGACACCAATAATTAAGTGGACTTTCAGTTGTCACTGCAACGGGGAACTTCGCAATGGCATCTTGTTTCTGATCTGACTTTGCCCGGGGGTACGCCATCATTCGATTTTATTACTTGGGGGTACAACAAAAATAAAGTTTGAGAACCCCTGATATATAGGTTTATATATTCGTTTAATAAGCAAAATCAGGTTGACAAATCGCATCCTGGCACATTGAGACAGACAAATATTAAAGTAATAGAACATAAAAGTAAGGGGATCAATCAGTTATTGATGACAGTTGCTGATTTCTGTGTAGAGATGCCTCAGTATCTGTTGGACACTCCGCCTCGAGTACTCACACTTCGCGATCATCACACGTTTACGAGTTCCGACGATGACGGCGGTGACCTGGCATCGGACACAGATGATCCACTTGAGTCTGAAGTGCAAATGAACTCCTATTCCACTCCAAGGAAAGGGTCGGTAAACATTGATTCTGTATTCTCTAGGACAGAGGTTGGCAACATATGACCCACGGGCCGGTTGACTTGCGACCCCTGAACTGCCCCTAAAATCTTAGGGTGGCCCTTTGTCAAAAAAGTTGCCATGCCTGCCTTAGGAGATAAAACTGTGTTTGACTTGCATCAATACTCTAAGCATGTCGATTTGACTTCTTCCTTGGATATTTTTGTAAAATATTATGGATTGTGATCAAGTAATGTGTAAAAGCCTCAATTAGATACAGCCAAGAAGCCCAAGATGTGATACAAGAGCTGTAATATGCTAAACGAATTTATTTCAATGGCAATGTCCTCTGTTGTCATAAGCTGTCGTTAAACTATAAATCCATTCACCCAACCAAGATATGATTGTTGCCATAATCTTCATGAACATTTGTTTGAGATGCAAACATTGTGTGAGGTTCCAAACACAACCACAGAAATTCACTGATAGGACATCCATTTTCTGCCTCCCAACTTTGGTTGGTAACTCATTTACCTAACCTGGTGGGGGTCTGTGGTAGATAGAAGTTGGATTGGGGAAATGAATTCTTTTTTAATAGAAGCTGGTTTGATGAAGATAATTCTTTGCATAAATAGCAGACAAAACTTTATCATGTACTTATTATCAATTTTAAAGCAACCAGAACTGTCGAATAAGTTTTCTAATATTACAATTATAATTAAAAACAGAGAAAAATAATTTGGCAGCACAAACTACTGTGTAAAAAGTCATTGAGGCAGAAGAAGTCAGACGAAAATGCATGTAAACCAGACCATTTAAAAAAGATATTCCTGAAATAACCTAAAATGTTCTCTAAGTAAGCACTTATGCAGTACAGTATGCATGTTTACCATGACTGCCTTTCATTCAGCTTAAGTGAATATGTTATGTATGTATGTGTATATACAATTATACATGTATATATGTATATATATATATCTTTTGTTATCTAAGTTTTAAGAGCTAGAAAAGTCAAAATACTAAAACATGAATACCGTATTAATTTTTTTTACCACTATGTAACTGGTCTATAGCAGCTCATGTTTCCTTAGCAACATTTGAAATGACAGTGGGAAGGAAAAGGAGTTGAGGGCATGTTCGTGTGATCTATATGAGCCTACTTGCTATGTATGAGCAATTATTGTTATTATTACATGAATTTCGTATGCGCACAAGGTCACACCGAAAGGTGAATATGAGGCGCGGAAAGCTATTTAGCATGTCACTGCTGTTCTGTCACTTCTGTGCGTTAAACAACACAATGTTTTGAGTTGATAGCTTTGGAGTTCAGCACTCCACCTGGCATTGTGAGGATTGACTGGAAAACTGAACTGGTGGCTTCCTTTCCTTGTAGAGATTGTGATCTTGCAGAACCAGACATTGATGTCCCAGTGACTCCAGGAACCATGCTGCTGCTGCAGAGCGGTGATGAGATGGCTGTGGTCCGGAGGCAGGTGGCCAAACTAGCGCGCCACGTTGCACGACTTCAGGAAGACAACAGCCGTAGGCGCAATCGAGAGCTCATCCTATACCCAGTCATCGTCGGCTATTGTCTTGTGCAACTTGTGCGAATGTTCCTGCGATCCAAGTGACATGTCGTTCGTGCATTCAGGAGAGACAATGATGGCGGTGGCGCTGGCCCATCGCCGGGTAGGGGTGGCGGGTAGTGCATCAAGGCTGTGTTGAACTTCTCAGATTTAACTGAGGCTGTAATTAACTTCTCAGATGTCACGTTGGGTGGGTATTATTATTATTATTTGAAGCTGCTTTACGTTATCATCGCACACTATATATTCCATCTTGGTGTGTATGATGTCTTGATGAACTTTATTCAGATGGAGTTGTTTGTAGAGTGTCTTGTACAAGTTTTCCTTGAAAATTTTTCATTTGTCTGCCTGGATGTCGTTTGTACATTACAGGTATTTAAGTACCGTATATAATGTTTTCCATTAATAGTTTATTATCATTGTCTAATGTCTACTGTGTTTTCTCTCTCAAACCATGTACACAGTTCATTCTAAGTTTAGGTTTGGAGATTTTGCTCATGATTTGCCTCCAAAACTCTAGTGGGTTGGTAAGTTAGCAGGGTTTGCATTTCTGGTTCTGCCTTTGGACACTGCAGGTCTTTTCTCTATTGGCAGATGAAATTTTTTCTAATCGGATGTTGTTTAGCGCCAGAAAGTTTTCAACGGGACCGAATGGAAATACTTGAAGATCAGTTCCTGTGTGTTGTTGTCTGTTGTGTTCGTCGTATATTTAAATCAAATCTAGATTTCTGATCATACTTTGATCAGTCTTTTTTTCTTCACATTCTGCTGGTTTTTCTATTAAAACTTATTATGTAATAAAGTATAATTTTTGTAAGACAAAGTATTATGGTGTTAGGGTCAAGGTCAGGCTTGAAGGGTTTTGGTTGGTTAGGACTAAGAATCATGAACTTCATACTTGCAGAGTCTCTTGCAATTCAAGCAACGACTTTAGAAAGTATGTGACTCAGCTACGGGCACTGTCGTCGCAAACTGTGTGGACATGCTGGTTTTCAATTGCATGATGTCTTGCAAGATTTTCATATGTGATTTCACAAAGTTCTTCTCTAGTTAACTTTACCGACCTTTGTAGTGCATATACTCAGTGAAAATAGCTTTCTCAATTACAATCATGTGTAATAGAACATTTATGCAATGCCTTATAAGATGACAAAAGTGCTGCACTTGCTGAAGATGATGACAATTCTGGGAGTCCGTGCAAAGAACAGGTGTGCAGTACGTAGCTAGTATAGATGGATCTACTCTGATTAGTGTTACTCTTAAACTGTGACCAGGATCAACTTCTCTGGATCTATTGGTGGTATCCTATTCTTGCTATTCTTGCGAGTGTTGACGTTGCAGAAAGGTGCATGATAAATGAGCAATCTTGTTGCCTTATTTGCAGCAATTAGCCCAGCTGATTTGTTACATTACACAGGACAGTGCTAGTTTATTCTTATGTTACACGAGACAATGCTGATTTTTTTACAGATTTTTGGGTTTGGATGTCGTCTGTCGTATATGTATCAATTCATTTTCTCAAACAGTATATATTTCTCAAGCAGTATATATGATATATATATATACTAGTATATATATATGTATGTATATATAATATAGTATGTAATTGTTGTTCTTTTGTGCCTGCCAAGATTTCAGTAAATTTTCTTATCCTTTGAAGATGCACTTGCACTACTGTACTTGTTGTTACATTGCAATTGCTGCAGGACATTAGAACTAAACACATGAAAACAGAACTGGATTGGTGTTAATGAAAAAGTGATTCTTGCTATCTTAATTTATTTTGCTGCCCTCGAACAGTCAAGCTGGACGTTGCACTTTCTGCTGAGCAAATGTGCTATAGATCATAGATCTAGTCTGAATGGTTAATATGATTATCACTATATACTCTTAATCAGAAATTGCATAGTATGTGGTCCAGCCGCTGAGAGAGGTTAGAGGACAATGATTGAGAGGGGAAGAGATAGGATGAGAAAGCATGGATGAACAGACAAACAGACAGACTGACGAATAGCTGTATCGGACAAATGGATAGCAACATATTGTGGAAGCAGAGAGATGACCTGGGTTTACCGGACCATTTCAGAATTTCTGACCCTATTGGTCTTGCTGGCAAGTGTCGTGTTTAAGGCACCTGGCATCAAAATGTATATAAACAAATCCACAGAGACAGACACACTAACACATTAAACAATGTACCAGGTGTGAACAGTGGTTTCAGCAGTGGGGCAAATGACTTTACCGGACCATTTCTGACCCTATTGGTCTTGCTGGCAAGTGTCGTGTTTAAGGCACCTGGCATCAAAATGCACTAAAATCACATGAAACACCAACCACTGAGAACACGCTTCACAAGTAAGAGACAATAGGCTGCTGCGACGACAACAACAACAACTGTGCTGCCGAATAGTCCGTTGCCATGGTGACAGATGCTGCTGCCGCTGTTTCGCATGCCGAACGCTGCAGCAGTGACGTTTGACCTTCGTGTGATGATGCTGGTTGGCGACGATGGATTGGTCGTTCGTACGCATTCATCCTTCCACCAATGCAGGTAGAGCATCTGCAGCTCAGAACTGTCCGCCATTCGACGCAGCTGGGTATCGATGGCCGCCTTCAGCTGGTAGTCGTCCTTACGAAGGGCGAACGCGTAGGACAGCGAGTCGAGGAAGGGCTCCGTGGCGTACAGATCGCACGGACGCCGGCTGACGAGGTATTCAGCCGTCGGCGACTCAACGATGAAGGCGAACCGCTCCCGTCGGACCCTCTCGACGCCCTCCTGGACGCTGTCGACGATCGCCGACGGCCAGAAGCCGGACATCCGCGCCCACATGGTGCGGTGCAGCTGGTCGGTTGAATTGGCCAGGAGGCGCTGGACGATGCTGTCGCGAACGACGCCGTAGGTGAGCTCGGTGGTCAGTAGCTGGTCACCTCTGGTCAGCTGGTGGTGGGAGTGGTGGTGGTGGGACGGTGTGTGGTCGGTGGAGACGCGCCGGCCACCGCCGCCGCCCCCACCGCCGCTGCCTCGTGGCTTGCGTAGAAGAGCGGATGATCGGAGCGAGAGGAAGGAATCGGTGAAGTCGACATATTGACGACGCTCGCTTGTCACCGTCAGCGCTCCCGCGGCCACATCGGCGACCTGGGAAAGATCAGAAGATTCTTATTTATTTCTATAATTTTATGCTTGCGGTTATACTTGAGGGTTTAGGCTTGTTCGCTGTAGCCTACAGCCATCTCAGTTTAATTCAGCAGCTAGCCTAACTAGCGATTTCCAAATGATATTGTAAATTTAGGCCTAAGCCGTACATTACAAAATAGAAACTCGCTAAATCAATGTTATTAAAACAACTGTTAGGCCTATTTGAATAAGGAATTTAGCAAAAAAAATTATTATATGGGTGGAGTTTATCAGGGGCTGGGGGGCTCAGAAGGCCCAGATTCAGCTTTTTACCGCGAACATGGAATCTTTTCTCGGGCTTAGCTCCTCCCAAGAGGTTCAGACTCGTAAATTTTTTCGAGGGAAAAGTCTCTTTTCACGAAACTTCAATTGAATGACTAAAAAGGTCGTAAACTTTTTTGATCAGGAAAAAACTAGCAGGCCCTATGTTTTCACGAGATTTGAACCGAAAGACTAACAAAAATAGGTCATCAACTTTTTGGCCAAGAAAATATTGTCGACGCCGCTCGTTCCGGACCAAGTACCCCCCCCCCCCCCACAAAACCCAAATTATTTTTTGCCCGCCCCCAAGAACGGAAACCAAACTCCGCCCATGATGGTATAGTAGGCATGGCTCATAATGCTGATCGATGCAAAATAATAAGTCTTTTAGGCCTAATTGATTCCTTGGTTTACCATTAGGTCTACTCTTCATGCCAATAGTAGAAAGTGATCGTTAGGTTTAACATAGGCCTAAATAATTGCGTTGGGAGACAATAAATAGGCCGTGCCGAAGCGCTTAGACAAACAACCTATTTATTGACACTAGTTGTTATAGGTCTATACTCATTAATAAAATGACTTATAGATATTGTAGTAGGCCGACGGATAAAAATGTAAACTCGGAGTGGTCATTAGCTTAACAGGATTTAATAATTGTTTAGAAGAAAATTCGTTTGCGAAATTATGTAAACCTATAAAAAAGAACAAGCTGTCTATCCATTTCTTTTATCTATGCAAACGTCTAGGTTATTGGGCAGAGGTCTATGTAAAGATATTAGCAAAAGCAAGCGCCTATAATTCTCGCAGTTGATTAACAAAACAAAAAATGACGTAACAACAGTCAGTCGATGGAGTTTATCTCTCGTAGTAGGCCTATTTTACAGTCTTAGCACGTAACGCGAGCTCGTCAGAACACGTTTTCTATACCGTTGTACTTCTATCGTTCTCAGGATCAGGAATATCTATAGTTTGTCTAGCGTCGTAGGCCTATTCGGAATTTTGAAGGTTTTCAGTCGAAATGCGTGGATTATTGTGCATCTGGAAACTAGAACGGATTTCATAATCTGCAACGGTAAACATTTTAGCATCCTGCGACGTCACAATACGTTGCCTAGCAACGCAGCAAAGTTGCTCGCTTATTTGCATTTTAAACATCTATCTCATTCAGTCAGATTCTTTTCACTCCTGGGTACATAGGTGCAATCACGTCCTAAAAGTTGGGGGACCATAATGAATCACGTCCTAAAAGTTGGGGGACCATAATAATAAAGTTAGAGGAACACTCAAAAGTTGGGGGGACGCGTCCCGTGGGTCCCATAGGGTGTTGCGCCTATGGTATGGGTTTCCCTCAAAACCTAGAGACGCGGGCAGCAGCACGGCTCTTATCGGTCGCTGTCGGATGAGGAGCGTAGCTGCGTAGATGCACCCAACGACAGTGGTCGGGCGTATGATTGAGCGCATACTGATTGTATTATCATGCAAATTCAACAAAGAGCAGCACTACTGGTTGCTTAATTCTTACCCCTTTGATTACTTCCCCGATCGCTCCATCCCACTGTCCATCGCTATTGAGATCGCCATATCTGCCGTCACGTGACAACCGCAGTTCGTAGTCAATTCCGATGGCGTTGGATAGAATCCGGAAGATGTCGGCCACGTATCCTTCGAATCGGTCGTTTCCGGCCAGAAACAGACCGTTCGATGATCGCAGAATCATATACGGCTCCTCCTACAACACACACACACACACGAATTATTCCACATTTAGCGACTTCGGATACTTCAGATGCTATTATTGCTACTGCTGCTGCTGCTGCCACTACTGCTAGGCCTACAACTAGAATAATGAAGTTAGGCTACTTACTAGCATTAATACCAGTTTTTTACTGACTCTCGATCGGAGTTATATCTACTCAGCTGTAATTAGAGAATATATATATATATATATATATATATACTTATACTCTACTCACCTAACAGCTTAAAAATAAACACCCCATGGCAGGCACTCAGAATTAGACTGCTATGTTCGAATACCAAAACGCTTGCCAGAAGATCAGACAGGCGAGTTTGATATATCCGCTAAACCCATAAAGTTGACTCAGTTTCTTGGAGTATTTGTAAAATGAACAGTCGGATAGATGGTGCCAGAGGCTACATTTAAATTCTAGCCTACTCACGTCAAACAGTCTCACACTTGACATCATCTGTAACTACTATAATTGTCATGTAGGCCTATAATCTACAGTGATAAATCTATAATTAGAACACCACCTTACTCATCCTAACCATTACATCATCATTCTTATCTTATAAACGATCTTCTACACACTGTGTCTGATTGCAGCCATCTTCATCAGCTGCATGTCTGATGCCTCGGCCTCTTATCTCTTGCTTCGTAAACATTATCGGCCATCACTTGAGAATTGCATGTAACTTTTTCCAGTGTAAACAAATGTCTCAATATTCCTTCCTCTTGTATACAATTCGGTTTCACGCACGCGTCTTTCATCAGTCCAGCCTTCTCCTCCACTCTATTTAAGATCAGCTTCACATTTCGCCTCTCTCGTCTGTCTGTCTGTCTGCCTGTCTGTCTGTCTGTCTGTCTATGGCTCTGTGTATTACTTCCATATATATGTTTTGTAGTATCTGCCTATTTCTGTGTGTTCGTCACGATACCTTAGTGCTTATATCTCTGTCTGTGTCTCTCTCTATATCTCTGTCTCCCGACTCTCCATTCTGCCGCATGGGCCTGTCTGTCTCCATTGCTTTATCCCCTCGGTGTTGCCTATTTCCATTTTTTTTAACTTTGTATGTCTTCCTTCACTGCCTCTGTATGTCCTTATCCGACTGTCTGTCTGTCTGTCTGTTTCCGCCTGTCTGTCTCTGTCTCTGTCTTACTCATAAGCTTCACTCCTTGAACCTTTCTGTATGCTGACCGATCCCCACGCAGTCAGTTCAGCTCCTCAGAACGGCTTGTCTCTCTTACTCACGAGTCGACTACAGTCTCGTGACTTCCTGTCAAAACTGAAGATCCATCTGCTTCACAAATCTAAGCCTTCTTCTCACAGTTGCACCACGTGTTCGTCTAAATTCATAACACCATACCATCGCCTCGTAACGAATGACCCCGAAGACCGCGTTTCACTGACTGCGCTGGGGTGGGCATCCGAATCAGCTGCCGTCGTGACTGGCGTCTCATACATGTGGTGGCTTTCATCAGCAGTTGGATGTCAAATAATAAACGTACTCTTGTGTACCATGTTTCAGCCAACTTCGTGGAGTTCCGATTGTGTATGAGAGTATATAATGAGACTATACCCTGTTAGGCTGTCAGCATTTTCTTGGGAATGAAATGCGACCCTGGCTGTGGTTTATGTATATGGACCATTGGCACGATACGGGCAGCTGTGGAGTGTGGACGAAATGAACTGTCTAGGGTTAGGCTCATCAAGAAAAGGCACAATGAAACAGCGATGGAACAGAAATAGAGAACTAAGCATATTTTGGTCTGTGTATATACAGGGTGCGCCAAAAAACCTACGGGGGTATTTTTGGCGCACCCTGTGGTGTGGGCCTATTCACGCATATGGTTTTCTGTAGCCTCTCTCATTTTCAGCACATTTTTTGTCAAGAGCTCCTTTACAACCTCACTGCGCCTGTACGTTTCAATGGGCATCAAGGATTATTTATGCGCCCCCACCCCCACCCCCACCCCATTTGCGGACCGTGCCAATTAACTAACTCGAAAGACAGAGCTCACGACTTGCATGCGAACCGGCTTTCTGGTCTCTTTCCCCTTTCTTACCAAAAGGATCAAGAGGTCAATTATCGGTAGTTTTAACGGTTTCGATTCTAATATTGGACGGATTCTATAATGTTAGCGCTTCGTCATATAAAAGTTCAAGCCGATTCTAAAGCAGCGGAACCTAAGTTCAGTGGCGTAGCCATGAATTTTTGATGAGGGGTTTTATGGCCGGAAACCCTGTTTTTTGCTATTTTTTCATACTTAAATGGAAAAATAACCTTAAAAAACTTTTTCCGGAGCCAATGGGGGAGGGGTTTTAACCCCCGAAACCCCCCCCTTGCCTACGCCACTGCCTAAGTTTATAAATTGCGTGCGTCTTAAGAGCAGAAAATATGTTGCAATGAGTGTCACGTGGAGAACTTGAGAAAATCCAAAGCCTCTCCCCTATAGTTCACTGTAATATTATTATGACCTGCAGCATGCTATAACACTTGTGTATGCGGAGCAATTTATGTAAAGACTCTCACCAGAACTGTGGAGACGATGAGCTTCCGTCTTGAATTGCGTTTGTTTATACCAATCTCGTCTGAAATAAGAAATCAAGATGAAAGTCAATTCGATCAATCTTCCTGTTTGTACAGTACTCTATAGCTAGGCCTATACACTCGTGTAGCACTACTCTCGTCTCATCTCCTCTTCACAAGCGCTCAATCATCAATAAAAATGAAACTTGTGTAAAAGCAGAATGAGAATTATTGTAGAAAAATAACCGAGGGAATGACAATGATCCACGTGAAGCCGTGGGGAGGTGCAAAGAACTGTGGGACCCTAAGAAAGACTTTGGGTTGAAACCTCAGCCCCCGACAATTCTCACCCGATGTAACTTACGGTCGCTACACAAAATATGATTAGCCTATAGGTCATAGTTAAGTAACTATAAACCTGTAGGCTAAATAATTATGATGGTT
>OX457036.1:44850280-44947780 GCA_949752735.1 Lumbricus terrestris
CGCGATCAATGCAACTCAGACGGGAAATTGGTAGGCCAGCATAGAGAGAGCAGCAGTAGTCAAGTCTGGTGGTAACAAAAGAATGGACAAGGGTTGCAGCAGCAGTAGGAGTAAGTGAGCGAGCAACAGTGCGTAGTTGACGGAGTTGATAATAACAGGCACGGCTGAGTGAGTGAATATGTGGAGCAAAGGTGAGCTCTTGGTCCAGAGTAACACCAAGGTCACGGACTCTGGTTGAGAAGACAAAATCAGGAAAGGCATCAGCGATGGTTGTCATATCTAGCTTTTTCAACTGCTGGCGAGTGCCAAGCCAAATGAATTGAGTTTTTAAAGAGTTGAGGCGAAGTCGATTGGACGACATCCAAGTCCCCAAGGCTTCCATGGCAAAGTACATAGACCGGACAGTTGCAACAGAGTCAGAGGCACGACAGTGCTGGTAGGCTTGCACATCATCAGCATACAGATGGGCTTGCATAGCATGGGAGGCAAGAAGAGAGGCAAGATCTGAGGTATAGATTATGAAGAGAAGGGGGCCCAAGACAGAGCCCTGTGGGAGACCGTAAGGAGCGGGGACCCAGAGGGACCTAGAGGGGCCATGGACCACAGAAAAGGAACGATCACTAAGAAAGGATCTCAGCCAGAGGAGCAGAGTACCAGAGAGACCAAAAGATATTTGCAGTCGTTCAAGTAAAATGTCATGGTCCACAGTGTCAAACGCTGCACTAACGTCAAAAAGGGCTAAGAGAGTCAGCTGAGAACGATCGATGGCTCCGTAGACATCAGAAAGGAGTCGAAGAAGTAATGTCTCAGTTGAATGACCTTTTCGGAAGCCAGACTGGATTTCCGGAAGCAGGTTGTGAGTCTCAAGGTATGATGTCAGCTGGAGAGCGACTATTTTCTCGATAAGCTTCGAGATAAATGAAACATTAGCAATTGGATGGAAGTTGACAGGATTGTCTGAATCGAGTCCTTCACACTTGTGAACAGGAACCAGGATGGATCGTTTTTGAGACGGCGGCAAGATGCCTTCAAGGATGGAGCGATTGCAGAGGACGGTGAGGAGTGGAAGAAGGACATCCACGAACTCCTGTAGCAGCGATGTTGGGAGGCTGTCAAGTTCACATGATTTAGGAGGCGAGGCGAGAATGATTCGACGTAGATCAGCAGAGTTGACTGGAGTCAGAGTAGATAGGTTGAATGATGTAGGAGGGTAAGCTGGTGGCAGGGAGCCAGCGGTGTCCTCCCGGATGTTGTGCACCTTGGTGGTGAATGAGGTTAGGTAGTCATCAGCGGTAAAAGATGGAACGTGCTGAGAACGATCAGCTTGTCCACGGCCAAGAAGGGCGTTGAAGGTGGCCCATAACCGCTTCGGTTGGTCAGCATTTGCAGCGATTCTGGCCTCCCAGTGGTCCCGTTCCTTCCCTCGGTAGCGCCTGTGCATGTCGCGGACGGATTTGATCCAGGCGGTATGATCCACAGGAGATCGTGTCCTCCTATACCGTCTCTCTAAACGGCGAACCTCACGCCGTAGGGACCGGCACTCCCCGTCAAACCATGGGGAGAGTGGGCGGCGTCACATATCTATCATGCTATATGCTATATACACATATCTATTCTTACATAAAATGCATAAATATATAATTTACGTGAGCATTATAACATACTAGCCTATATCAGTTTAGGCTAAACATGCACATCTGCACTTAAATATAAGCTTATAGAACAGACAGAGACAAATGAAGGTTCGCAGACGTGAAACTAAAGGCACTGAAAACCACACAGACCGATCGACCGACAGACACACTGCAAACTAAGTCATGCCTATCTATTCGTCCTATTCGGCCTGTTGGTCCTTTAGGTCCTATTAGTTCTATTAGTCCTATTAGACCTATATAATTAGACCTACATGTATTATCGTCTCAGTGGCGTACCGGTAGCTAGCTTTTTGTGGGCCCGTGTGCAGGGGTCCCGCATGGGCCCCCTGTTTGGCCCTGTAAGGCTGGTATCTTTTCGTTCTAGCAATCAAGATCACAAAACTAATCTATGGCATTTGCTATTAGGCCCAACACATGTAATACAACTCAGAGAAAAACCTGAGTGCCGCAGCTGCACGAAAGAGACAGATAAATTAAAGTGTAATAGGACTAACTGCAGTGATTTCCCAGTAGAATTTAAAATCTATCACGTTGCAGACTTTTCCACTTGCTATTAGCTGCCTTCTTAAAACAATATCATGGCATCATAGAGTTTTCGTTGTATCATTTTTGTCTGCAAAATATTTCAACCATCTGTTAATTACGGTCCATGTTTTGCAATTTGAACACCAAAAACAATAGGCCACAATCGTCAATTTTTCACAGTAGGCCCTACATAAAAATAAGTTTTCAATGTTCTTTACAAGTGCAAAAATTGGGGGAAATACATGAATGCCTAGAACCCACACTTGCTCAATTTGGTGTCTGCCTGATTTTGGGGTGAGAGCTGAGAAGAATTGAGAGCAGAGTGCTGCCTGCCAGGCAGTGCCTGCCTACCTACCTGCCTGCACGGCAGTTGAAAAACGTCAGTAAAGTAGCGAAGTAGTCTGATGTAAGTATGTTCACAAAAACTAGGCTACATCTGTCACATCATAATGTGAATTACTTACTAGATTAGATTATAGGCTAATAATTCAACGATCTCTGTGGGTCCCTCGATGTCGTGGGCCCATGTGCTTTGCACACATTGCACACATGGTAGCTACACCACTGTATCGTCTGATCCTGTTTACTGATTCACCGATTCCTTGACTGAACCAAGGGTCGGATTCATTTTGACAGAATCCTGGAACTGTTGCTTCTCTGACAGGAGATGAGAGGATGGCATTCCTCGCCTCACCTTCATCAGCCAAAGAATAGAAACCCAGCACCCCATCAGTACCTCTCATCTCCCTCCTAGCCTTCCTCCTCCTCCACCTCACCCATGTTCTCTTGCTCATCGTCATCTCCGAATTTCCGCTTTTCCTCTTCCTCCTCTTCCTCCTCTTCCTCCTCTTCCTCCTACTCGTCATTTACCTCTTCACTATCCCTGTCTTCTTCTTCCTCTCGTTATCCTCGTTCGGCTTCTTTGATCCGTCATCGCGTCTTCCATGTCCCTCCGCACCTCCTGCTTTCCCTTTTCCTTCCTCAGCCTCATCGGATGTTCTTTTCCTCTTCCTCTTCCTCTTCCTATCATCTTTCCCTTCCCCTCCACCTTTCTTTCCTCCTCTGCGCTATCCTCTTCTTCAGTCTACGCCTTCGCCCCCTCCTCCCATTGGGTTAGGACTCGATGTATTTATCGTCGGAATCTGACTTCCAACAGCGATAATTAATTAATTATTCTCCGAAAGGTGATAAGACGGTCGTTAAGGGATCATTAGTTGTTTAATTGAGCGATCGGTTGATGAGGATCGTTGGTCATCGGCTATCATCAATGGAATTGAATCAAACCCCCAGGGGCACGATCTTAAAAGGACAAATGGTCAGAAGGGAACAGCAGGCAGGGAATGTACTAGATGACAGGGCCAGATGAAGAGGAAAGAGATTCCAGCTGTGGCTAGATCTGAGTTTGGTGGTCATTGTATTGCACTGCATCTGTGAATTTATATAGCGCATCTTGCAATGCACACTGCTAATCAAATTATCAGAGGCGATCCCAGTGCGCGAGACCAGGGGAGAAAACAGTGGTCATACTCTTTACTTGAGCCACAAACTGTTTGAAATTTGAGTTGCCTGCAGTCAAAATTGTATAAGGTCAACGATCTTGGTATAGCTAGAAAGGAGAAGAGAACACAGATTCTCGTTTACAATTTAAGTAGCCATGCAGCTTGATTCACAGGAAATTCGTCTCATCCATAAATGTGCAATTGTGCATCAGAATATTTAAGTAGCGCCTTTTCACAGCATCTCAAAGAGATGTATACCTGACTTAATCAGATGTTGGGACTTAACGCTTCGCTTTGTAGTGAAAGACATGAGAAGAAATAGCCAGAAATAGCAAGAGAGAAGAAATAGCCAGAAATAGCAAGAGAGAAGAAATAGCCAGAAATAGCAAGAGAGAAGAAATAGCCAGAAATAGCAAGAGAGAAGAAATAGCCAGAAACTGCAAGAGGGAAGAAATAGCCAGAAATAGCAAGAGATGCAGTCATCATTCATCAAATCTGCCAGAGGCGGCGTTACACCAGGCATGGCCGGGTAAATGCCTCGGTAAAAAAGCCTTTTGCCCTGGTCGTTGCCCTGCCAGAATTTTTGTCCGGCTTAGGCCTATATAATATTTTCTGGAATAATTATATTTTACTATTGCCATTCGCAGTCCGTATATATATATCTTAATAGCAAGCAGTATACGCCTATACGTCGACTCGCATTGCTACCTGTTGACAGGGCCGGATTAACCACGGTGCTGATTGTGCTGCAGCACAGGGCCCAAAGTTTCTGTGGGGCCCCCAAATTGTAAAAGTAAACAAATAAAGTGAGGATTCAGGAAAGAAACGTGCAGATTGAATTGCAATGCATTATGCATAGCAATCATAGTCATAGCCATGACTAAATATATAATCAAATAGGCCTAATGTCATAGCCTAGTATAAGTTGAAATTGACCTACTCACTGCTCTGAAACTGTACGGGTCACTGATAACTTTTGTGAAGGAAATGCGAGGGATTTTCGATGATATAAAGAAGAAGACCCAGGGTAACTCATGGGCGCCGACTCAGCGAGGCCCGTGAGTGCCCAGCACCATTAGAAATGGGCCATGGGAGGCCCGTCAATGCATGGGCACCACCAGA
The DNA here is from genome assembly GCA_949752735.1 of Lumbricus terrestris. NCBI lineage: Eukaryota > Metazoa > Annelida > Clitellata > Crassiclitellata > Lumbricidae > Lumbricus > Lumbricus terrestris. Next base: position 44,855,082 of record OX457036.1, read on the forward strand.
AATCAACCAGCAAGATGTCCTTTTTAAGAGATTATTTCTGTGGGCATTGCTTATCTATAAAAATCATTCCGTCTTTTATAGGCTATATTTTAAAAAATCTCAGTTTTTCTACCTACTACACGTACATGTATTACTCCAGTTTTACCCCATCTGGCAGTCTGAACTTCATTGGTCCGAAATCCTGCTTATTCGATCTGCTTCCGTCATTTTTTTACGGACAAAGGTGGCGATTTTAATTACATTGTTTGAATTTGTTTCCTTTTATTGCAAGTGCTCAATAATGTTTATCATTGCGCGGAAGTCACCTCACAGCATCAAAAAGTGGAATATTGTTTTGTCTGGTCTAACAAATCAACTTTGACTAAATTGTCAAGACTATCTGAAAGACCATGCATAATTAAGAAAAACTATTTCCGCAGTGTTAGGCCTAATATTGGCTTACTAAATAGTGGCTAATGTAGACAGAATTGCTTGATTTCGTGTGAAAAATTTGAGTCTGTTGACCTAATTAGGGTAGAGTGCTCCAAGTTGCCAATGCTAAAGAAGATTGTGCTTTTCTTCTGTGTGGATTCGAAGGGACCCAAAGAGTGATCAAATTTTTTTTAAACAATTAGGAATCTGGAACATTTATTGAAGTCTTGAATCATTCATTCATTCCGAAAACTTATATAGCGCCCCTTCAAGAAGCCTCCGCAGAGGCGCTCCCAGCCCAGCCACGGCTAAAAAGATAGGCCTTGAGCAACTGGTAGAAAGCAGGCCAATTATTCCGAGGTAGTAAGCGTAGTGCAAGCGGGATCCCATTCCATGTGGACGGGTCAACAACCGAGAAGGCTCGATGCTGTCTGGTGGCAGAGCGGGTTCTAGGGATAAGCAGCTCCCCATTGGCCGAAGAGCGCAAAGTTCGATGGGTAGCTATGTCAGAGACAGGGCGACAGAAATCAGATAAGTAGGACAGAGCACTACCACTGAGGCACCGCCAGACAAGACTTAGTGCTGATATTCTGTACGAGATGCGCTGTGAGACTGGAAGCCAGTGCAAAACATCACGCATGTAAGCAGAAATCGGGACATTTGTATGTCATAATGTCTGCCCTGCTTCTTAAAACTGTAAGGGGCCCCGTCATTCGATCAGCACAGGGCCCCCAAAACTGTAGATCCAGGCCTGCCTGTTGACTATAGTTTGATTGGTTATCACGCTCGCCATAAATCGCGTTCTGCCCTGGACCTGCATGATCACTTGCATAGCTGTCTTGGATATGCCCTAGCTGGTTGGAAACAATGTCTGGAGCCGACAGCCCGACACTGCAAACTGCATTTCATAAATCCTATCGTAATTTCTCCTATTCCACTCACCTGAGGTCACCTCTCAGCCGCTCACTCAATCACCAAACACATGTGTACACTTCATTGTCGTCTGCAGACTTCTGCCTACCTGTCCGATTTGGATCTCTTGACCTTTTTGGAAATCTCGACATTACGATTATACTTTGAAACGCAACTTAATTTCACTGCACGATTCGTCTTCCATCTAGACTATACAGTTACTTGGGCTCCTAGATATATTGCATCTATCTACCACCTGTTGCAACACAACTCCCTCTAGGCCTACATAAATTTCAATCTCCCTGCTATCTCATCTGTAGTCATCACTTTCGTTTTTCCTTTGTTAAATATCAATCCATATTTCCCCTCTGCGTCCACCACCATCTGTATCAGTTCTTGAAGCTCTTCCGATGATGTGGCAACCAACCCAATATCATCCGCATATCTGAGATTTGACACACCTTCCACCTATTTTGAATCCTCCCCTATATTGCTCCAAAGACTCTCGCATCATCATTTCCGCCACCAAGTTAAATAGGTGTATTGGGGAATAAGTACACATCCCTGTCTTACCCCCCCCCCCCCTACCAATTTTAAACCGATGTGATTCATACAATGGATGTATATATATAATTATATATATAATCATATACATGATTCACAGGTGGTAGATGTGATTCATACAATTGAATTATATGACTATATAGATGAGTCACAGGTGGTATGTGTTTCGTATAGTCTATATATATATATATATATCGATGATTCACAGGTTGTAAATGTGATTCATATACAGGGTGGTCCAAAATAAACCGCACAATGATAAATTGATAGTACTTTATTCAGACCAATTCAAATATAACCGTGAAAATTCACAAAAACACAGCAATTATTTTTTCTGTAACATTACATGGATGGATTTCGTTACATAAAATGTTCAATGTGTCCTCCTTGCTGCTCGACCACGCATTGAAGCCGACGACGCCATTGATCAATTGCGCGGTCAATGAAACGCTGTGACAGCTTGGTCCACTCTGTGACGATTGTTTCTTTCAGCTGATCCACTGTGGTGAAACTTCTACGACGGTATACCATCTGTTGAAGGGCGCCCCAAACAGCGTAGTCGACTGGATTCAAGTCCGGGCTGTTTGGGGGCCACATGTCAGGCTCAATGAAAGAAATGTTCTCACGTCGCAGATACTCCATAGTGTTCTTGGCGGTGTGTGATGGAGCGCCGTCCTGCTGTAGGGTCCAAGTGTGGTGTTGGCATATTGTACGGATGTCAGGTAAAAGACCATCACCAAGAACGTGCTGACAATAATATTGACTGTTCACCTTCGCAGCGACCCCCAATGTTTCTGAGTTCGTAGATTCCAAATTAGACAACGGTCATTCTCAGTTAAGCGTCCCATGATCACAATCTCTTATAAACAACAACTTCTTTACCATAAACTATGATAAACAATGATGAAGTCAATAATGACGTCAGAGAAAATATATAAATAAGTAAGAAAAATGGCATTAAACATTGAATTGTTATACATTATATCAAGAAAACTGTCACTGTGCGGTTTATTTTGGACCACCCTGTATGTATATATACATTATATATATATATATCGATGACTCACAGGTGGTAGATATGATTCATGTGATGATTCACGAGTACTAGATATGATTCATGTAATGATTCACAGGTGGTAGATGTAATTCATGTAGTGATTCACAGGTGGTAGATGTAATTCATGTAATGATTCACGAGTGGTAGATATGATTCATGTGCCTATAGTCAGCATCATTCACAGGTTGTTGTTGCTGCATTGTCTTTTCCGCATTGTCTTTTCCAGGTTAATCAACGATGCAGATAAACATTATCACATTATAGCTTATATTATAGAATGACTCATCACTCTCCAGACGTCATTTTTTCAGAGGAGCTATATAAATCACATTTTACATTACACGTGCATCTATTTATACTCCAGGGCAAGCACGGTTATCTTGAGCAGTGTTTTCTAGACATGAATAAATAATCATATAGATCCCAAATATATATCGAATATATATTATATATGCAATACCCAGATACATGCACTCAGTTTAGCAAACACCTTGTATATATAAATATATATATATGTGCATATATGTGCTAATAAAGTGCATGGCACACATACATATGTAGGTCTACATATATGTAGATATATGTCTGATATATATGTTCTAAATTGTGCATTATACGATGGGGATTATATTTATTGTTTTCTGACAATACGAAATATTTACACATGCCACATGTATATTGGCGCTATAGTATGTATATAATATAGGTATCACGTTTAGCCTATATCTCTAAACTATGCGCATAAATCATACACAAGCATGTTTTGTATAGTTAGTCCGTGTCTAGTATACATACATAACGCATCTATATGAGACTTGGCGCGCCACATGTGCGGAGACCGCGCGATAAGCAGGACCTTGTAATAATGCGATAAGCATTTGTTACAGATCGGCAAAAGGCGTCTGGCCGACTTGAACTTCTTGATCGACTCCACTCGAAGTCTGATATGAGACTTCTGCTGTCAGACTTCTTCAGAAAGCGTCCAGCCCTATCCTGTCCATTCGTTTGTCAGTCTGTTCCTGCCGAAGAACTTGAAACTTTTCATTACTATAGCATTGCTGTCTAGCAAGACGAGACACTAACGTGGCCATTCCGCTTTAGTAATTTCAGTTAGTTGAAGGATTGAAATTCATGTTTTGGAAATATTGTCTGACAACCCGCTGAAGCAGAACTGCCAAATCGATTCGTCACTTAGACTATATAATTATGTATACGAACATTGTGGCCCATATATACAGTGCGACAATACCGACTTTGCCTTTTAAAACGCATTAACTTTTTCTTTTCGTTTTTACACTCCAGATTTGTGTTCTTATTCCTTCGTTACGAAGAAATTTATCGTTTAGACCTACTTTATGATTGAAATCAGACAACGCACGATTTAGCAGAAGAGCATTCTGAGACGAAAGTGGACGTATTATTGGGGGGGGGGGGAGAAATGATAAGCAAGGTAATGGCCAGGTGCTTGAAATTCAAACAGTCATAGTTATGTGACAGCAATATTAAGTCAAATTAAAAACGGCATAAATCATGAACTTTGTATAGGTGTAAGTAATAATAGGCTGAACCTGCCATCCGCAATCAACTTATGAAAAATAATATAAACAGTGCATAGTCCGGGCCCCAGGCCCCTCAAAGTCGCCTGGCCCCTGGCCATTTGCCGCCTGCACCTTCTCGGCTTGTCTGCATGGCTATACGTCGAAGCGCGAACACGACAACAGAAATTAGAATTTTTCTTTCGGTTAGGTCTATTTGTTGTGCCATTTTCGAATTTCACTTCCATTCAGTTTCTTCCAGTTACACTATTTCTTTGTTCCTCCCTTTAACTCCTCTCGTCTGATGTCATTCTTCTCTGCTTTTTTCGGTGTCCTGTTCAAACCACCCTCCTCTCGCTGCAGTGCTGACTTTCTTTAGTACTCATATAGCCCCCTCAGACAGGATGTAAGGCTGGTGAAAGGGCGCCTGCAGGTCGCATGGTTTTCCGCAGACTACTTCCCGTCTCAATGCTGCTTCATTACGAGACCGTCTGTGCCTGTGAATTTAATCCTACATCACAGTAGGTCTGCTATAGGTATTTCAGTGTCTGGTGTTATCAGATATCACTTGAGCGCGATATACTGTTTCATGCAGTGTGCGTATATAGGTTTATGTAAGAATATGACTGTATATATATACATGCATATCTCAATGTGCATTTATATAGGGCCCGCATTATGCCTGTGCATCCATCTGAAAAGTTCTGTTTATATGTATATTTAGTGTATATAACTAGGCCTATATATAGTATAATATTATAGGCCTATAGTCTATTATGCGTGCGCTTGTATAGGTACACTTAGGCCCATATATAATGTACAGATCGATCAAGTTTTGTGTGTGTGTGTATATATATATATATATATATATATATATATATAAATACTTTGTGTGCAGTTATAGAAGAACTATTTCTGTATCTTCAAGCGAGAGACGGAGGAACGAACGAGAGAAGAATCATCGCTTCCTTTCGATGAAGACGTCTATCATAATTTCAGATACGACCGACGCCAACTCCCCTCCACCCCACCCACCTCCACCCCCACCCCATGCTATACCCGCTCCATCGCTCTCATCCCTCTGCCTGCCTGGCTCTTTCCGTCACTCTTTCTGCCTCTGCGTCTAGTTGCTATTCTGTATCTGTCTTCCCCGGTTGCATCCATTACTTTGCCTCTCCACTCCTTTCGTCTGCATGTCTCTTCCTCCCGACCCCGATTGAAAGCTACGAGGAAGTATCGGCAGCATTTAGCTAAATATCGGCATCGGGTATGAAATACTGTAAACAATTAGCCAACGAAAGGGAAGAGGACGAAGGGAGAAAGACGAAAAAGAGGAGAGGGAGAAAAGGAGCACGATAAAATCGAGGAGGGGTAGAATATGGGAAGGGCAGGAAGAGAATAGGTGATGATGAATGATGATGATATACAGAAAGAGCAGAAGGAAGAGGAGGGTTAGGGAGTAAGGGAGAGGCGGGAAAAGTGTGGGGCAGGAGAACGTGGGAGGGAGAAAGGTACAGAGAGGAAAATGGGAGAGAAATGAGGAGATGGGAGATGGATGAGAAGGAGAAATTGGGAGCAGAACGAGGAGAGATCAATTAAGAATAGAAAGGAAATGTAGATTGAAAAATGGAAAATATAATCGAGAAATAGATGAGCAACAAAGAAGCTATTGTCAGAAGGTGGAAAAGTAGGAGGAGTATAAGATCGAGAAGAATTTGGAATATAAGGGAGAGGAAATATGGAAAGCATAGGGTTTCAGAAGGAATCAGTCAGCAGAGGGAGAGTGGGAGAAGAGGACAGAGAAGGAATGAGAGAGTGGAAGCTGTGCAAAATATCAAGGTAGGAAAGAACGGAAAGAAGTATAGACTAGGCTGCTATAAGAGAACTAGAAGACAAAGCTCAATGAGCAAGGACAAGCGGCAATTAGAAAAATAATCGTAGAAGAGGTGCATAAAGATGAGGATGAGTAGAATGAAACAGAGGATGCAGATATGGGCACAGGCCAATGGATGTGGAGAATAGAGGATGCATGGTGGAAGAGTCAAAAAAGGAAGAATAGAAGGAAAACTGGAGGAGGTCGGTGGCCGAAGTGCGGATGGATGAGGATAACAAAGAAGAGGATAGACGATGGGGGGATGAATGGGGCATGGAGCCGGTGGATGGAGGACGAGGAAAGACTCGAAGGAGGAAGTTTGGGAAGAAATAGGGAAGAGGTTTACGAAGGAAGTGCAGAAAGATGAGAAGGCGGAAAACGTAGATGGAGAGAGGGACAGGGAGGAGGAGGAGGAAGATGCCATTCGATATGCTCCAGTTGCCGTCATATCCGATGATGAGGATGAGGATGTGGAGGGGAGGAAGGAGGATGAAGACGATGATGGCTCCATCTATAGCTGGCAGATGCCAATCTTAGGATGATAATGAACGCGACTCATCATCATGCTCTATAGGAAAAACGTCTTGCAAGACTGCAGAGTCTGATGATGATGGCTGCTGCGGCTGCTGCACGAATTCACCTTTGATGCCATCAGTTGAAAGGGAGGCTGTCTGCAAAAAAAATCCGTCCGTGTTTCGGGGCATTTAAAACGATCTGAAGGAAGGCGCTCTATAAGTGCTCAAATGCAAGCAAACATATATGTATTGTACACATATGATATAGCCTGTTTTGTGTATACATGCACATAATAAATACACGCCTAAGCACATACATATGCATACATACATACATACATACATGCGCCTCTGAGTAGTTTCTTGAAGGGGCGCTATATAAATGCTCTGAATGAATGAATGAATGAACATACATACATACATACATACATACATACATACATACATACATACATACATACATACATACATACATACATACATACATTCATACATACATACATACATACATACATACATACATACATACATACATACATACATACATACATACATACATACATACATACATACATACATACATACATACATACATACATACATACATACATACATAGGGCGAAAGTGAGCCTCCGGCATACTGTATGAGTTTAAGAATGGCTCTGCATGGTTAAAATTGCCGACGACGCAAGGCTGTTTCGTTACGTAGGTCGACTGCATCAGCTGTTAGGAAAGAGAAAGGGGTTCTCGGGTATTGAAAGTGAAACGCTGACTTAAAAATGCACATCAGAGTGGCCGTAATCGAGCTCTGGCGAATTAATTATTGTCTTGATTTCATCGCACGTGGTAAACTCATTTCCGGCTGCAGTCTATAATTCTATGTGCGGTGGTAGACCTGCTACCAATGGCCAGTGTATTGCAATTTATATTCCAGGATTTCCATATGATCACAGTTTTTCGGAATTTCTCACGGGACCTTAACAGGACAGACCGAGACGAGACTTGAAACGTGCATTCCCGAGACCGAGACGAGATGCTGGCCAATCTGTCTGAAAGTGTCGAGACCAAGACTAAAAGTTCCAAAAACTCTGGTATAGTGAACAATCTAGTGGCTAGTATGCCGAAAAAACAGTGGTTAAGTTGAGGTTTCAAATCCTCATTTACCGAGGTAGAAATCTGCTTGGGAAGTTCTTCTCAACTTGCGTCCCTGGCCACCAGTGTTTAATCTAGACGTCTCTGGGGGGGGGAACTTTCCCCCCCCAGGATTGACATTTCCCCCCCCAGAAAAATTTCACAAAATGTTATTGGTTTTTAGTAACTTTTTCATCGTTGTTTTACTTGAAGTGTTATAATATACCGTGATATTATTTACTATTATATGATTATAATGACATTATTTACTACTATAATATACGATACTAATGATAGTTGCAATGAATATAACTTACTGTATATATTTAGATACACAATAAACACTTTTTTTTCTAACTAAAAACAGAGATGACATCTCCTCCAGAAAAATTTGTCAAAATGGTAATAGATTTAGTTGCTGTTTAGTGTTTACATCATTGCATGACATGAACTGTTATAATAATATAACCGTAGTATTATTTACTGCTACATGGTTGTAGTAATTATTTACTGTTATATTATATGACAAAATCCAGCAAAAATGAGTATAATTTACTGTTAATATTTGTACAAATACTATTTTTGTACAACTGAATGGCTATCAAGTGCTATCCTTCACATTTTAAACTGTCAAATTTCAAAATGTTTTGGTCCTATTATCTGAACACCTAGTAAAACAACATCATTACCACAAGACTAGTGGCTTCTTGATTTTGGTACCGGTAGGTTATTAGCTCTTGGTAGATTTGTGTACCATTAAATATGATTTCGGGAAAGTGTGTACTGGTCAGCAACTCAGGGCCATATGGAAAAACTGGGATAAGCTGACAGTTTCTGATTACAGTGCTGAAAAGTCAGCTTATTTACTCATGTAAACAGTAATTCATTAGAATAACCCAGCAACTGAGCTGCTGAACACGATACATAAAGATTTTTTTATTGTAATTATATAATATATATATATATTGAAACCCTAAAATACTTTTTATCAGTACTGAAATAATGGAGTTATTTTGTTAAAATGGCATCTTCAAAGGGTGCCATTGCAATGTGGAAATTCAAGAAATTTCTAATGAGTCACTGAAAAAGTACAGCTATTGTGTTAAGATGACACCTTAAAATGCTGCCATTGCAATGTGGAAATTCAAAAAGTTTCTAATGGATCACTGAAAAAGTACAGCAATCTTGTTAAGATGACACCTTAAACTGCTGCCATTTCAATGTGGACATTCAAAAAGTTTCTAATGGATCACTGAAAAAAGTACAGGTATTTTGTTAAGATGACACCTTAAAATACTGCCATTGCAATTTGGAAATTCTAAAAGTTTCTAATGGGTCACTGAAAAAAGTACTGCTATTTTGTTAAGATGACACCTTAAAATGCTGCCATTGCAATGTGGAAATTCAAAAAATTTCTAATGGGTCACTAAAAAAGTACAGCTATTTTGTTATGATGACACCTTAAAATGCTGCCATTGCAATATGAAAATTCAAAAAAATTCTCATTGGTCACTGAAAAAGTATAGCTATTTTGTTAAGATGACACCTTAAAATACTTGAAAATTCAAAAACATTCTCATGGGTCACTGAAAAAGTATAGCTATTTTGTTAAGATGACACCTTAAAATACTGCCATTGCAATGTGGAAAGTAAAAAAATTTCTAATGGGTCACGGAAAAAGTACAGCTATTTTGTTAAGATGACACCTTAAAATACTGCCATTGCAATGTGGAAATTCAAAAAAGTTTCTAATGGGTCACTGAAAAAGTACAGCTATTTTGTTAAGACGACACCTTAAAATGCTGCCATTGCAATGTGGAAATTAAAAAAATTTCTAATGGGTCACTGAAAAAGTACAGCTATTTTGTTAAGATGACACCTTAAAATACTGCCATTACAATGTGGAAATTCAAAAAAGTTTCTAATGGGTCACTGAAAAAGTACAGCTATTTTGTTAAGACGACACCTTAAAATGCTGCCATTGCAATGTGGAAATCAAAAAAATTTCTAATGGGTCACTGAAAAAGTACAGTTATTTTGTTAAGATGACACTTTAAAATACTGCCATTGCAATGTGGACATTAAAAAAATTTCTAATGGGGAGGGGCAAATATCCCTCCCCATTGCCCCCCCTTCAGTGCGCTACGCGCCTCACGAGCGTCCTTCGGACGCTCAATTGTCCCCCCCCAGAAACCTCAATTCCCCCCCCAGCGGAGGGGGACTAGATTAAACACTGCCTGGCCACCCGGGCTATTGAGAGTACTTTTGTACCTGTAACGGAATGCTAAGACCACACTATGGCTCGATTGTTTGGGTGGAATTATATTCCAGATCTCAGAGCGGAGATCATGTTACTCATTAGCATACTATATTCCTATTCGCTGCAATGTAGGTTATTGCCCTATATGTCATCAAATCAACAAGTCGAGTGTTTAATATAAAAATAATATTAGCATATGAATATTAAAATATGTCAACATGTACAGCACTCAAATCCTCTTGCTAAGGGTTTGGGATAATGTCTGCTTTAACACAACCTTCTATTAAATAGCCTTACCTAAACCAGTACTGATTAAAGTGACTTTAAGGGATATAACTTTAATATCTACCCTCCCGCGTAGAATTCTTGTAGTTGATTACCACTGGCCAGTCTTCATCGTATTCTCGTCAATGGCGGATCTCCAGGCTGTAGACTTCATTTCTCCGTTGCGGATAATTGTCGTACTCTTCTTCTCAAGTGCCGAATATCTTTGCCGACGTTGCTTACAGTTTGAACAGTTCCTGTTCAATGTCGAATTTACAAACTATTGCGACTTTCATTTACCGTCCGAAGTAACCTTTGTAGATTATTTATTGCTTCGCAATGTCTCGAGAAGTAACTTCGTTGATCTAAGGTATGCGCTGTAAACTGCAACGCATACACGCTCTTACCGGTAAGTAAAGCGTTTTACCGACCGTTCGTTACGCTCTTCGACTTTCAATATAGTCCACACTTTAGGACACTAATCGTTCGTAACTCCGGCTTCCAATCGTTCCGACTGTCACGAAACCACACGATAATATTCGACAATAATTATCCACAACTTGCGACCGTTGCAACTTCGGCCATTACGTTCCTCCTTCCCCGACTGAAGATGCTCCACGCACAGGCGCGGCAGCCGACTCTTTCACCCGCATCTCATTGGCTGATGCCGTGATTGATCATTGTTATATTCCGCAATGTTTGCCCCCATTTAATATATATTTTGCCCCTAAGTACTGGTTATAGCACTGGTCAATTAATTAAACAGAGCAATGTGAAAGTTCTCAATCAAATTATTAACTAATCATTAACTAGGGCCTCTGCCTAACTTAACATGTGTAATTAACATTCAACAATATATATAGCAGGGTAAGAACGTATGGGTGGGATCAAGGATATCGCTACAGTACCGTCAGTGCTAAGGCGGTGAGGGAGAGGGCTGCAATGGCCAGCCGCCTGGTACGCTGAATCTCACACCGATGAATTCGTCATTTTCGTGGCTGCATCTAATTGTGCTCAGCTGGAGTGCGCTTTCCTCCATTTCATGCAGATAATAAATATAATTGCCAATCCAAGCTAAAAATTAGCGAATAGATTCATACAAATTGTAAGTAGAACACGAGCGTGCATCATATTAATATAAGAGATGACAAACCTGTAGTGTGGTTAATGGATGCGGTTGTCTTGGAGATAAGATGATGGTCATCATCGTCGTCATCTGCTGCTGCTGATGCTGCTGCTGCTAAATCCAGCGTCGACCTTCGCTGACCGAAGGCAACAGACCGTGACCAGCTGTAGAGGAAGATGACTGCAACAGTCGCCGATGAAATCCTTAGACGACGCATTCTCATCAATCGGAATTATTTATCGACTGGAAACCAGAATTCCTGATCAGGGTCGCTTTCGCCATTCAGTCTGTCAGTCATTCACTTCGTCATTCAGTCTGTCAGTCATTCACTTAGTCATTCAATCGGTCAATCCCTCATTAAGTAGGTTCTAATTAATTCATTTATCCATAATTATGCAACTTATGTTTGTCGGTCGTTATTGAGTCACATACCTAAACCAGATACCGGTATTCAACCCTTAAATCAATTCAGTCCTTAAATCAATCAGTTTGTCTGCCACTAAGCGTAAACCATTTAATCAATCAATTTTCTACTCCAGGCCAAACTATCGGTCGGAGGCTGGTAGGCCTACGTGTTCGCACGGCCGTTGTGCTAAGCTGTATCGAATTCCTGCGCATTGTCTTCGAGCGGCTGAACACAGCAACGGATGGAGGACCAACAACTACTTCAGTACTCAATCAATTAGTCGTCTTTGTTCTCGCTCACAGCGTGGTCGATGTAGCTATCGGTTCTGCGTGTGTTTGCGTTGAAGTATATATAGGAGCAACAGCGCATCCTAGCTTGTCGCTTCAGCTGTTGCTGCTGCTGCTGCTGCTGTTGCTGCTGCTGCTGCTGCTGCTGCTGCTGTGGTTTCTGCCGCTGCCTTTAATCTCAGCGGGTTCTGCTGACTGATGTTGGCTACGGAGATGCCGGTGTGACGCTGCATAGAGTCCGGAGAGAAGATGTGTCCGACACTTTGTGATTGGTTCACGTGACCGATAGGCCTGACGTCACGTGACAACAGGTGGTTTGTAAAGTTTATTTAGCGACGCTTTCATAACAGATAAGAAGCGTCCAAGCTGAATTTGTATTTGAAAGCGAAATATTTGTCCAGGGAAAATCTAATGCACACAAGTGAGCGCGGTGGTGTAGTTGATATGTTCGTTGCCTTGCAGCCGGAGAGTTGCAGGTTCTAATCCACCACAAGCTGTCGCGTATGGACCCTGGACAAGTCCTTCCTTCACTTGCAATTGCCCAGCGCTTCAGCCGTTCAGCGTGAAACGCTGATTCAGTGTCCGCGCTGTAGTCGGGATCGAGCGCTTCTGAATAGAATTTTTGAAGGAGCGTTATAACAAGTGCACATACATAGTAGCATGCATACGTACAAATATACATACCAGACAATAATTTTAATACCAAAGGTTAAGGAGTGTTACAGTAGGCTCTATAGGCCCTACGTGAGTTTTACAGTATAATTGTGGACTTCATCTGAAACAGCTTAGTTCCAGAAAATAAGGTGATCTCTTTGACGTGGTTTCTGTGGGCGCTGAGAAATTCTCGATGATTTACGTCATATCACATTATAGACCATAGAAATAAATTAGCATTAGCAAGCCAACAAGACATTATCCGCTATACTATTGGACGACATAACCTTGCCGACCTAGCACTTTTAGTATACATGTAGTATAGAATATGATACAAATACTCTCATTCATTCATTCATTCATTCATTCATTCATTTCGAAAACTTATATAGCGCCCCTTCAAAAAACCTACTCAGCGGCGCTCCCAGCCCAGCCACAGCTAAAAAGATAGGTCTTGAGCAACTGGTAGAAGCAGGCAAATTATTCCGAGGTAGTAAGCGTAGTGCAAGCGAGAACCCATTCCATGTGGATGGGCCAACAACCGAGAAGGCTCGACGCTGGGCATCTTTTCACTTGGATTCCGTCACTGGTTGTACGCTGACAGTGCTAATCCCAAGCCTGGATAAAACGAGGGGCGACACTAATCATCTTTGATATGGCACAGTACGTGCCGTTAAACAGCAACAAGACGAAAGATCTTTCACTTGGACAACATCTAGCACAATGGCCTACCAAGTATAGACCTACTGTTCTTCAATCGAAACTTTTTATCGCAGGAGAGAATTTCACCCTGGGCTCTATGTCGCACCACACCGCCGTCCAAATAGGCCTATGCACTATGGCAGACAGGTTCTCCGCAGGGTACGGAAGCTGTCCCTGTCAGATGAGGAAGATAAAACTAAGATCAAATGAGGAACCTGGGCAGGAGGTGCAGTCATAGCAGCAAAATAAAGACGATAAAAAACATAAGGAAGAGACGATAAAAAAGCATAAGGAATAAAGACAAGAGGACTAGACGCCTCTGGGGGAGTCCCCATACCAGGAATTAATTTCCCGCAGGAAAAATCGCCAGGTGTTCCATACATGTAAATAAGTAGGCCTACCATTTCCCCCAGAAAAAGTTAATGTGAAACAATCCCCTTCCCAGAAAAACCGACCAGCCTTGTAGATATGAATACTACATGTATGGCCGTGGTGATAAATTTTTGTAAAACAGACAGAAAGACCATTACATTTTCTAAGATTTTAACCGAAAGACTAAAACATTTTCTGATGAAGATGTCGTTGGTGGCTCAACCGTCTGCCCAAAATGTCCTGCCAAAACGGACTTTTCTCGCTCCCGAGAAACTCGAACCCCCCCCCCCCCCCCCCAAGCAGGGGACTACATTCAGCACTGTCCGACAAACAACCGATCAACTGACTAATGGGTTTAGAGAAGCGCCGTGACTCGTGAGCTCTCATTGTGGGTTCTGGACGCCAATGCATTGCACACTGTAGTGTTTACATCAAGTGCAAGTAAATTAAATTCAATTTTTCGTTTAATCAAGACTTCATGCTGGCAAAACGCAGCCTGTTACATCTTACAATTAAGGTGTTACATAATAACAAATTCAACAAAGGTTTTATGTGCAAGTTCAGTTCAGTTCATATGCAACACAAAAGGCCTAAATTTTCGGTTTTAATTAATTAATATAGACGGTTCTGATGTGAGTTTGTTGTAGGATTTACTAGGCTAAAAAATGTGTTTGAACAGTAGGCCTACTCTAGAAATAAAGTGCAATTATCTTTTTCCGGAAGAGAGGAGCCATGCATGGGCGGAGTTTGGTTTCCGTTCTTGGAGGGGCTAACTTACGAGTCTGCGCCTTCTTGGGAGGGGGGCTATGCCTAGGAAAAGATACCGTTTACTCGGTAAAAAACTGAATCTGGGTCTTCTGGGGGGGGGCTTAGCCCCTCCTAGCCCCTGATAAACTCCGCCCATGGAGCCATGAGCCGGAAGACGGAGCTCATGGTCACAGGAAAGGCGGAGAGAATAATCAATAGATTAGGCCTACATGAAGTTTATCATTGCGTAGGCCTAAAGCATTTTTTGCCCTTTTTCATTTCGGGCGGTGTTCAAACACCCAAAACATTTCTCTATCTACAGCAGTGATTCCCAACCTGTGTGCCGCGGCACACTGGTGTGCCGCGAGAACTTTGCTAGTGTGCCGCGGGAAAAATTCTAATATGTTGTTAATTAGCCAAATAATGATTCCAAACAAAACATCCGAAAACATCATCACGGCAACATCAAAACTTAAGTCAGTTCGTCTTAATCTCTCACATTGTAGCAGGTTAAGATCTCCAAGGGAAATCTTGATTGTTTTCCTGCCATAAATGGATCTAAATTTTTTTAAATTGCAGTACTAAACACATTGATAGACCTACAACCAGCAGTAGGCTACAACATTACTTCCCTTCGCTTGCAATCGACAATTTTGACTGAATTATCAGTCCATTCGTAATCGGCGAAACAGCAAATCTTGCAACCAAGGATGAAGAACAGCTCATTGATTTACGAAATGTGAAAATTTTATCAGTCAACATTTTCCGAAAAGAGTTTGGATAAGTTTTGCTTTCCATTCAGAAATCATAATTTTATCCTTCGATCAGTTCAAGAAGAGTAAAAATTCTTCTGCCTAAGCTTATACGCATCTTCGTGGTTTTGTGAATTTAGATTTTCAGCCTGAACTGAAATCAACTGTAAAAAGATGGAGAGACTTCTTAGAATCGACCATGAAATGCGAGTATGATTGTCGTTTCTGGAGCCTTGATTTGATCTGCTAATTAACTGACTACGCTCACTAGAGTACTATTATTATACAATAAGCAATGGCGGATACAGAAAATTTCAAGTGTGGGGTCAAAATTTAGGTCTTGGGGCAGGAAAAAATTTCGTCTTGGTCATCGAAAAATCTGATTTGCTGAATTCCCAACAAGAAAATATACCATATCCGCCAAAATAGTTGATGACTTTTTAGTCGTACAGTGTTCTTAAGCCCCTGCACAGCCTTCGTGGGGCGTGGGAGGCCTACGAAAGTGCTCATGGGGGTGACTGCATCAACTTTCCGAGCCAGAATAGCTGGTAAATAAAGAGATTTCTAAATGGAGGCCATGGCCGGATTGACCCCTGGATCCGTCCCTGCAATACGAGCATTAAAATTAGAATATTATTAATTAGAATATTATTTCATAATAGTGACAAATGGATAAACAAAAGACAATTATTATGAAGTGTGCCGCGAAAATTTTTATTCTTTCTTAGTGTGCCGCAAGCCAAAAAAGGTTGGGAATCACTGATCTACAGCCTTGATAATTCATATTATAATTATATTTGATGGTCTACATCGTAGCATGGAATACGCAGATTGTAAGCAACTTATAGATATAGAATATAAATAATCAGCGATTCATATAAAGCGGCATTGCAGTTGTCGAAAAGGATTACTTACTACACCCGCTGCGATTTCCCTTTTATGCAAAACCCATATGACGTCACAATTCTCAAATATGACGTAATCTCAAAATGCTTTTTGTCAGTTTCGATCGTTTGTCTTTTCTCTCAAAGACGGAGAAACCGGGAGGAGAAGACGCCGAAAAAGTAGACGACGAAACTGAATAAAACGACGGCAAAATATATGCGATAAAGATGATGAAGATGAAGAAAACGACGACTAAGATTTCCACAATCAAGAAGCGGCAATCAATCATCGAAGTGGAAAAGAAATTATTCGTAAAGTATGTGACAGATTTTCTCGCCATCATATAAAATATCCAAATAGTCGATAAGTAACTACCGGTAAAGAAGTGTCCGTAGGCTATAAGAAGTTAGTAGCCTACAGTCAAACATGAATTATTATTATGAAAAAAACTTTGAAGTGATCATGAAATTAAAGTAGCCGAGAAAAAGAAGGCCTAGCCTACTAGGTACAAATTAGGAAATTCTATTTTACGTGCTCGAATTTGTTTTGCCAAACATTCATCTAGCGCGCATAGGACCGCTCAACAGAAGTGTCAAATCATCTCGTGATAAAAGGTGGACCTAAAATTCGAAGTTCATTTTGCCTGCCTTAAATTTGCTTCTGTATCTCACAAACAGCGACTGTTGCCATAGCAACACTTGACCGTTAGTTGTACGAAACACAGTTTAACACACGTGCCATTTCCAGCATTAATTAATTATGAGTCTATGACGTAATACTGTAGATTTCCCAAGAAGTCAAACTTGACGTCATTTACATGGGCGTAACTTTGTCTCAAATAGTGGTGGTGACCATGATTCCTCTGCAGCTCTGCTCACTAGGGTAGAGAGGGCAAAACGCCCCCTGCTCCATCTCCCCTGTGCTATATAGTGCACAGTTTGACTGTTCCGGGTCTTTTAGTTGTTCCATAATCGTCAACAATTTGTGTTTTGATGGTTTGTGAATTTTTTTATTTTTGATCGAAATTTATTTTTTGTGTTTCTTTGAAAAAGTTTGCTGCTACTTCTGTATCGATCATTAGCGATGCCAAAATGCCAAGCATAGTCATTAATGCAAATTATAAGTGTAAAGTACGCTATACCATACAGCATATCGAATTACAATGCACAATAAATTCAACTTTGCCTATAGGCCTATCATTAAAAATACATATAGGCAATCTCACAGGTCAGTGTTTAATCTAGACGTCTCTGGGGGGGGGGAACTTTCCCCCCCCCAGGATTGACATTTCCCCCCCCAGAAAAATTTCACAAAATGTTATTGGTTTTTAGTAACTTTTTCATCGTTGTTTTACTTGAAGTGTTATAATATACCGTGATATTATTTACTATTATATGATTATAATGACATTATTTACTACTATAATATACGATACTAATGATAGTTGCAATGAATATAACTTACTGTATATATTTAGATACACAATAAACACTTTTTTTTCTAACTAAAAACAGAGATGACATCTCCTCCAGAAAAATTTGTCAAAATGGTAATAGATTTAGTTGCTGTTTAGTGTTTACATCATTGCATGACATGAACTGTTATAATAATATAACCGTAGTATTATTTACTGCTACATGGTTGTAGTAATTATTTACTGTTATATTATATGACAAAATCCAGCAAAAATGAGTATAATTTACTGTTAATATTTGTACAAATACTATTTTTGTACAACTGAATGGCTATCAAGTGCTATCCTTCACATTTTAAACTGTCAAATTTCAAAATGTTTTGGTCCTATTATCTGAACACCTAGTAAAACAACATCATTACCACAAGACTAGTGGCTTCTTGATTTTGGTACCGGTAGGTTATTAGCTCTTGGTAGATTTGTGTACCATTAAATATGATTTCGGGAAAGTGTGTACTGGTCAGCAACTCAGGGCCATATGGAAAAACTGGGATAAGCTGACAGTTTCTGATTACAGTGCTGAAAAGTCAGCTTATTTACTCATGTAAACAGTAATTCATTAGAATAACCCAGCAACTGAGCTGCTGAACACGATACATAAAGATTTTTTTATTGTAATTATATAATATATATATATATTGAAACCCTAAAATACTTTTTATCAGTACTGAAATAATGGAGTTATTTTGTTAAAATGGCATCTTCAAAGGGTGCCATTGCAATGTGGAAATTCAAGAAATTTCTAATGAGTCACTGAAAAAGTACAGCTATTGTGTTAAGATGACACCTTAAAATGCTGCCATTGCAATGTGGAAATTCAAAAAGTTTCTAATGGATCACTGAAAAAGTACAGCAATCTTGTTAAGATGACACCTTAAACTGCTGCCATTTCAATGTGGACATTCAAAAAGTTTCTAATGGATCACTGAAAAAAGTACAGGTATTTTGTTAAGATGACACCTTAAAATACTGCCATTGCAATTTGGAAATTCTAAAAGTTTCTAATGGGTCACTGAAAAAAGTACTGCTATTTTGTTAAGATGACACCTTAAAATGCTGCCATTGCAATGTGGAAATTCAAAAAATTTCTAATGGGTCACTAAAAAAGTACAGCTATTTTGTTATGATGACACCTTAAAATGCTGCCATTGCAATATGAAAATTCAAAAAAATTCTCATTGGTCACTGAAAAAGTATAGCTATTTTGTTAAGATGACACCTTAAAATACTTGAAAATTCAAAAACATTCTCATGGGTCACTGAAAAAGTATAGCTATTTTGTTAAGATGACACCTTAAAATACTGCCATTGCAATGTGGAAAGTAAAAAAATTTCTAATGGGTCACGGAAAAAGTACAGCTATTTTGTTAAGATGACACCTTAAAATACTGCCATTGCAATGTGGAAATTCAAAAAAGTTTCTAATGGGTCACTGAAAAAGTACAGCTATTTTGTTAAGACGACACCTTAAAATGCTGCCATTGCAATGTGGAAATTAAAAAAATTTCTAATGGGTCACTGAAAAAGTACAGCTATTTTGTTAAGATGACACCTTAAAATACTGCCATTACAATGTGGAAATTCAAAAAAGTTTCTAATGGGTCACTGAAAAAGTACAGCTATTTTGTTAAGACGACACCTTAAAATGCTGCCATTGCAATGTGGAAATCAAAAAAATTTCTAATGGGTCACTGAAAAAGTACAGTTATTTTGTTAAGATGACACTTTAAAATACTGCCATTGCAATGTGGACATTAAAAAAATTTCTAATGGGGAGGGGCAAATATCCCTCCCCATTGCCCCCCCTTCAGTGCGCTACGCGCCTCACGAGCGTCCTTCGGACGCTCAATTGTCCCCCCCCCAGAAACCTCAATTCCCCCCCCAGCGGAGGGGGACTAGATTAAACACTGCTCACAGGTGGCACCAAGCGGGCAAAACGCCCCTATGGTTCGCCATGGCTTTGGGCGAAACGCCCACTGTACTTGAATGCATTGCAGGTCCATTCTTAGCGAGCAATTTTTCTTGTGCTTCAGAGAATAGAGGTGCAGTCCAAAATACCCTAAGAATCAAATAGTGCACGGCTACAGTACCGGTAGGCCTACCTCTTTAAAGTTATTCTAGGCTTGAGAGGTCAAAAAGTTTTCAGAAAATACAAATGGGCAACAACGGGCGTTTTGCCCATGTGAGGGTAAAACGTCCCTTAATTTGAGGCACCTTGTATTTAATTATTTTGCATTGTCATCCTTTTAGAAATTTTATCGAACACAATAGTACCGGTACACGAACTTTATTTGGGAAATTCAGCACTGTAGATCTTACAGTAATTTCAAGCTTTAAATGCTATTAATCATGTTGTAAATTAAGAAAAGCCGTTAATATGGGCGTTTTGTCCCCTCCACTTTCCTTCCCTTCTCTTTTCTCTCGCCTTCCTCTATCCCTTCCACAAATACGAATTTAGTATACTTTGTCTGGCACTTTAAAAATGTAGGTCGCCGCAAATTAGAGCAATGCGATGTCATGTTCGTATTTTCTAAATTAATTTATAATTTGACCTTTTTATAAACTCAATTTCACAGTGTCATGTCCAGATTGTATGCAACAAAATGGATAGCTTCCCCTAATTATTACTATGAAACCAAGGACATGAAAGTAAGGACTGTAAGGTATAGTGTGGACAATGGACACACTGAGGAAGCCTCTATCAGCTTTGCCGACATTGCGATATTCAATATCCAGGAATAGGCATACATGTGTAGACTGTACAGTACATACGCTTGACAACCAAATTAATGGTTTCAAAAATATTTCTGTGCAGGACCAAAAAGTGGTGGTGACTGTCACCACCACTTTTAAAAGTGGTGGTGACTGGACACCACCGTCACAATAGAAAGTTACGCCTATGGTCATTTATATTTTGGGACCATGGGACCATATATACGTCATTTTTGTGGACAAGGAATAGCGAAACGAATTATGACGTCATGCATAGGCCTACTATAGTTGCGAGCTTAACTTTCCTCACATACAATTTTCCTTTACCATGCTCTTCGGGTATTCTTCAATGTTCAGCGCTGCGTATCAGCCTTGCAACATCGCACAATCAATCATCGATCCTTATACAAATGCAATGCAAAATTAGCTCACAATAGTATTTGCAGGCAAGGTTGATCGATTCCGAAGATTGGAAAGCCTTACTCTTAAACCTCATTGGCTTATTGGTCATATCACAAAATTTGCCCCAATTTCTGCCTACATGCGTGATGTTCTGCACTGGCTTCCAGTCTCGCAGCGCATCTCGTACAGGATAGCAGCACTTGTTTGGCGGTCCTTAATTGGTAGTGCTCCTTCCTACTTATCTGATCTCTGTCGAAGCCTCCCGTAGAACTTTACGCTCTTCAGCAAATGGGGAGCTGCTGGTCCCTCGAACCCGCTCTGCTACCAGACAGCGTCGAGCCTTCTCGGTTGTTGGTCCGTCCACATGGAATGGGATCCCGCTTGCACTACGCTTACTACCTCGGAATAATTTGCCTGCTTTCTACAAGTTGCTCAAGACCTACGGTATCTTTTTAGCTGTGGCTGGACTGGGAGCGCCTCTGAGTAGTCTTCTTGAAGGGGCGCTATATAAGTTTTCGGAATGAATGAATGAAACCTTGCTCTGTCTTATTTCTTTTTAGACATCAGAAACGATTCGGAAACAAGATGAAAATGACCGAAGACGTACGAGGCGCAACCATGGTCTAGACTCTAGAAGTTGGAAAGGACTCACTTGATGGAAATTGCAAGTCGGAGGAATGGCAAGCGTGAAGGTAAGAAGCGATTTATTAATTCATTTATCCTTTTTTCATCCAATGATCGATTAATTTAATTAAATTATTTTGCTTGTTCATCATCATCATCATCATCATCATCATCATCATCATCATCATCATCATCATCATCATCATCATCATCATCATCATCATCACCACCACCACCACCATCACTGTAGACGATTTTTTTCAACAAATATTTCAAACAGAACAACGGGTCAACAGCTATGTGAATTTAATATCATTATTATGATTATTATTAAATAATTTGCAGCGAACGCGTGCACTCGTCCATTCATCCAGCTATCGGTTGGATCAATTAGCCAAACAAACCAGGCACGCCTAACCAGGATAGTCTACATAATTACTACATAATTATATGTCATAGCATGTATTATTATCTCCGTGGATTTTCTGTGTTGCTTTAGGAACCCCTACATGACTGCCTGAAAGGAATGACCTGGGATGATTGGTCTGAGGGGGATTGTCAGGAGTGACGGTTGTGTGGCTGTGTGTTTTTGTCGTTGTGTGTGTTTGTAGTTTATTTGTATTAGTACCTGCCGGGCCTCTGGCGTGGCGTAAAACCCCGTAAGCTCCTCGCAAAGGCAGGAGGGCCCCTGGCGCGGAAGCTACGGTTTAAAATCCCGCAAGCCCATTATTATTAATTTTAAATTTATCATTTTATTTATGTGCTGTGCGTTGTTGAGCCAAGGGATGAGAAGGGGGAAGAATGGATGATAAGATATAAAGAGGATGTGGTGGACATGGAGACTTGCAAGTGACGTGGAGCCAGATCGCAGTGGGACATCTAAACAGGGCATCAAGAGCACAACCTCAACTCAATCGACAATGAGGCCGACAGCGATTCGACCTCCACAAAAACTCTTCAATAAAACTGAAACAGTTTTTGTTAATACAACCAATTAGCAGTGTAGCAGGAAATGTGGGGGAAAGTGGACATTGTAATAAAGTAACAGTTATTTGTCTTTTCTGTGTCGTGTCTTTCTGGCTGTTCTTGTAAACTTAGATAATAAACTTAGATTTTGACAGCAGTTTAACTTGAAGCCAAAGCCATCATAAAGATACTTTGCACTCTGATAATGAAAGTCAATAGATCAGATTGATCATCAGGATAAACCAATTCTCTGCTCCATATTAATCTTTAGTGTATCAACAATGCTTCACATTATCTGACATTGCAGCTCCCTTTCCAAGAGATTTCTTTGCTTCTCGTGTAAACTTAGATAACATTGTATTTCTTTATCTTATCTTACGGAGAACAGAACGAATCTATTATCATCTGGAAGCCAGCATAGCACCTACTGCCTACTGTCACAAATTAAAGTGATTTACAGATACCTGATAATGAGAAAATGCTAAATGCAGCTTAAGTAACTTCTGTTTGAAATCCAGTCCCAACATAATATTACAAAAATCACACAAGAACCAGAACCGAAAAAAATGAAAATTGCCTATTTTCATGTAAAAACGTTAAAAAAAATTCTAACATTCTCTTATCTATTTTCTTTATCTCTGCAGAAGACCTACGCAGCGGCCTGAGGTCAGCAGTAGTCAGTCCTAGTTCAACATTTCTTACTAGCACAACATCAGTCTTAAATAATTTCCTTGCCTAACAGCTCCTCTAGATAAAAAAAAACAACTATTTAAACGCAACTCAATTGGTTTTCTGTCAGAGGAGAACGAACGTATAAACACGTGACACGTTTGCAACATTCTGAGAAGATGACTCATCATTGGTAGAGAAAAACATGCAAACGAGCTTCACGTTAGTCAGCTGGTCGTCTGAACCATGATTGTCTGTTGATCAGAGGAGCTATGAGATCTCTTGTGAGCAAATTCCTCATCGACTGCAATCTCCTCGTGACTTGGGTGCCAAAGACGATAAAGAATCCGTTGGATGTTCAACGTGTAGACCGTGTGCGATGGTAGACAGCTCTTGTGAACCTGAAATGCAATGTCAGAAACAGTAGGTCATAGGTCCACCATTGGCATTTATTTAATTTTATTTATCCATTTCTATAGTGCATCTTCAAGCTCTCTACTCAGAGGCGCTCCCGACTGCAGAGCGAACGCTGCATCAGAGTTTCACGCTGAAGCAATTGCGAGTGAAGGACTTGCTCAAGGTCCCTACACAGCAACTTGAGGTGGATTCGAACCTCGAACCTTCCGGCTTCAAGGCAACGACGCCACCACTACACCACCGCGCCCCACACTGTATCAATTACACACGGTGTCGTTACATGCTTCAACCTATCCTAATCTAAGGACTTTCAACAACAATCGTCTTAGCTGGATGATCACAGGTCTGAATGATTACTCTATATCCAATTCTGAATTTGAAGATACTTCTTAATTTTTTATTATTTTATTTTTCGTATTTGCTATAGCGCCCCTTCAAGTTCACCACCCAGAGGTGCTCCCGACTTCATCACAGACACTGCATCGAAGTTTCACACCAAAGAACACGAGCAATAGCGAGTTGAAGACTCTGATTACAAACAATTAAGCTCATCATGAGCATCAAACGGAAAACTCTGAACCAACGGTCCAACATAATCTTGCAAATCAATTTAATTACAGTGCAGGAACTTCAATGTACGTTTACATATCACACATTTTGTGTATGAGAAAGAGTGCAATTTACACAATTCACATTAACCCTTCGGGCGCCAACTATTTTTTTTATTTTCTTAACCCCACCGCCGGCTATTTTTGGCATTTTCAGCGAAAAACATGAATATAACAAAATATAATGTAAAAAGGGTGCCATCCATCAATTTTTGGGTTTTTTCAAGATCAAACTTGTTTCATACGGAATAAAATTTTGACATTTTTAGTTATTTTAGGGGGTTCATTTACACACATTTTGAGGTAAGGTTTGTGATGATACCCCATACCGTTCAAAAGTTATACCCAATATACCTACGGTACCAAGTGGGGGGGGGAAACCACCAACTTAGATTATCGACTATATTATCTGATCCTTCATTTATAATAAAGATAAAAATATCATTCCATTTTATAGATGGAATGTGGGGCTACATTGCCATACTAAGTAATTTGTCTTTTCATAGCCGGAAGTGCTCAAAATAAACTAAAATGTATGAAATAGTGATTTTTCACAAAATTTTCCTACAGAGTATTTGTACCTTCTTCAATCATTTTCACCAGTGGCGGTTGCCACATGTATGTTTGTATGTATGCATGTATGTATGTATGTATGTATGTATGTATGCATGCAAATATGTATGCGTGCATTTCCTTTTATTTGTATATATGTGTGTATGTATGTAATCTATGTAGGTATGCATGCATGTGTTATGTTTATGAATGTAAGCTTATGTATGTTTGCATGTACAAATGAGTAGTATGTGTGTATGTATGTACGTACATACATACATACATTCATACAAAAATACATCCATACATACATATATACATGCATACATGCATTCAAACATACATAAATACATACAGACATACACGCATATTCAATACATACATTCTCA
Source organism: Lumbricus terrestris (assembly GCA_949752735.1). Classification (NCBI taxonomy): domain Eukaryota; kingdom Metazoa; phylum Annelida; class Clitellata; order Crassiclitellata; family Lumbricidae; genus Lumbricus; species Lumbricus terrestris. The sequence goes on from OX457036.1 coordinate 44,880,348, forward strand.
CATACATGTATTACATACATAAATACATGCATACACACATACATACATACATACATACATACATACATACATACATACATACATACATGCATGCATTTATGCATGCATCATACATACATATATACATACATGCATACACGCATAATCGCATATACATTACATACATTCTCACATACATGTATTACATACATAAATACATGCATATATACATACATACATACATACAAACAAACATACATACATACATACATACATACATACATACATGCATGCATTTATGCATGCATTATACATACATATATACATACATGCATACACGCATAATCGCATATACATTACATACATTCACACATACATACATACATATACACATGCATATATACATACATACATACATACATACATACATACATACATACATACAGGAAATGGTGTCAGATCACGTTGTGGAATACAAACAACAAAGTTATAAATAAGTAAACTACAGCACTCTAAAAAACGTGTAAACACGTCGGCGGCGTATGGATGTAGATTTGCCATAACGTGTATACACGTCGGCGGCGGCCTAAGGGTTAAAAAACTGTGACATCTCAAAATGCTTAATTTTTTAATGTCAAGCTGCTTTACTTTCCTAGTCACTTGTAGTTCAGCTGTTAAAAAAGGTTAAAAAATTGGACAAGCCAGCTGACCTGAAGTGCCTCTAGAAGGTCGTAGAGTGTGACCACATGTCGTACAGGAGCCGTTGGACCAGCACAAGCCAGACGCATGGCACAGTTCCTCTGAGCGACTTCAAACGACGGCCTCATTGCAGGAACCTGAAGACCCTGAGATGACAGCGCAGTGGGCAACCTAGACATAACAAAGACAACCGCTTGGCAAATGATTCAATCAAACAGTCAGTTATTTGGTGAGGTGTTAGATAAGGCAATTGTTAGGTCAATCGGTCGGTCATCTGATCTGGTAGATGCTTGGCAAGTCAGTCAACAGGTGCATCAATCACTTAGCTAAGTAGAGTTAACTACCTGACAAATTAAGGATATCTTGAACACAAAGAACGAATACAAAAGATAGACTAAAAAAAGAGAGACAGAAAAAAAATAACAAATACATACAGATTACAGACAAACAGACAGACAGACAGAGTTATACAGAAGTTAAGACAGAAAAACACGGGCAGATACATTGACAGACAAAGACAGAACACAGACATGCAGAAATGGGAAAAGCGTGGAGGATGACAAAAGAAGACGAATACTTAGAATCAGCCATGGCAAAATAACCAAAACAAAAGAAAATAATCACAACAAAAGGAATCCAACAGAAAGCAAGACTAACATTTCTTCGTCGCAGTCAAACAGATATCGCTTAAGTTGAACTGGCGGCAACTGCGTTCCGTATGAGTGACGAAAGTGATTCTCACGCAGACGATACGCTGCCTGCCGTGACACAGTTGCGGCCAACAGCGTCTTTAGTTGCATCTAATAAAGCAGCAAAATCAAACGCACGATTAAGGCCAACATCTGCCAACAGCATACACTATTGTCTACTGTAACCTAATACATATAACTATTTATACAGCGACAAATGGTAGCCAACTGGTAACAGCGCTCATTGCTTGCCCTAAAATACGGAAAGAACAAATCTGAGGATCAACTGAGACAGTCATTGTGTATGGATCAAGTTCAGCAAGTTCTTCATTCACAATATAATTGCTCATTGCCATCATTAGATAATGATGAGTATTTAAAAAATGCATGATCATAATAATAATAGTAATAATAATTAGTAATAATTAGTAATAGTAATAATAGTAACTATGACTTCAGGAATAAGTAAATCAGCGATTAAATTTGGTAATAAAGTTTATGAAAAATTATACATAGTGTCACCACACTGTAGTCGTTTCTTTCCTATTAATTAGTCAAAGAACATCAAAAGGGAATTATAAGAGTAGATTGAGTACTTAAGCAAAAGTTGAAAAGAAAGCAGGAGAAAAAAGAAGCATAACAAAGCAGAAGAAAGTGCACAGAAGGAGCAGAAGGTGGATGAAAGCGAAGATGACGAGGAGGGTGAGAAACACAACAACAACGAGAAATAGGATGATAGAAAGAGGACGTTAAGAAATGGAGCGAAAATGAAGAGGAACATGAAAAGAAACGAGAATAGCAGAGGACGCTTAAAATGTTGGAGGATGATGCAGAGATGCAGGCAAACAGATGAAGATGGCGATGAGGATGGAAATGAGGATGTGACGAGGAAGTGATGAGGATGTGATGAGGATGTGATGACTTACCTCGATAGCAGTCATCAGCAGATGAATGACATCATCTTCAACGTTGTCAAGGCCAAACTCCCACGCTGTGACCATCACTCGACCGTTGATGAGAGCAATGTCTGGCAGCAGCAGATCACGAGACGCATATTCTGTAAACAATCAACACACCACAAACAAATTTCAAAGCACAGCATAATTACCCGAATTCTATTACACTGCTACCGTGTACCACTACCTCATCATAACATGATGAAAAAAATACATAGTCTGTGCACACAACAAATAAAGAGATAAGCAACAGTGTTTAAATCAAGCTCATTGAGTCGTCATAGACTGCACAGGACTCGATTAACAAGCAGATGAAGAAAGTAGAATAAAGTCATGGGTCATTTATTTGAAAAGTTTGTCAACATCGTTTCTCAGATGCCTGCGAAACACTCTGAACTATGATCTCTGAAAGTTCACTAGGAAATCTAATCTGAAGCTTCTTAGTGTCATCATCATAATGCATCATGCACATATGCACATGGAATCAGATGTCGATGTGAGAGAGTTCTGCTTTAGACTTGCTTGGACTCTGATTAAAATCAGAGTCCAAGCACCTGCTGGTGCTGTAAATTGAAATTGTAATGAATGACATGTACAAAATAACCTTTACAGTTGAACTTCATTATCAAAATTTCATGTCTCAAATTATTAAGGCTAACAACATGGAGCTGATTAAGTTACCCTACCTCACCATATTTGTTTGACTAATGGTGCCTACTAAGAAGGTGCTGATAAATTCATTCATTAATTATGAAGATTTTTACAGCACCCTTCAAATGATGATCGAGTATAAGATTGTCTAGTTACCAAGTACTTTATCATCTTGGTCTGGACATTGGCTCAAGATCTGTGGTGCTTGGCACAGAGGATCCACAGGAAGGAACCTTTGCTAAAACAACAAAACAACAAATACATCTAAAATTTAGTTGATGCAGAACGTGCTATAGCAAGCATTTTAGCTCATCGTTTTCACTTAGGCAGTACCATTACTTTGCGTGTCATCACAGCAGTGAAACAAAGTCCAATAGAAATTGTTCTTTACATTGAAGTTCAATGGACCATCATTAACAGTGCAGAGTGCACAATTTATCAAAGAAACTGTTGTTTATACATTTTAATTATACAATGTAAATAGGTAGTACAAGATTTAGACAGACAATTATCTGGGGTGTTAGTTAATGGACAATGGCGTTAATATCAAAACATAAAAAGTACATAAAATTTGAAGGTTCAATGACGTACATTATCCCGACATAATTGAACGACAATGCAGAGCACGGCGTTGGTCCAGGGTGATTCTAGTCCTAGATGTTTCCTTCATACATTTTTGACTACTGAAGAATGGAAGAAACATACTGAAGCAACCTACGTATAGACCGGATGTGCAGACCATGGAACTCTTTTTGTTTTTCAGCTTCTTCATTTGGCTGACGTTTGTCGGCTGAACTCCGCGTGACACCAAGACACCACCATCGCCAGTCACTTTAAAACAAATCACAATGTCAGAGTCTTCATACCAGTACTCCTTCATTTAATTCTGCACAGCATACACTGCAAACTCGACATAAAATTGACTTGTTGTATATAAGAGTGCTCAGTACTTTAAAAGGCACTTGAAAGAAACTATGTGCTAGCCAATCTTCATGCATACGTATTCATGTATGCGCTGCATACGGATAGCGATGTATCACAACTTTGAAAGATTCTTCAACTGTCCAATATAAATGCCAAGAAACAAGTACATATGTAGCCCCACACATCATACTATACAGGGTAGACTCTAAACACATTTTTATGGGGAAATCAAATCTCTGTGACGACGTGTCCATGGACCATCCCAGGCCATCCCAAACTCTAGTAGTGTATGATTTATATTTATAAGTCTTAATCTAGCAGTTTTTTCTGTTTTCTACTGTATATATATGGTAGGATATTAATCATCGGTATCTATTGCCATTATCTTGTCTTATAACTTTCGATCAACCGTTCATATAATAAGTGCCTTTATTATTATTTTGTGAAACCACGCACTATCAGATCGGCCTTCAGCGAAAAATGACGTTAAGAAGTGACGACGTCAAAAACCTAAGTTCGTTGAAAGTCGATGGGCAGCGTAAATACTGCGTTAACTCTGGCCGAAATTTAAAATGTTACAACCTCGAGAAAAGGTGAGATTTTTGTATTGCAAACCCCCTATGTTTGTTCTCGAGTGCTAAGAAGCATTTTTGTAAAGTTTAGGAACAATCGGTCGCGTGGATCAGACGATTTTTTACTACAAATCTAGTTACATACATACTTTTATAGTTTTCTTCTTTATAGGTTTAGATATATAATTAATATACATACATGATACACATACAAAATCTACTTACACAGTGAAGACCCGAGACTCTGACATTTTGTTAGAATTGCCAGAAGAAACCGATTGTGAAGATGGACTGAAATTAACATTAAACACATTTAATAACAAGAATTATACATCAATTTCTTAAACTTAACCAAATATATTGCAAATTTTGTAGCTCTAGACTCGAGATTCGGATCCATGTGTATTTCATAGTTCCTACAAATTAACTTTTTGCATTTTTGTTTTCTTCTGGAAAATCACATTTTTTCTGTTTTCTAATTTTATCTACAGCACCATTCCCAAAATTTCCAACATATCAATGGAGGCTTGCAGTTAAATCAAAAATGATAATCCATTGAAAAGTCATGCTAAATTCAATAATACATAAACTAGAAGCCAAGCTACACAAGGTTAAAAATCAGGCTTGAAATCACATGAATCAAGTTCCTCCATGTGCTCGCTTTGTAATGTCCAAGTTCCACAATTTCCAAGATAATAACAATCAAGGGACCTAGATCACAAAGATAATACTGACAGACAGCCGACGGCTGAGGTTGTAGATACAGATTGCCATTAATGAACCATTTAACACTTTAAATAATGTTGAGCTGCATATTTGGTTTCCCGGTCACTTTTAGTGTTTGCTCATTGTTAAGTGAGCAAACACTAAAGAGCTCAAGAGCTTCCAAAAATTACCTGTTTCTGATGTTAGCAGATTTCGTGCCTCATGATCAAAATCTTCCCTTGATATCTGGAAACAAAAATGGAAACAAAAATGTCAATTCTAGTTTGTCTTGTCAAGTAAACCCCTCATAAATATCGAAAATGGTTGACAGTTGGTGTTGCTACATGAAAGCAATGACTTTTTCCAAAAATATTCTTTTCAAAAGAGTCCAGACATCCCTATTGGAGCAAGAACCACTAACAATAATTGTCTGCCTTGACCGGTGCTCTGTTCTGCAGCTTGTCTTATAGGGTAAATGTGTGACTTGCTACACTGGCTTCCAGTCATGCAGCGAATCTCCTATAGGATAGTAGTACTTGTCAGGTGGTGCCTTCCTGGTAGCGCTTCTGCTTATGTGCACTTTGTAGTCTGGTCTCAGACACGGCTGGCCGTCGATCCCCTCGTTCTTCTGCTAATGGGGAACTTCTGGATCCCCACTCTAGTACCTCAACTAGGCAACATTGTTCAATCTCAATTGTTGGCCCATCTATTTGGAATGGACTTCCATTGGAGATGCGTCTACTCCATAGAAATAATGCCTATACATTTACAATTTGCGGAAATCTAATTTGTATTCCCATAGTTTGGCTGGGAATAATTCTCAGCAGTTCTTGAAGGGATGCTTTAAAAAAAATTTGAAATGAATGAATGAACGAGTAACATTGTAATCTTCATAAATATTGACATCCAGCAATTTAAAAAACTCATGTAAAAATGCAAATATGTGCATGTATGTATGTATGTATGTATGTATGTATGTAATGTATGTATGTATGTATGTATGTATGTATGTATGTATGTATGTATGTATGTATGTATGTATGTATGCATGCATCAATAAGTACCTTTCAAAACTTACCAACAAAACAATGTGCTGAATTTTTTTTTAAACTCACCTTTCTTTTAAACCACGACTTCAATAGTTGAAGATAACTGGATAAGAAACAAAATTAAATCAACTGTAACCATATATCAAGAATTCTCAACTAAGTTTTCAGTGATTTAGTCCGGAACTAAAACCTGAGGCAAATTTAACTGACTAAATTAAAGACATAATGCCGAAGCATTTTCAAATGTGGCCACTAAAGCATGTAACCAAAACATATAATTAGAGGACAGCAAACTTCTCTACTGAAAATAATGGATTGAGATGCCATGCTGCTGCACATTATGTGTACGTAACCATTATAAGCAACAATAACAAAGCATTTGAAAAATAACTTATTTGGCCAAAACTGAACTTGTAATTGGAGAAGACTGAATAAAGAGGCATGTTTTATTTGGAGACAACTTTGTTAGAGGCATATGTTTACATAACATAACAATGGTTTTAAGTGGTTCAGATTATGTGAAGTCTGCGTTAGAATCACTGCAAATTAACCTGGAATAGCCAAATTTCCCAAGCTTCATCTTAATATTTGTGATAATGCCCAGTGAGAAAGTACTTAAGTATCATGCAAACTGTTCATTTCTACTTTGGAATGAATCTTTTACATCAATACAGCTTGAATTAAGGCAAGAATTCGCTTAATCAATCCTTCTATTTGAGCAACAATTATTCTTTCATTAATTCAACTTCTATCCAAACTATTTTTATCAATCTAGCTCTAATTTAAGCAAAAACCAGTCTTTTATCGATCCCACTCCTATTTAAGCAAAAATTATTTTTTATCAATCCAACTTCTAGTTATCACGCATCCTTTTGCCGATCCAACTTGTTACGACCAACGCTGCAATGGCGAATAAGTTAGAATGCTAAATCGATTGGTCACCCTTGAGTGGCCCGTATCAAATTTTAGCCAGATCCGCGAAATCGATTTTCACACAACCTAATGACTTTTAGACACTATAGTGTGTTATAAACAACATGTGGCATATATTCAATTTAACTCGGAGCAGTTTTCGACTCCTAACTTGAATTTAAACGGCACGCCGGTCCCCTATACTATAGGTACCGCGTTCTGGGTAGAGTTCTATAATGACTTGGTAGACGTTCTAGAATGACTCGGTAGACACCAAGAACTAACATTGCAGCGTTGTTATCTTTAATAAATCCAACTTCTAGTTTGCCGAGAATCCTTTGAATCGATCCAGCTTCTCTTTAGGCAAGAATTTGTTTGATAAATCCCGCTTCTATTTCGTCAGCAAATATTTTTCATCCATTTTTCATTGAAAATTATTGTTCATCAGTCCAGCTTCAGAATGACTGCACTAACCCTAAAACTAACCCTAACCGACCCTCACGACGCCTAACCTGAACCCTAACCGACCCTCACACGATAAATCCCGCTTCAATTTCGTCAGGAAATATTTTTCATCAAATTTATAAAAAAAGTTACTTGCTACCGAGTCATTATAGAATATAACCGCGTTCTGGGTAGCGTTCTACAATGACTCGGTAGCAAGTAAGTGTATTTTTATAAATTCGATGAAAAATATTTCCTCACGAAATTGAAGCGGGATTTTGCGCGTGAGGGTCGGTTAGGGCTCAGGTTAGGCGCCGTGAGGGTCGGTTAGGGTTAGTTTTAGGGTTAGTGCAGTCATATATGCTGAAATTGAAGCTGGATTGATAAACAATAATTTTCAATGAAAAATGGCTGAAAAATATTTGCTGACGAAATAGAAGCGGGATTTATCGAACAAATTCTTGCCTAAAGAGAAGCTGGATCGATTAAAATTATTCTCGGCAAACTAGAAGTTGGATTTATTAAAGATAACAACGCTGCAACGATATCTACCGAGTCATTCTAGAACGATTTACCGAGTCATTGTAGAACGCTACCCGCGTTCTGTTATAAAACAGGTTTCAGGAAATCGGGTTCTGTGTATTTTTTTATTTTCAACGTTTTCGGGTTTCAGGTTCAACCCTTGAGTGGCCCGTTGTGAGACATCGCAGTATTCTTTCCAAGTTTATATGATGATTGCCCGCAAGTTACCAAAAGGTAAAGGCAAACCTGAATATTACACTATCAAATATTATATTCAGAGAAGTTAGATTTGCGCAAATCTTTTTATTGATATCGCATAGAAGTTAGTTTTCGGGAATCCAGTGTGAATTCAAATTTATAGAGTTTCGGACATTTAGTTTTAAACATGCGTAAGATAAAGTCAATAAAGATAAATTACTCGTTCATGCGATCACCCAACGCATCGGCTAAATGCTTCCGAGCTGCATTTAATTCAAATGAATTTGAGATCGACATTTTTTCCAGTTGAAAACACAAACATGCAAAAATAACATGTCGCCCATACACAGCGTACCATTAGAAATGCATGTTTATTTGGCGCTTTAATAGATTATTAAGTAGGTATGTATCAAGCCAGGAAACCCATTACTGACCTTTGACAATGTGCTCACAAATGAGGCTATCTCTTCTCAATCCATCTAGATTCTTGTAACAGGCACCAGGCACTCGAAACAAATATAATGCCTTCTATTATGCTTTAACTGTTTATGTGAACAATAGGATTGCAGAGCAATTGTGAGTGAAGGACTTGCTCAATGTCACTAGGACTAGGCCTACACAGCAACCGACTCGGACGAGGATCGAACCTATATAATAAATATAAAGTCGATGGATCGAACCCGTACTCTAGGGAGTCTAGGCGTTACAGACCGACCGCCTAAACAATTGGCCACTGTGCCTACACTTAATAATAATAATAATAATCTTCGTTTATTGACATTCAATCTGACAAACCGCAGAACGATTACATGTACAAGTTATACGAAATACGGCCTGCTTCGCACGACACGCAGTTCGGCTACAACAGGTTCGGTAACTTAACACTAATGGCCTAAGTACTGGATCACTCCTGATTCGGCCAAGCCAGGAGTGGGAGGGGCTATCTTTTATTTTTAGCAGAACCCGAGTCAAGCAACACAACAGCAAAGCGCCAATGGCAGCTAACAGAAAATTCAAATAAATTTTTTGCCCCGTGTGAGGCTTGAACCCGGGTTGCGCGGATGACTCTCAGTTTAACGGCCAGCGCTCTCTCCACTGAGCTACGGGACCCACTTCGAGCATCACAAGCTGTCAAGTTCACAAGTCAACTGCTAGATATCTGTTACTAAATTGGCAGGAATGTGATTTGAATTAGTAATTCAATTGCCTCTGTAGGCCTCTGGAGGCCCAATTGTGAATTTAGTTTCACACTAACTCCGAGCTGCTGTGGCGTCAACGTTAGTATTAAAGCGCAATAACAATGTTCTCTTCTCTAAAAAGCTATTTTTATCTATGCTGAATCAAAATTGACGATGGCGCGACATACGTCCATTTTGGTTCTATTTATGCGAAATGTCAAATACGTGTCGCTATAATTTATTCCGAATGAATTTAAAGTTTGTAATTTTCAAGTTTTCTTTTAAACGAGAAAATATTAAGGGGTATAGGATTTAGCTTATTAATAAATTACAGCACTGCAGCAGTAGTTTAATTGCTGAAGAAGAGTTGACTGGGTCTACCCGAATCATCGGAATTCGACTCCCTAAAAAGTGATGAAAATGCAAAGCAGTCTAGCGCGATCGCATTTTCTTTTCGGATGCGACCCGAATTCTCGAAACGAATGTCGGCCGGATCTCCGAAATCGAGTTACTAAGCGGGAAGCACACAACCTGATGGTTTTTAGACACTAAACCGTGTTATCAACAGCAATGCAGGACTATTTTGTCTTGTAGGCCTATTAAATTTAGCTCTAAATTGTTTTCCGAAACTCTGCCTCTTTCTATGAAACTGTTTGGGAAATCGGGCTTTTGTGTATTTTCAACTTTTTCAGGGATTCTATCAGGCATTTTAAATTCTGAATCAAGTAGCTTGTAAACCTTCGGAATATTGTGTTCGTATGAATTTAAAACAGATTTGTTAAAATAATTTTGTTTTCTGTTCGATAATAGTTTTCAGGAAACCAGTGAGTCCCAGAATTGCATTTCCTATTGCATACCACTGTGTGATTACTGTTGATTTAGTGTCTTCTTGTTCTAATCAAGAATTATCTGTCTTCTGCTGATAAAGCAGTTTTTAACACGTTGGCCGCGAGGGACATGTATACACATCCCCCATTGAGTCATTTAACACAGCAAATCAGCGGTCAACGTGTTAAGTCACAAGAGAAGTAACTTTAATTTGATTATTATTTGCAATTTAGCCACCATGTAAGTTATGGCAAATTTCTTAATATCGTCTCAGGCAATAGCTTTCTACTGAGTTTCTAGTGTTTAACTATAATAAAACTGCACATGTCAAGCACCACATCAACTGTCTGTGTTGTGCTTTTTTCCTCCAGGTCATTCGAATGAGTTCTGCTCCATCTGAAGGCACTTTGGTGCCAAAGAAAAAGTTTGAATTTAAGAAGACTTTGACTTTGAAACGGCCGTTGGTTGATCTGACTGGGAATGGGGTTCCTAACGCTCCTGTCAACAATCCGGTTTCAAAATCATTTCCGCATGTCACTGGACCTTTTCCTCAAAATGCTGGTTGGAATTCAGATTCGAAGCAGGCAACCCGAATGGTTGCATGCGTATCACCGATGAACTCGACTTCGCTGCAGCCAAGTACAAGAAATCTTCAGACATTGGCTTCCAGCAGGGTTGCTGATCCCATAACGACAACCAAGGGTGATGGTAATACTCGAGTGGATCCACTCCAGAAGCAGGCAGTAACAGGCAGGACATCTGTGAAAGAAATCCTTCGAGCAGAGTTTGGCTTCGGTGCATTAAAGTCAAATAAAACGAGCACTCCACTCGGCAGTAAGTTACTCACAACCACGGCTACAGGTGATGGTAATACTCGAGTGGAACCATTTAAGAAGCAGGCAGTTACAGGTAGGACACCTGTGAATGAAATCCTTCGAGCGGAGTTTGGCCTCAGTGCATTAAAGTCCGACGTAAGGAGCACCCCACTCAGCAGCGAGTTACTCGGGGCAAGTGCAATAGGTATTGCGTCTCAGACAGTTGGTGATGATGACAACGACGACTTTGAAGTATCGCCAACCCAGAAGCCAACTCAGATAGGCAGACAGTCGAGGAAAAATGTGACGAGAGAACGCTCAAATGATGGAGCCACGCAGGCACGAAAGAAAATGCGCTATTCAGGGCATGTTACTGGTGATGATAAAGAAGAAGAGAGCAAAGGGTTAATGGGTGATTGCAGCCTCCAAGGATCAACGAAGACTAATAACAAGTGTTCGGTGACTAGAGGTAGTGCTGATGTGTGTAGCATTGCGGACGATCCATTTGACCCTTCTTCTGATTCTCTCTTGCCTGATATAATGCTCGCAGATGATGGTGACGGTGTTTGGAACAAGGCCTGTAAAGCAGCCACTGAATCTGAACTTACCGCAAAGAAAAATCTTGAGTTGCTGAATGATGCGGAGACTTCGTCCTCCAGCAGTTCGTGTAGAGATGCTCTCTTCGGCGTAATGGACGAAATCTGTGATATAATAGGTGGGATTAAGATGGATGATCTCCTTGCATTGTCATCACTTGACCTTCCAAAACTTCAGAGGTTGTTGGCTAAGAGGAAGCAGCTGAAGAATCAGGTTAATCGTTCCATCTTGACTAAACATCAACCTGCTTCTGACAACAGATTGAACAACTGCCAACGAACGCCTTCTTCTGGGCAGGCCTCAAAATCATCTGTTACCGTTCGCGAAGTTAACCGCTGTGTTAGCGTTGACTTTGCTACAAAGTCTCCGACACCAGCTAACTACAAGTTTGCTAGGATCAATAAATTGCTGACTGTTGAAAACAAGATATCATTATCATCATCATCTTCTCTATCAAATGGTAGCAAACCAAGCGTGGAAATTGATGAAATTGAAGCTGATGACTCCTCACAGTCGGCTAGAAAGCAGGGGAGACCAGCGTGTGGCGAAAGCTTTTTCGATGATTCGTTTTCACCTAAGAAGTCGCCCGTGAGGTTGAATTCGATTAATAGAAACTATTTGCATTCTGAGAAGACGCTGTTGACAGATAATCGTAATTGCTCCGTCTCCTCGGGAGTTGCAGGTCATGCAGATTTCTCATCAAGCAGTTTGTCCCCTGTCTCTGTGACTCCATCCAAAAAGACAACAAGGGATGTGCGTGGCTCCACATCAACCGGCTTGGGAGTTTCTTCTCCAGGTTTTGGCAGTCAAGGCAAACGAGATACCAGCGCCATGTCACAGCAGAGAAGCCGTTTGGATTCAACGCCCAGCGCTACACAGAGGAAAGCAGCAATCTTCCAATCGCCAGACGAAAGAAGAGCCGGTGAATCCATGATGCAGTCACCTGTGACGGTGTCATTCGTGGGACTGCAAAAGGACGACGGTCTCTGTCCGATCTTCAGTCGGGCGAATCACCCGCACAGCGAAAGAACGACGGAGATATTCCAGAGGGTGTTTGGCTTGAGAACTTTCCGAAAGAACCAGTTGCAGGCGGTGAACGCGGCACTCATGGGACACGACTGTTTTATTCTGATGCCGACCGGTGGAGGAAAATCGCTGTGCTATCAGCTGCCCGCTCTTGTGACGTCAGGCGTGACGGTTGTTGTGTCACCGCTTAAGTCACTGATCCAGGACCAGGTGCAGCGACTGTTGTCCCTTGAAGTTGCAGCGTCGCATCTCTCTGGCGAAATGATGCAGTCGGCTGCCGACAAGATTTACACGAAGCTCTACTACAGGGAGCCAGAATTAAAACTACTCTACGTTACACCGGAGAAGATCAGTGCCAGCACTAAGCTGTTGTCAGCGCTTGATAACCTTTTCCAGAGAAAGTTGCTTGACAGGTTTGTTATCGATGAAGCGCACTGTGTCAGTCAGTGGGGTCACGACTTCCGACCCGATTACAAGAAGCTGTGCGTCCTGCGTGAGAAGTATCCTACCGTGCCTGTGATGGCGCTGACCGCAACGGCGACGCCTCGCGTTCGCCGCGACATTCTGCACCAGCTGCGCATGACGGACCCCAAGTGGTTCATGCAGAGCTTCAATCGTCCAAACCTCAAGTACGAAGTGAAGCTCAAGAAACCGAAAAGTCTGATGAACGAAGTAGTGGCGCTCATCAAGCAGAAGTTCTCGGGACTGTCGGGAATTGTGTACTGCCTTTCGCGGCGTGAATGTGACGAGGTGGCCAAGTTCCTCAGCTCGGCGTCCATCCCTGCCGCTTCCTACCACGCTGGTCTCTCGGATTCGGACCGGACGAACGTCCAGGAGAGATGGATTCGCGAGGACCGCTGCAAGGTCGTCTGTGCGACAATCGCTTTTGGAATGGGCATCGACAAGCCGGACGTACGTTTTGTCATCCACTACTCACTGCCAAAGTCCGTTGAGGGTTACTACCAAGAATCGGGTCGAGCCGGCCGGGATGGATTGCTTTCCGTCTGCGTATTGTTCTACTCGTACAGCGACGTTGCAAGGCTGCGGAGGATGATCGAGATGGACCAGAATGCGAACTACGAGGGCAAGAAGGTGCACCTGGACAACCTATACCGGATGGTACAGTACTGTGAAAACAAGACGGACTGCCGGAGGACGCAGCAGATGGCATACTTCGGAGAGGTGTTCGATCGAAAGTACTGCTCCGATTGTAAGACGGCCGTCTGCGACAACTGCACTTCGAAGGAGAAGTTCCAGGAGTGGGACGCGACGAAGGCGGCGCTTTTGATCGTTCACGGCATCCACGACATTAAGAACCGCTCGCGATACGAGAACTTCACTCTGCTCCACTTCATCGAGGTCTTCAAGGGCTCGAAGAACTCGAAGGTGCTTGAGAACGGCCACAACACGTGCCTCTTCTACAACAAGTGCACCGAGTTCGGACTCGATCGGACGGACACCGAGCGTCTCTTTCGCCAGCTCATCATCGAAGGAATTCTGGACGAGGAACTGCACGTCACAAATCAAGACCACACCGTCTGCTACGTGAGGCTGGGCAAGCGAGCCACCGATCTTCTGTCAGGCAAGGTTAAGGTGACGTTCCATAAACGCGGAGGAAAGACGTCGGCCGCCGAAGAGCAGCAGAAGGAGAGCCGCCTTGATCCGAGAGAGGAGCTGATCGACGAATGCTACTCTCGACTCATCAGTCTGGCGAAGGAGATCGCGAGAAGCGAGAACAAACTGAACTACTCGAACATCTTCAACAACGAAACCCTGCGTCGAATTGCAGTTCAACTGCCGCTCACCGTTGCCGAGTTGGCGGCCGTTGAAGGAGTTGCGGCGGTCAAGGCCGAGAAATACGGAGGAGACTTCCTCGGCTTAACGATGGATTATACGTGCAGGCTGAGCGCCCTGGATGCGCAGGTCATTTCGGAAGATGGCGAAGACGACTCGAATAGTGTCGTGGATGATGGCACGTCTCCGTATTTCGTGCACGAACCCAGCAGCAGTGCAAGTCAGACGACAAGAAGGAAGGCGTTCAAGGGAAAGAGGAAATTTGGCTGGAAAAAGGGTGGAAGAAAAGGCACGAGGAAAGGTAGGAAAGGATCGGGTCAGACGAAGAAGTCGGTCAAAGCCAAGGATAAATCCGGGCTGACTCAGTTTGAGTATAAGCGGAAGGCGGCTGGGTCGGGGGCTTCCAGTTCTGCTTCTTCGAGACGACCTGGTCTGCTGGATGCACCTAAGGCGCGGTCGTTTCTATCGTCTACTAATGGATCGTACTTTGGCTGAGTGATTGGAGACACGATCATCGGAAACGAATCAGAATCGGAAGGTTTGTGACAGTTCTTGCTTTCTTGCAAGTTTAATAAAGTTGTAAGTGTTTAAGTCATTCCTAAGCTCGTTTGCATATGCCAAAAACTTTGCTGGATTAGCATATATATCGTTATGATAAAGTGTGGTTGTATTTTATTCTTTTATTGCAATTATTTATAATTTTCGTTTACATTCGACAATCCGGTTGACAGAACGCAACCGGTTACAGTGTACAATTATGCAGTTTAAACAATTCACATGAACGCAGATCACAGAATACACAAATCTTAACTATACTAACAGAAGAGACAGCCTGCAATAATCGGCGCTAATAGCAGCCTACATTTGAAGCATGTCCGCCCAATGGGGGCTCGAACTCGCTGCCTCTCGCTATCTACGCCAGCGTGTTATCCATTACTCTCTCGGGCCCCCTAGTCCACTCTGCTTAGATGTTTAATTGTTCATTCATTCATTCATTCCGAAAACTTATATAGCGCCCCTTCAAGAAGCCTACTCAGAGGCGCTCCCAGTCAAGTCACAGCTAAAAAGATAGGTCTTGAGCAACTTGTAGAAAGCAGGCAAATTATTCCGAGGTAGTAAGCGTAGTGCAAGCGGGAGCCCATTCCATGTGGACGGGCCAACAACCGAAAAGGCTCGATGCTGTCTGGTAGCAGAGCGGGTTCGAGGGACCAGCAGCTCTCCATTGGTCGAAGAGCGTAAAATTCTACGGGAGGCTACGACAGAGATCAGATAAGTAGGAAGGCGCACTACCAATTAAGGACCGCCAGACAAGTGCTGCTATCCTGTACGAGATGCGCTGCGGGACTGGAAGCCAGTGCAGAACATCACGCATGTAGGCAGAAATTGTGGCAAATTTTGGGATATGACCAATTGTTGGATTATAGACAAAAAGCTGTGCTGCTTATCAGATCAATGTGCCACAAGTTGGTTAAAAGTCAGTTCCTGTGTACATGCCTATTATATTTTATTGCATGTGTTCCATTATTCCGTGATCAGACAATGAATTAATGTATCTATTATTTTTCTGTTTCAGGCTGACTCGATTGCTGTCATCGGTAGAAACAATAGCCTGGCAAAGCAAAATGACCTGCCTATCAACATAAGCTTCTGAGCTACACTGTCTGATTGTTTAGGAATTTGTGTCACTGACATTAGTTGTTGATGCTTATTACCATAGTTGTAAAAAACGTTTTTTTCCGTTTTTTATTCTCTCCCAAAAAACGTCGTTTTTTTCGTTTTTTATTTTTCCCATCGTTTTTTATCGTTTTTTATTTTTTCCTTAACTTTATTTATTCATTTACTTTCTGTTATTATTTTCCTTAATTTTAATTTTTTCTGATATTCCATATGTTTTCCGCCAATACTCTCAAGGATTCAGCTAACTAAAGTCATTATTTCATCGTTTAACATCATCATTTAAGAGATAGCCTGCGTGTAGTAGGTTCCTAATCAATGTTTTCATTGTTAAAATGCGGTTTTAGATGTACCAAAGTCAAATTATTTACCGTTTCCGTTTTTTATCGTTTTTTTGTCGTTTTTTATTTTTTCGAAAAAAACGACGTTTTTTACCGTTTTTTATTTCGTTTCCATCGTTTTTTACATCTATGCTTATTACTAGGGCAATATAGTAATTTAAAACTTTGAGAACTGTAACTGGTCTCAAGATCGTTTATATTTGCATTTATTTTAAACAATGTGGTTTTATTATTTTTCTATGGATCAAGCACAGACTTTTCTGAGTTGGGATGATTGGTAACGAGAGGCAAGTTTTGAAAGACCTGTATCTAAACATGGGCTATCGAACTTTACATGTGTATAAAAAATATTTACGTTAAAAAATATGTGGGACCTGTGCATTGAGTCATACATGTGCTTTAGTGTACTTTACACACTTCAATTACACAGACCTTATTCCATACTTATTTTAGTCTTTAAAAAAATGATGACACCAAAATATCTTGCTTTTAGTTGCACCAAAAGCACTTTTGCTGTGCTCTTTTTTCCTTGGGGGCATGGCCTCCTGTACAGACAGCCATTAAATGCTTTAAAACTGCTTTTGCACGAGGTTTTGGAGTATTGTTTTTATGAAGGCTTTATTATATAACTGCAATCCGTTCACTGACTTCTTTCTTAAGCTTCACTTTACTGAGAACAAAAGGCATTTACGCCTAGACACCTTCAAAAGTTATTTCTGAAAAGAACAAGCAATTGTGTGTTTTCAAATTTCAATGCTGATGGGCCTACCCATAATTATTTGATAACAGCACTGGTCAATGTATCCTGTATCTAGGCGATAATCCGGAGTTTTCCAAGTTGTGGATTTGTTTTTCGAGCCGATTGATCCATAGTTGCAGCGACACTATTAGAAGTTCTGAGATTAGATTAATGATTAGAATTTTGCTGTGATTAGATTTGTCTTAAAGGCAGTGGCGGCTCCAGACACTTTTTGTAGCCAGGGCATTGCCAGGGCAGTCACACAAGTAACCAGGGCAGAGTCGCGTGTTCGGTAGTACGGGCTTACATAGGGGCCTATAATTTTGCGCTACCGTGCATGCTAGAAATAACCTACCCTACCCTATTAGGGCTGGCCGGTCAGAGGATCAAATGGGCGAAGCCATGATACCCAACACTTTGACATTTGAAAAGCAAATCTTAGAATCCTTATACAGGGTGGGCCATAAAAAGACCTCCTAAGGTTTTTACCAATATCCTAGCCAGAAGTTAGAAAAATTAATGAAATTTTGCAGGCATAAAGACAATTCATAACTATTTACGCAGAGTGGCCAGATTTCACCGCAATATTTCGATCAGAACAAGAGTTATATCACTTTTAGTGAGACAACCGACTCCTTGATGGTTCAAAAACATAATGCAACAAAAAGTAGCAGCAAACGATTTTTTTATAAGTCTCATCTCAAATAATAATATTATTGTTATCAAATGAACGTGATAGTACACCACATCTTGTGTTCAATGTGTCCACCAACAATGCCCACACTTGTTTTGAGTCTTTTGCACTGTTTTTAATGGACTTGGTGATGTGTTCCAGAGGTAAATCGTCCCAATCAGCTTCAATGTGATCATCAATTTTCAGTCTCTTATCGTTCTTGGTTTTGGCTGCAGATTGAGGTATTTCTCGAGCAATAGCTCCTCACTGTTGATAAAATCATCGGGTTCAAATCTGGATATTTGGAACCATTGGTTCTTCTCAGTGAAAACAGTACAGTAATATTGACGTTGAACTGATCTCCTTTCATAAACGGCACATTTCTTAACTCTCTATTTCAATAAATTATTTAGCTCTTCGTTTCTCTGCAATCACTGTTCCTCAGAAGGCTCAGATTAAGCGGCGATTATAGCTTTATCTCCAAGACCTTGCTCAGGAAGTGCATGAATGCAAATTTTGCCTGCCATCGACACCCTGGGCATTTTAATTTGATAAAAATTTCGATTTTGTTATCCTAAAACCATAATTACTAATCAGAAAAATTCTTTATTTACCAGCTTAACAGTCATCTTGCTAAATGATGTCACAGCGAGGTGCAGCTATGCTGGTATCTTCTTTTTTCAAAACAATAATAACGTTTTTCTGTCAATAACAAGTTTATTTGACACCAATTATTTGAGATGTTACTTAATAAATTCGTTTCTGTAACTTTTGCTGAGTCATGTTTTTGAATCGTCATATGACACTAAAAGTGATATAACTTCTGTTCTGTTTGAATATTTTAATTAAATCTGGCCATCATGTGTCAATATGAATTTTCTTTAAGCCCAAATATTCATTAAAAAACTACTACCTCTGGTCTAGATTACGGGTAAAAAAACTTTAGGGTCTTAATTTTTATGGCCCAACCTGTGGACCAATCTCGGTGACTTAGTTAAGCATTGCAAATCCTCTTTCGAGTAGTATTTCGAAAGCAAAGCGTTCAGCAAATAAAGTAACGGAGTCAGGTATATACATGTAGGTCTATTGCATGTCTACGCAAATGCTTACGCCTCATTTGAAAAACAAGAAAGCGACAGCTAGGTCTGCGCTGTTAGCTGTAAGCTTATTATGGTAATGTGGATAGACAGCAACAGCATTTTCCCTCCAAGAACTTTTGACCCACCAGAGTTTTTGCCCTGCCAGAATTCTCTGTCAAAACTTTTGCCCTGCCATAATTTTACGGTCTTTACCCTGCCAGAATTTTTTCCCTACCAGAGCTTTTGCCCTGCCAGAAAATTGCCCTGTCAAATTTTTTCTCTTTATAAACTTTTGCCCTGCCAGAATTTTGCCCTGCCAGAGCTTTTGCCCTGCCCGAGAGCGGACGGATGTGAACAGTAAGAAACAATATGCCCAAACAAATTCTCCCAGGGTAAAATTTCTGGCAGGGCAACGACCAGGGCAGCAGCCAGGGCAAAGGCTTTTTTGGCAGGGCATTTGCCCTGCCATGCCCTGGCGTAGCGCCGCCACTGCTTAAAGGGGAAAGATGCTGAGTGTACTGCCAGACCAGAAATTCGACGTCTTTGATTCAATTGCTGCAGAGATTGCTGTTACTCTGCAAATTGTTTGAAACACGAAACTGGAATAAGCATTTTGTCTTAGCTGAAATTTTTATTAGCAGTTGCAGCAACATTGTTCCCAAGCAGTAAATTTGGTAAGCTTCAGATATGCATTATGATTCCACGACTTGCATGATTTGCATTGTAATGATTTTTGCTGGCTGAAATTAAAATTGCACGTCCAAATTTATTCCACTTAAACACTTAAATAGCATGAATTTGAAATAAAAGAAATTTTACAGTATTGTAGTAATAAAATTATGTAACATTCTGCAGACAGAGTAACGGCCCAATTCCAGACTGTTTGTTGTTGTTGGCTACTTAGTGTATTTTATTTGAGTATCGGTATTTGTGAAGTGTCTCTGTTAGGGTGCACCATTCAGAAACATTAAAATGCAGTGATAAAGGTGGCATGGAGCAGACGCAGGTGTCATCTCGTATTAAGCGGAATTTTATCCTATTCATTTTCATTGTAAGTGTTTGGTGCTGTAGCAGATATTTAAATTTCATGAGTATAATGCAGTGGTTATCAAACCCCAGACAAGTTTACTAGTGCTTGGCACATGTATGATTATACGGAAACATCCTTAGAACATGTATCTGTTCATGCATGTTTGTACCAGACCTGTTTATCAGACATGTAAATATCCGGGTATTTTGGTAATGCCTTTTAAGTATGTTGTGAGATTGCTTCTTGCAAGTCTAACTGATGAGTTTTTTAATGAATGACAAGTTCGTCCATGTGTGAAGATTATTTGAGATTAGGAAATGAGCAACTGACGACAGCATTTGATCGGCCATTTTTCTGGCTGCTTTTTTTTATCATTCGGTTAATGTCTAAGAAAACGATGCCGTTTTCGCTGCGGAAAAAACTGATGACCTTTTTTATGTCTTTCCTTTTCTTTTACCAAACATGACTTATGCAAGACCTGTGTCGATTTTTTTGAGGGGATTGTTATTACACATTTCGTTTTTCTGGGGAATGGTATGTATTTACATATATGCAACACCTCACGGTTTTCCTTCCTTTAGGGGGAAAATCATTCCTCTATGAAACTTCCCCCCCAGAGATGTCTAGATTAATCAATGGGCCCTAACTATGAAATTTTCTTTAGACTCGCTCACTGTTGCACAAACTTTTAGCGTTTGAAACAATTCCAGCATCACCGTCAAATCGGCTCCTTATGAATTACAGTCATCTGTAGACTGGTCTGATGAGAGGATTAAATCATGGGAGAGCTGAAGACACTGTCCACCTCTCACACGTCCAAAAATCTTAAATAAATTATCTCTAACTTTTTCAATCAGCTGTGAGGTTTGGTGAGTTTCTTAGGTTTGTTTTAGGTTTAGATAGATGTCGTTGGTTTGTATCATGTATCTAATGTAGTTGTGAACTTCACTTCATGGTAGGAAAGCTTTAGTGGCATAAGACTATTTGAATAATGGTTTTAAATTAGTGGATAGTTTAAAAAAATTTGAATGTATGGATTTCTGTACAAATTTATGACTTTCTGCACAAATTTAAGTTTACGCATGATGTAGTAGCCTACTTTAGCCAAATGGCAGAAAAAGAATGTAGAGATTTCATAGTTGAATAGTGATATTTAATGATGTTTAGGACTGTATATAGTAATTATGTTTTTCTGGCTACTCTGTGACTTGCCAGTATTTTGCATAAGCTAATTAAGTATGGTTTTGTTTACACTTTAATCAAAGACCTAATATCTTTGCTTTAATATCATAGGTCTAAGCTAAAGTCTATTTCGACCTGTGTAGGCTTACCCCTTTACCTCGCCAGACATTAATTATATTTCCATGAACTGTCTAATTTTGACTGGGTTTGCCCAATGAATCGTGATATTCAGTCTCTGTTTTACTTGAAGCATATTTCCACTGATGCCTTGTGCTTTGTGATAACGACCTTTTGAAAAAAGTATTTAGATTAGATTAGAAGTTGCCCTTGGAAACTGAAGGAATAAGACAGCAGCATAGTGCATTTCAAAGAGCTCTCTCTTTTTACGTACGTGCACTTTGAAAGTGCTGGATGAGATTGTGGTCCATCTATTCGGTAGATTGGTCTGACCAGAGGCTTAACTCGTGGGGGGTAGAGAGGACTGTCCCAGTCCCACAAAGTTTTAACTGGGGATAGCAGTGTTAATTTTTACCCCCTCATGGTTTAAGCTTGCAATGAGAGACAGCAGACAGTACAGGGATAAACCAAGTATTGGTGTAACCATGTATACTAAACCAAGCGCTAAATGAATTGCAAATATAAGGTTGTGATCGACTACGTTTTTATGGCATCACATCTCGGCGATTCAGAGGCACTGACCCTTTCTTGATTCCTGACCCTGTCGACAGCACTATCGCTGAGAAATAATGAATCTTAGAAGAAAGAGGGAGAAGAGCAAGACGAAGAAAAGAAAATAACCTGAAGA
The DNA here is from genome assembly GCA_949752735.1 of Lumbricus terrestris. Taxonomy (NCBI): domain Eukaryota; kingdom Metazoa; phylum Annelida; class Clitellata; order Crassiclitellata; family Lumbricidae; genus Lumbricus; species Lumbricus terrestris. The sequence continues at coordinate 44,902,409 of OX457036.1, forward strand.
TCGTCTACTGAAGAACGACTGGAAAAAGTCTCTGAAGAGTTGGAAAAGATTCTAATTAATTGCAGGAAGAGAATCAACTACTAACGTTTTCTAAATGTCATTACTATTGAAAGCTTTACACAAAGGCGCCACACAAATATCTAATCGTAATCTCTAAAGCGTCCCTCGATATCCAGGCGCGCGGCACCAGCTTATTCACGAGCGCTGCGTGCATGGGCCCGGCTATGCCTCCTACAGAATAACTTCGCCAATGTTCGCTCTCTGGCAGTACGTGCTAGTCCTAAGCCTGGAAAAAGGAAGAGGGCAACACTAGTCCTCTCTAAGTCGACGCAAACGACTAGCAGAATGTTTCGGAAGTAATTGGCGGTTAATTTCGTGCTTTTATGAGAGTGACTTCGCTTAAAAACGCACAAGTAGGCTACAGTCGCTAAGTACAAACTACGTCTGCAGAATGCCTTCTAATTATAGGCGTCTGTACGGTCTGTACCGTTGCCCTTTTGATCTCTGTTCGAAGCTTCACGGGCAGCGGACCACAGCTTGCAGCCAGCTAGCCTACCGGGGCTAACAGTAGGGGACCAGCGCGCCGCCTCCGCAGCCTACACTTCGCCAAGGGGAACGTTGTACTTGGATGCCAATCGCATTGGTCGACCCCCCCACCAGTGAGTCAGACGATCTAGCCTCTGTGCTTCGCTTGGGCTGAGTCGAGTCAACGCTTTCGGCTAAACGATCCAACGGGGGCCCCTGCACGCCTATTAGGCCTACTTGACTCGTAGATTACTCTCCGTAGCTCTACCGCTCGGTCGCCGGTCGGTCGGTAAGAGTTGCGAAAAGGTTGCGGGGGACTAGTCAGTCGTAGGGGGAATAGACAGTTAATACTTGTGCACTTCGACAGGAATGTTATCGTTGCCGGTGATGTCAGGATTCGCTGTCTGCAGCTGCGGTGGAAGTGTTGCTGTTGGTCTGAAGGTCTGTTGCAAGTCTGATTCGTCCTTGACTCATCTAGGTCTAAATTAATTCTTCAGGTTAGCTGGTGAGCAACTGGATTCTCTTGCGGTTTAGAGAAGTCCCACCCCTCTTAATGATTCATTGAACCATTGTGCTTTCTTGGAAAGTACAGTAGCCAACACTGTTTGCAGAAATGAAGGAACGAAGTGGGGGGAGACAGAGAGAGACGAAGGGAGGGCAAAAGATCTTTCAACAGGAAGCTGCCTAGGGTACGAAACTCCACACTTGGACCATCTTTGCACTTTCTCCTGTTTTCTCTACAGATCTGTCTCATTCTCTTCGCTCATCTCAATACATGCCGTTTCTCTCAGGGCCATGAGCAGTTGGAGTGCCACTGAATGGTTCACTATACTACGGAGTCCGGACAATTTACAAATTCTTGGATGCAATACAAAATAATGCAATGCAAAGCAGCAAAATTAGAACGCGCTACTGTAGGCCTAACTACAAATAATATAGCATTTCGATTATTTGCTACTGTTAGATGTACATGTTGCTGCATTTCCATACAGCAGTGTTGACCAACAGTGTAGACTGTTACAGTAGACCTATTTGTTTTTGCGATTAGCATTGTAAAAGATAAACCGACCAATATTATATTATGTTGATAGTAGCCTACTTTTGCAGAGTGGTGTGTTTCATCTCCACTGCTGGTCTGACCTTTCCATGTCAGGCCAGGGTGGAGCAATAAATTATGGGAAGGAGCCATTGCAAAATGCCTCTCGTGCATCAAGTGCGTTTAATTTTCCCATACCCGCCGCTCATGCGTCATACCCTCAGAGGTCTTTCTCCCACTGCTGTCAACTGCACATCGCATCATGTCTGAAACTGGATTATCTTCCTAGTTGAAGCACGTGTCTCGCCTTTTCGAAATAGTTTAGGAAACATTAAGCAGTTGGCTTCTCATGCAAGCATCCACTCAGAGGTTGGATTCAAATCCTCCCTCAAGGCGAAAGACGATTCGAAGTCTCTGCGCCACTCGCGTACCTAGTGAACTCATCGGTCACCGAGTGTAATGATTGTGCATTGATAGTACCCGGTACACTGCCAATCGAAATATGAAGGCGGTTGAAGAGAAGGCTGGCAGCGCATCCCAATTGTCAAGGCTAAGTAAAATGAAACCGCTTGCACTTCATGTCTATATGAACTCTGCTCGAATCTGACTTGAAACTGTTATTTTTGAAAGAAACGATTACATTTCATATTACACCCCTTCAAAATACCTACTCAGATATGGTCCAGGCCGAGATTAAGCTAAAACACCAGTTATATCTAAGGTACACCATCCCTGCTATTGTCCTCTTGATAGTCTCGTATATCGTTGCTCAGAAAATCCTGGTAAGGCCAAAAAAAATAATGCTGTGTTTCCGGTAACACAGTAACAGAGCTCTAAAAAATTGGGTAGGTAGGTCGAAAAATATTTTTATTTTGGTAAAATATTTTTATAAAAAAATTATACCCAACTACTCTTTTTTGCATAAAGGTACACGCTGCAACAAAGCACATGTTCTAAGCAAGTATAAACTGCCTATTTCCCGACTGTCTGTACCTAAAATTGCTCTAGAAAACAATTCTATTTCATTTTGTTGATATCTTTTCTGGTAAGATAAAGTGGGAAGGGAAGGGGAAGATGAGTCCGAACAAAACATCACTGCTAGGGGTCGTTCCAGACTGGCCGAGCCAGTGGCTAGTTACACCTAGAGGTTGCTAGATTTATTTTCCCTAGTCACCGTTAGAGGTGGCTCAAGTGAAAATGATAAGGCTAGAGGTTTCTCAAGACTGGCAACCAGGAAGTAGTTAGGCAGGCGTGAAACTCTAAGTCACTGTAAATAAAAAAGTTTGCAAAAAATTTTCCGAGTCGCGACAATAAAAGTGAGTTGTCGGGTTACCGGAAACACAACATATTTTTGGCCTATGATCCAACTATATACGGAAGGCAATGTCGCCGTATTATGTCAATACAAATTTGGGGAAAAAATTTAATTAAAATTTTTTTTCAATTAAATTTTTTTTAAATAATTTTTAAAAAAAAATTATTTGAGTCGCGGCGATAAAAGAGGGTCGGTCGGGTTACCGGAAACACAACATTATTTTTTGGCCTTTAAACTGGGGTCGTGTTCCAGGCAATGTAGGAAGTTCTAGGAGCATCCGTCTGAATTGTCGGCGATTTTTGACCGTTGTCGCACAGTAAGTAAAGCGCTAGATGGCGGACAAGATCTTATACTACTTCCGGCCTTTGTTTGAGGCTTGTAGCAATTAATTGGTGATTTGTTGACTTGAAAATTAGCTCGCAATGCTGTTAATATTTCTGACGACCGATGGGGCTAACCCAATGCATCATCATCATCATCAACAACCGAGGGACCAATGCCCGTATATGCGCTCGATGCATGCAAAGAAGAATAGCAGGCTACCTTTTAGCTTCAATAATTTCGAGCGACATTATTCACTTGTGCAATTTAAGCAAATGAAGAAAGACTCTTCTTGATTTTCAATCGTCTGGAGTGTCACTGTGTCAGCGATAATAATTATTATGATATCTATGGAAATGAACAAAGAAATGAAGAAACGCCTATTTAGTCTTCAGTATAGCTGTAACCACAACTACTCATTCTACCGACATTATTGTCTAATAGTCACAAGACATCAATTGATTCAATTCTATAAGACGGTTCTTTAAATCGAGTTTTGTTGTGACTTGTCAATGGCCTGCATGATCTTCTGTAGTCTGAATGTCTGAATGCGAAGTCAACCGACTGTTGTCTGCCGTTGTGTGAGAACCGTCGGTGTGTGCTAATATTTGTCAAGCAGACAACAAAAATGGAACGTGATGCAGTGCTAAATTGTAATGTGGCCTCAGGTCATGCGGTCTCAAACTTCGTGGTCTCACAATTTACTGTATACTCACAGTATATTTGCTGTTTTCAGTCGGCTGTAGGCTTGATCCTAATATATGCTGTTTTCGAAACATATGGTGTATCAAAAGTGACATCGCCATTTACTGGCATTTAGCCTACTTGTTACTGGTATACAATGTAGGTCTACTCTGCCAGCGCCACTCTACTACATGGACTAATTGGACTGCATGTGGGTCACATGTAGGATCTATGGTAGGCTACGAAGGTGCTAAGAACTCTGAACACTGAACAAATTACCTGGAATATTTAACTTACATTATATATATATATATATATATGCCTTCACAATGTATAGCCTATTATAATCGATCACTTCTCCAGGGTATACGCATACCAACATGAAGCTTTTTGGCTGGCAACAAGTAGTTGGGACCCACTGGTACAAACGCAGGAACCAATGTATAACATTGTAAATATGTATGTATAAAGTATGTATGTATAATGTATGTATGTATGTATGTATGTATGTATGTATGTATGTATGTATGTATGTATGTATGTATGTATGTATGTATGTATGTATGTATGTATGTAGGTACGTACGTATGTATGTATGTACGTATGTATGTATGTATGTACGTATGTATGTAGGTACGTACGTATGTATGTATGTACGTATGTATGTATGTATGTATGTATGTATGTACGTACGTAAGTACGTACGTAGCACATATGTGCATGTCTTTATGTTACCTATGCAGATTCGTATGTAATACTATGCATGCCATTATAATATTAGGCATATTTGAAGACATTAATATAAGTAAATACACGGCATAATATATAGTGTAGGCGTTGGTGCACTGTAGCTCCTCGGTTTAGATGACGTGAGCAGAAAAGGTTTTAGTTTCTTCCTGAAGCTTTAGATAGACCGTTGTGGAGCACGGATCTCGACCGGCAGCAGCACATTCCAAACCTTTTGGCCAGACCAACCAGATGTATGCGTGCATGTATTGCATGCATTTAAGTATTTAAGCAAATGCTTGGCCTACACACACAGGCCTATTATATATACAAGTGTGTCCGCCTATAGGCCCAAGCACCATGATAATTATGATTACAATGATGTAATGCATGCGTAAAATTATGCTTAATCGACGTATATGATGCCGATATAATTACAGTACATATAATATAATACAGAAGTGTAGGCCTATAGGCTATAGACTATAGTCTAATAATTGTGAATAGTCTGCCTATATTTTATACCCAACGTATAATGGCACATTGAAGACTATAGAAGTGCTCTGAATGCATGACGAATCTCTTATTATTTATTACGTAGCAGACGAACAAATTGCGTGTGTACGACCATACGTGACCCAAATAAAACAGCGGTGTTGTAGGTAAGCTTTCATCACGTAACCAGATACAATAGATCGGCGAGACTGAAACGGTCTACACGCGCTTTATACGCCTCGTTGGATGAGCATTATCTATGCCTGCGCATGCATTTGTACGTTTAAATGTATGTGTAGGCCTACGCATGTATATATGTGAGTACGTTTAGGCCTAGAGTGCGGCTCTTGCTGATAAGTATACGTTCTGCTTAGCATAGTACAAGCTTTGCTGTTGAGTGTATACGGTAGCTGAATACCTGCCAATACCCGCCGGCTAAGAGCAAGAGCAGTAGCCTATACGCGTGCAGTCAGCGCAAGTGCTGTGCATGCTGGTAGCAGTTCACAGCTTTATATTAGGCTACTGATCGATAGATGACACTACCGTACACATCGGCTACAAAGATCTGCAGGTAAGCAATCGGGCAGATGTACATGTGCAGAGTAACGAGGAATAATTGAGACAATGATGAGACACATGCAGTTACAACGATTCTGTCCAACGCTGTCTCTGTATATTATACTCACTCATCGCGTTTATTATAGGCCAATATAATTTTACGTAGGCTATACGCTTGGGCGACCCTAGGCCTATTATTTATGATTTAAGGCACGAATATGTGAATGAAGGAGGGCATGCAATATGGCTGCAAACTGTACATGCGTTTATGTTCGCAGCTTTATCAACTGTTGAAGACTGCCTTTTCCGCTTGACATGCATGGGCGGGAGTGCCTCCGAGTAGAGGTCTGCAAGAGGCGCTATATAAATTCTGATAAATTGATTGATTGATGTAGGCATATATATACACATGTATACGTATCTTTATATTTTTACGCAGATATACAATTATACATCATGCGCATGTATTACATATATATATATTTCTTTCTTTCTTTATCGATAATTATACCTAATACTGTTTACAAGTCTAGTATAAAATACTTGTATATGCTTGTGTGTTTGCCTATATTTATACATATATTATGCGTTTGTTTGTTTGTATATGCACCAGTTATAGCGCCCTTTCAAGCTCAATACTCGGAGGCGCTCCCGACTGCAGAGCGGACACTGCATCGGCATAGGCATCATACAATACAATACATGTATTACACATGCATTAAAGCTAGCGCTCAATATGCATGAAGACAACACAGATAGATGCAGAGTTTCACGTCGAAGAGCTGAGCAATTGCAAGTGAAGGACTTGCCCAAGGTCTTTACGCGGCGACTTGAAGTGGATTCGAACCTGCAACCCTTCGGCTGCAAGGCGACGAACATGCCCACTACACCACCGCTCCACATGCTTGTAGGCTATGTATGCTATGCACACATATGTATGTATATAATTATGTGTGTTTTTGTGTAGGCCTATACGTACATGTATGCGAGCATGGTTGTATGTGTATATGTATGTATGCAAACTATGCATGCATGTGCGCAGTGTGAATGTGCAATTGTACATGTAGGCTATGTATCTATCTGTGTTGTCTTCGTATTGAGCGCTAGCTTTAATGCATGTGTAATACATGTATTGTATGATATGCCTATGCTGATATATAATCTGATTATTTATGTCAATGTTGTGACTTCGTAAAAGAACGGCGTTCTATATAATATTATGGATGGACGAATCTGAAACCCAGGTTGAAAGCTTGAAGACGAATAGGATGAGGAAGAGAGGAAGATGATACGGAGGTGATAAGACAGCGGGAAGGTGATGATGATGATGATGACGATGATGATGATGATGATGATGGTGGTGGTGGTGGTGTGGTGGTGGTGGTGGTGGTGGTGGTGGTGGTGGTGGTGGTGGTGGTGGTGGTGGTGGTGGTGGTGATAATGATGAGGAGGATGCTGCTGCTGCTGCTGCTGATGATGATGATGATGACGATGATGGGAGAAGAGCAAGTTAAGAAGTATTCGCTGCAGGAAGGAAGGAAGAAGGTAAAAATCTGGAGGAGGAGGAGGAGGAGGAGGAGAAAGAAAGGGAGGAGCGGAAAAAAGGAAGAGAATTAGAAGCGAAGAAGCGGAAAAAGAAAAAAGAAGGAAGAGGAGAAGGAGTAGAGGGAGGAGGAGAAGGAACTGAGGACGAAGATATATGTAACAGAATCTGGAGGATGAGAATGCGAATGATCTGATGAGATGATGGGTAAGATCAACAGCAGAAAGATTGCTCGTACAATGAATGAAAGATGGGGGGGAGAGGAAGAGAAGAAGAAGAAGATGAAGAAGAAGAAGAAGAAGAAGAAGAAGAAGAAGAAGAAGAAGAAGAACAAGAGGAAGAGGAGGAGGAGGAAGAGGAGGATGAGGAGGAAGAGGAAGAGGAGGAGGAGGAGGAAGAGGAGGAGGAGGAAGAGGAAGAGGAAGAGGAGGAAGAAGGAGCAGGAGCGGAAGCGGAAGAGGCAGAGGAAGAGGAAGATGAAAACGCTATGGGATGCAGCAACACAGAATGAGAAGGACAACAATGATTAGGAAGATGAAAAGAAATGAAGGAAAGATACAAAGAGCGATAAAATGGTCAGAATATAAAGTCTACGCAAGTCATGCAGGAGCGGATCCAGATTATGATGCAGATCTACCATTATGGAACTTCCATAATGGAAGTTCATTTTGAGAATACAAAACTAGGTTCATTGTGACGTCACACATTGATTATGATACAGAGTGTATAAGTTCATTTTGAGAATAAATGAATTAGGCTTATTGTGACATCACTTCGATTATGGTATAGAGATTTACTATCACAGAAGTTTATTTTGAGAGTACAAAACTAGGTCTATTGTGGCGTCGCTTTGATTTTGTTACAGATCTATGTTATAGAAGTTCATTTTGAAAATATAAAACTAGGCCTATTTATGACGTCACTTCGATTATGTTGCAGATCTATATTATAGAAGTTCATTTTGAGATATTTATGAAACTATAGGTCTATTGTGACATCACTTCGATTATGATACATGCAGATCTACTGTTATAGAAGTTCATTTCGAAAATATAAAACTATAGTCATATTGTGACGTCAATTCGATTATGAGACAGATCTGCTATCAGAGAGGTTCATATTGAGAATATTTTTTACCAGGCCTGTTGTGACGTTACTTCGATTATGATACAAATCTATTATATAGAGAAGTTCATCTTGAGAATGCAAAGTAGGCCAATTGTGACGTCACTCTGATTGTGATACAAATCTAATATTATAGAAGTTCTTCTTGAGAATGTAATACAAACCAGGCCAATCAGAGATCCGGAGGTGTCAATCCTCTGAATCCGGCAATGCCACTCCAACCATTTGAGATATACACAGAACGTGGCTCTCCTGCTCATTTCTCAATGTTTTGTATGAAAGAAGATTTTTGGCACTCACCTACTTCTTCAGCAATTAAGGCTTTGAATTCATGTCCTTATGATGCTCTTCCAACAGTTCATAATTATCATGCTGAAGATATTGGCCACACTTCCAGTTTGTATATAGTGCTAAATCCGAAAGAGCTTTCTTGAAAGCAGAGCAAAAGTTAGCTACGGTACTCTCCGGAACACACTGACAGAAACCGACTTGATGTTCTTCGGATGTTGCAGGCTTATTGTGAAATAATACAAGATAACGAGCCCATAGTCAGCTATTTTACTATTTAGATTTTAGACATTTCCAGGTGAGGAGATAGTTTCTCCTCCCCCCCCCCACAGAAATGACATTTTGCTCCCAGAAAATTTGACAAATGATAATAGTTTTTAGTTGCCATTTGCACTATTGTATTTTACATGAACTGTTATAATTGGGCCAATACCATGATATTATTCACCAATGTAATCATGATTATAATGTTATTATCCAGTAAATTATAATAGTTATATGATATACAATAAGTATAATTTACTATTAAACGTTGTACACACGCTATTTTTGTAACGTACAGCTAAATGACTTATTTCCAGTGCTTTCTGTCAAATTTCAAACTGTCAAATTTAGACTTGTTCGGGTTTTGTTCCACGAACACTTAGTAAAATAACATCATTAGGCTACTATGTATACATGGTCCCCAATTCTGTTAGTTTGGTAGTCATTGATTTTGTTGTGTAGCCTACCATTTAAAAATTTCATTTCTGCTATCAGCTATCCAGAACTGTCTCGTGCAACAGGATAAGCTGATTCCAATGCTACAAAGTAGACCTAAGCTTATAGCCTAAAGGGCCAAATTACGCTCCCGTCTGCAGTTATTCATTATATATAGTCAATCAGATGCCGAGATGAGTTGCTGAACTTGATAGCCTAAATAAAGAAATTATTATTGTAATTATAATATTTATTGAACTCCTAGTCTCCTATGCCACTCGTTTTATCAGCATTGAAATAATAATTTAATTAATAATTTTACACTGATGACATCTTGAAATTGTACCACAACAATGTGGAAACTCAATAAGAAATTGTTAATATTTTAAATTTATTTATTGAAGTCTTAGACCACTCTTACCAGCATTGAACTTTGAAGTAGTAGAACAATTTTATTAAGGTGGCCGCTTAAAATGCTACCATTGAACGTGGAGATTAAAAATATTTCTGGGTGGGGAGGGGCATATCCAGGGCCGGCCTTAGCTATAGGCAAAGTAGGCAGTTGCCTAGGGCGCCGTAGTCTTTGGGGGGCGCCGCGGCACCGGCGAAATTAATTTTTTTACACTATTATTCTTTTAAACTCAAAACTTTCACTAATGGAAAGAATTTAAAATAATTATGGATTCTTTGCACCTGTTCAGGCTGGCCTAATTCATTTCAAGGACTGCATAAATTTTAAATCGACAAATAAAATTCGATTTTTAACGGCATTCCGTAGGCCTACTCTTTGCTTTAAGAGACAGGTTAAAATACGCGACGCTCAATTTCGATAGTGACGATGTGCAAGAAATGAAATGTATGAAATGGGAGTGGGCCTTGATGAGTATGAAGATGAGATAACAACATTACAGCAACGTTCCCTCTAATATTTTTTCTGTGTGCGCGGAGCTGACGGTTGCTTGAGCAACCCAAATTTCCACGTGGGCACCATATTTTCAGAAACATGAAATTTGTGTTTGAAAAATCTACAGGCCAAATTACACTAATTAGGGTCTTATCATATAAGTCGGACACCATTTTGTTCTGACCGAGGTTACTCCGTAACGCAGCGTCACATTTAGATGATGTAAAGTTTATTGTATAGCTTATCATCTCATTCAACTAATACATTCAGTTAAACCTGGCCAATTTTATACAAACTCGATCAGGAGTGTGCCAAATACAGCGAGCTGACGAAATTTGACTTTTCGGTTTTTCGGGTAAAGCTGGACACCTTGGTTGGTAAACCTGGACAATAATTTGCTGATTCGACCTCATTTTGTTAAAGTCGGACAATCGATAAACTGAACCATAAAGTCGGACAACCGATAAACTGAACGATTTTCATCAAGATATGTGCCCCATTTAACTGTACGATAACATTGAACATCTATATAAATAAAGAGAAGATTCTGTCTGTCTGTCTGTCTGTCTGTCTGTCTGTCTGTCTGTCTGTCTGTCTGTTTAACCGGAATGCATTTCCACAGTTTTTGACCTTTTCACTCCAAACCTTCACTACTGTGTCCGTCTTGGCATCGGACGCGTAACAGAGGGTTTCGCGAATCTCTGCCACCATTGGGGCCAGAGTGGGGGCCAAAAAACCCTCATTTTCCCTGTTGGACTCTGCCCTTTCAAGCTTATAACAGCACTTTTCTTTCGGGCCTCATACGTAACACGTATAAAAGCAGCCGTTCGACAGCGTTTAGAGAACAGCGCTTTTGCAAGTTTCACGGGTCGGGTACCGGTGGAGGTCGGTGGTAGGGGGGTGGAAGTGGAGGGTGGAGTTGGGTGAATGGGTGGGTGGAGGGGCGAAGGGAGTGGGTGTGGGGTGGAGGGCCAGGGTGGGGGTCGGGTTTTTTGGAGGGAATTATTTTCCCCAAAACTAAAATTTCACGAGTGGCGTACCAGTGGAAATCGGAGTTAGTGGTCGCGTGTTGTGGGGGGGGGAAGAGGGGTGGGGGGAAATTTTGGGAAGGGTGAAAGAGGGGTGGAGAGAAATTTTGGGGGTTAAATTTCCCCCCCAAAATTTCCCGAAAACCGAATTTCACGGGTGGCGTACCGGTGGAAATCGGAGTTAGTGTTCACGTGTTTTAGGAGGGGGGGGGGGGTGAAAGAGGAGTAGGGAAAAATTTAGGGGGAAAATTCCCCCTCATAAAATTTACCAAAAACCAAAATTTCACGAGTGGCGTACCGGTCGAGATCAGAGTTAGTGATGGCGTGTTGTGGGGGGGGGGTAAAAGGGTAAGAGGGAAATTTCGCCCCCTAAATTTTTCGAAAACAAAAATTTCACGGGTGGCATATCGGTGAAAATCGGAGTTAGTGTTCGCGTGTTCTGGGAGGGAGTGAAAGAGGGGTGGGGGAAAATTTTGGAGGTTAAATTTCCCCCCCACATTTTTCTAAAACCGATTTTCACGGGTGGCGTACCGGTGGAAATCGGAGTTAGTGGTCGCGTGTAGTGGAGGGGGGTTATAGAGGGGTGGAGAAAATTTTGGGGGGTAAAATTTTTCCCCCAGCAAATTTTCCGAAAACCAAAATTTAACGGTGGCGTACGGTGGAAATCGGAGTTAGTATTCGCGTGTTGTTTTGGGGGGGTAAAACAGGGGAGGGGAAATTTTGGGGGTAAAATTTTTTCCTCAACAAATTTTCCGAAAACCAAAATTTCACGGGTGGCGTACCGGTGGAAATTAGAGTTAGTGGTCGCGTGTTGTGGGAGAGGGTGAAAGAGGGGTGGGGAAAATTTGGGGGTAAAATTTTTCCCCCAACAAATTTTCCGAAAACCAAAATTTCACGGGTGGCGTACCGGTGGAAATCGGAGTTAGTAATCGCATGTTGTGGGGAGGGGGTGAAAGAGGGGTGGGAAAATTTGGGGGTAAAATTTTTCTCCCAACAAATTTTCCGAAAACCAAAATTTCACGGGTGGCGTACCGGTGGAAATTGGAGTTAGTGGTCGCGTTTTGTGGGAGGGGGTGAAAGAGGGATGGGGAAAAATTTGGGGGGTTACATTTTTTCCCCCAAATTTTCCTAAAACCGAATTTCACGGGTGGCGTACCGGTGGAAATCGGAGTTAGTAATCGCGTGTTGTGGGGGGGTGAAAGAGGGGTGGGGAAAATTTGGGGGGTAAAATTTTCCCCCAACAAATTTTCCGAAAACCAAAATTTCACGGGTGGCATACCGGTGGAAATTGGAGTTAGTGGTCACGTGTTGTGGGGTGGGGTCAAAGAGGTGCGAGTAATTTGGGGGGGAAATTTTCCCCCCAAAAATTTCCCGAAAACCAAAATTTCACGTGTGGCGTACTGGTGGTGGTCGGAGTTAGTGGTGGCGTGTTGTGGGGCGGGGATGGGGATAGGGAAATTTGGGGGTTCTTCCCAAAAACAAAATTTCTCAGGTGGTGTACCGATGGAGGTCGGACTGTGGTGGGGTGTGGTGTGGTGGGGTTGTGGCCGGAAATGGGTCGAATCCTAAGTTTCCCGGGCAACGCCGGGTACCCCAGCTAGTTGAAAATAACTGAAGTAAAATCATTCAAATGTCAGTATACTTGCCCTCATTTATTGAAAAGATCGCACTTAGGGGCCTAATATCAGACTAGCATGAAAAACCTAACTGTAAAGCAGGCAAATAGACTAGGCCTTGGGGTATATAAAACTCGCCTACGAAAACCTCTGATTCTAGATCCATGAAAAATTCGAAAAGAACAAGAACTTTTCTAATAATTATTTCAAACATTCCCAACAAGTAAAAATAATCATCAGAGACACCATAGTGCATAGGCTATACTTCTGCACACTTTTTGCAAACCATCTGTGGCAACGACCTTTTTAATTGCACCGCTGGCTGGGTGAGAAGTGCTGTGGGAGTTGAAATGCGGGGATTCAACCCCTTTAGTCTTTCTTAGGACCCCATAGTAGAGTCTTCATTGCACAACCCCTCCCCAACTCCACATATGTCAAGGTCTGAACCACGCTTATTTTTCTACTATTGTCATAAGGATCGTTAACATTGACATAACCTATATAGGCCTAGGCATAATGCTACACATAAAACAGTTTCCTTTGGCCTTTAATGTCTCTCTTTATTCTTTTAAAACCTTTTTGCCAAATTCAGGCCTTGGTTTGTCTATGAAGCATTAGCGTAAACGTAGTTTCGTCAAAGTCGGACACATCACAGCAGGGTTTTACTAGTTGTGTCCGACTTTGACAAGAACCTGTTCGGCAAAGTCGGACAGCAAACAACTGCAGTTTCAACCATGAAACTAATTCAATATGGCTCAAACAAGTTACGCAAAACATATATTGTACCGTAACCTATATGAAAAAAATTGAAACTCTTCCTCTTCAGCAATTAAATTTGTCATAAAAACTTAGCAGTGAGTGAGGGGTTTCACTATGTAAGCCTGTAAAACTCTAAAAATCGACATGCATCGAAAATCATCGACATCTTAAAATTCAGGCAACGATCCCTTGAAAGTTGTGAAGTTTTAATCATTAGATGGACCCTCTGCAGAAACAATCTATTATACTGCCGCCTGGTGATCGAAGTCTCTTCTGCGTGGCTGGTCGGCGAAAATTTTGTCCGACTTTACCTGATGTCCGACTTTATGTTAGGCCTCCCATAATTACACGTCTGTAATAATGTCCATTTTTATATTAAAGATGATGTAGCCTATTGCGCAGAAATCACGTAGGCCTATATGGTTTTAATACTTATCGCAAACGAAAATATTAATGATACGATCAATAATAGGCCTACCAAGCAAAATCTGAACTAGACCTACCTGAGACTATATGATGGAGGACCCATGTAGTTCTTAATCTAGCATCAAAATAATGTTCAGCGCTAAAATTTCGTTGCCTCCGGTCTTTCAGCGACGACCATAATAATATTGTTGATAAAATTAATCCTGTCGATATTGACTGCCAGGCCAAGTCTCGTTGTGTTCTACTGATGCTAGAAGCTCCGTCTTTACCATCTCGCTAAGCCAATCAGTTTTAAAATTAGAAGAATACCTTTTCTTTGAAAAAAGCTGTTTCATATAAGCCTACTCTCATTCACTTTACGTTTCGACATAGCTTACAAATTTCACTTGCTAAGAAATAACCCTGCATTAAACCGACTTCCAAAGTGAAATCCAACTCTGGTGATCTGTTTGTCATTTGACAGACAGGCCTGCAATATACGGCATCGTCCTATGCCTAGGGTTTTCCACTCACCTATAGGTCTAGTGGATGACTGGAGGGTTCTTTGGCTCCACCTGTTGGAACTAACTTACCAGCCGGAGCAGCCGCCTATGACGGCAAAGCAGCTGATAAGAATCAGCAAGCATCCCCTCTAAATTGGTTGGTGCCAAGCCGGTCTTCTGGTTTCGGGTAAAAGCAGGAGTCGTCAAGACGTCCAAGTTAATGACTGACACAGTTAAAGATGAGGTTGGAGCATCCCTTGTGATTAGTAATCTCTTAACAGATGTTCCTGTTTGTGACTCAATGAGTGGAGCGCTCAGCTCGATTCTGGGCATTAATTTTTCTCTTCAAAGCCGTGACTAGATCGTCTCTCAGATTCAACTTAGGGGGGGGGGGAGTACGTGCTTCCAGTCTGCGTCCAGTCATTACAAAGCTCTGGAGGGGTGCGGTTATAGTCATTAGTTGGGGAATTCGTCCGGGGATAATTGACTGTTGAATGGCTAGATGGCAGCTTGGTGGTCGTCCGCGCACACAGATATTGACCACTCGGTGGAAAAAGATGAGATCACAAATCAATGACTTACGTCAAGTTAAACAAATTTAACAAAACTTTAGTTTATATGCACTTCCTATCAAAATGTGTGCGCGGAAATTTGAAACTGCTGCGCGGGAGAATAAAATGAGGTGCGCGGCCGCGCTGCCGCGCAGCTTATAGGGAACGTTGTATTACAGCCTGCCGTTTATTCATGTTGAAATAAAATAGTCTAGTAGGGACGATGAGGAAGATAGGGCAGTATAGCTGAGGCAATGCCGACCTAAGGCATAGGCAAAGCAGGCAGTTGCAGGGGCGCCAAGTTCTAGAGGGCGCCATTTCCATCAAAGAGGGCGCCATTTCAACAAGAGTGTATTTTAATATTTTTTTAACTTATACCATTCTCCACAAAATTGAACATTATTCAGCCTTCAGTGCACTAATAAAGAAATAATAATAAATTACTCAGTTGAGCGTATAGGCCTACAAGGCCATAACCAGAGGGATGTTTTGGTTGTTTGAACACCCCTCCACCCACCCACCCCACACCCACCCCACCCCAATGAAGTAAAGTAAAAATAAAATAATTATGCATTTTCTAGCACATGACAGTGTGTAATGTAATTTTGAGCAGAAAATAGTCGAAAATCGCGGAAAATAGTGTTTTTGGACGTCAGAAAATTCGACGACAAACAAACGTCGTCAGAAAATTTCGCCTAAAAAAGTCGCCCGCAGCGTGCGCGCACCTCAGAATTCACGGTCAAGAAAACATACCCCGAAATAAAATCCTGACTACGGCCCTGTAAGTGTATACTGTGCCTAATTCATCTTTAGATTCTAACGTGGGCTGAACAATTTAGTGGGAAACTAAGGGCGCCAAATGCAGGCCTATGCCTGGGGCGCCAAATGTACAGTACACGTATGCCTTGCCTAGGGCGCCACTTGGGCTAAGACCGGCCCTGGGCATATCCCCGCCAAAACCCTCCCTCTCGGCGCAGCGCCTCGGCGATCGACCTTCGGCTGCTCTCTTACATCCTCCCCATTTGGTCCCCATCAGAAATTTTCTGGATCCGTCACAGACACAAGCCACGCTATGATGAACAGAGGATTAGTATAAAGAAGCAGGAGTGGACAAGGAGGAGAAAGAGGAAGAAGAAGAGAAAGAGGAAAATTGAGGTAGAAAGAAGGAAGACGATGAGGAGAAAAGAAAATTATCCGGATGGTGAAAATGATATCCGCGGTGCTATAATGTTCAATGGTAGACCTATACAGCACAGGAAAAGTTTGGAGGATTTCCATTTTTCCTAAGGAACACGTTTGCAAGATAGGGTCTACAGAGAATTGGTTTTAAAATATTAGGAAATGATTTATTTCGAGGCTTGATCCCGTGAACTCTAAATACGCCCATGGTTAGAGGCCATAGACTATATCTATAGGTTCGGTAAGAGTGCTTTTGAGAAATCTGTTAAGGGCGCCGTCCTTCAATTAAAACGGGCGGAGGCCTCTTATAATTATCTATAATTATGTCAGTTCAGACAAAGCGTGGGACTTGATGGCCTGAGAACCGTCAGTGTGAAAGTGGTTGCGTTAATATTTTATAGCGTTGTGACTTATATATAAGGCTCATGAGGCAGTTCTGTGAATGTGCAAAGGCGGGGTCATTTTGCTATGGTGGCGTATTCAGGCTTGTGATACGGGCCATCATGCACAGACCTTCACACATATGCAGACTTCTGTTCAGTGGGTTACGAGACTGAGACCTAAACTGAGACAATAGCCTGTGAGGCCAAGGGATCAAGTCCTATTGAGGTCGAGAGAGTTAAAAAATCAGAAAAGCTTTTGGTATTTATTCCACAGAGCATGCAGCACACATTTCGGCATAAACAATAAGAGCAACTCATGAACTAATTTCCCAGTTTCCCAACTGGTCTTAATATACTCAAGTCTGCGTAATTTTATTTTCCTATAGGCCTACTATCCTATTATTAGCTTTCAGTTTACCCCACAGGTAGACGACAATTATAAGAACATTTTGCACGAGAACTATAGGCTACTGGTACAACCGCACAGCTTCCAAATGAACAATAGGCTACTTTCGTCAGTTTCCAAAAAGACGAAACAGTGATCTCGAGACCGAGACAATAGGTTCCGAGACAATAGGTTCCGACTTCCGAGACAAAAGGTTTTCGAGACTGAGACGGAGACAATAGGTTCCGAGACAATAGGTTCCTAGACCGAGACCGGGACATAAAAAACCTGTCTTGAGACGTCTTGAGACCGAGACACTCTCTCAGACCATACAACTCTGCCTACATGGTCCTATTGGCGTACACAGACCTATATGGACCTGCATATAGACCGTCACACCTATCTGGTCCTATATATAGGCGCATTAACCATAGGCCTGTAGTATGGGACTATAGCCCACAGACCATCCCACATATTTTTTAAAAAAAGGCTTCGACACCTTCCTCTGTCCCTATATGTTATGAATTAAAAACAAACGTGGCTTCTTCGACACAGCGGACTGTATACTCGTGTACGTTGCAAATAAGGTGAATGACTTCCTACGAAGATACACGTGTGCGTGCGTCCATGGGAGTTCGCAACTTCACTCACTTTAAAATGCACAGCTCTATAAAAAAAAGTAGATCTAATTAATATCGCTACAGTGTGGCATTCGCGAACCTTTTCTGAGGCAGACAGACAGACAGACAAGCAAACAAACATAATATTATAACATACATATACATTTATATATACAATTATACATGCCTAATGTTGAAAATGGTATATATATATATATGTGATGCTGGCATTGTAGGGCGTATTTGACTTCGGTGGGCAATATCGGTTGATGCCCTATATGCATTGTACAGAGTGGGCCATAAAAATATCCCCCTAAGGTTTGCCAATATCTTGACCAAAAGTAGGAAATTTGAAATGAAATTTTACAGCGTTAAAGACTTCATATTTACACATGGCCATGATGTGTAAAATATGAATTGTCTTTAAGACCGTAAGATTTCATTTCGAAATTCTTTTTTTGCCAAGATATTGGCAAAAAGCTTAGAGGGAATACTTTTTATGGCCCACCCTGTACATCACCAGCAGAATAAAAATTAATAATTAACAATAATAGTATAGACCTATGTGTGTTGTGTGTGCCAAAGTCTGTGACTGTCTGCCTATATCTCAAGCTTTAAATGTAACATTGTAGGCCTACGTGCATAACAGAAACAAACAATTATGGATAATTGTATGTTTATTGTTTATAATATGTTCTCACGTTAATTTGCTTATGATTTATTGTTCGTATATTAGGCTATAACTAGACTATATATATAGATATAGACATATAATATTTATTTCCTAATTATATCATCGATGATTATAGCAATATGCCACTACAGGCGTATACCTAGAAGCGATAATTATATGATGAATATTTAGTGCATGAGTAATGCTGTTGTTTAGAGCGATGCATCATGCATATATATATGTATATAATATATATATATATATATATAATATTATATACACACAGATATGATGCGATGAGTTATAATAAGGCAGCAGCTGTAGGATCCGTTCAGTTCGTGTTCCATCCCAACAGCTCTGAACAGACTCAGATGCATTTGTTTGTTGAACCCTTCGTTCGGAATTTCCTATTTTTATTGCTCTGAATAGACCTAGGCCTATATGTCTGTCTGCCTATCTTAGTGTGTACACGTTTTCCCTACCTTAACCGTCTCACTGTGTGTCTTCACCTAAGTAAGTGTTTGTGGGAGCTTTGTGTGTATGTGCGTGTAGGTGTCTGTGTGTGCTTGTATTTATCTGTGTTTGTCAGTGTCTATTATGTATAATGTTGTTGTCTTTCTTTGTGCCTCTCCGTCTCTCTCTTCTTTTGCGTCATTATTGCGAGGAGAACTAAGTGCAATGAAAACGCTACTACCCTCCCCCCCCGATGGCAGCCCCCCCCGATGGCAGCTGGTCTGCATCTGATGGAAAGAAGGAGGGAGGGATGAAAGGAAGGAGGAGAGATAATGCGTTGGATGGATGGAGGGGGATATCCTGCCAGAACTGACTTATTTTCGTTAGTGAAGGGATGCCTGGTATACATCGGCCAATTTGAAACGCTTGCTCTGGACTCTGGAGTAAAGCTGCTGGTATAAGGTTTATCTCTTATACGACCCAATTTCTGTATGTTATTTCCATCACAGACAAGATATTTGAGGAAGGCAAAAATGAGTATACAATAGACGGAAAGAGAGGAAGGGACAGACAGACAGACAGACAGACATAATAAACACTCAGCAAGACGAGCAGAGACTGCCAGAGAGTCAGATAATATATATAAAACTCCGCTGCAAACATAACATGCAAATCTGACGTGTAACGTTTGAGATCAGTAAAATATAGATACACTTCTGATAGCATCTTTAAAATGCGCTACATGAGTATTAAAGAAAACAAGGACCTATGTGCACAGCGTTGTTATAGGAGGCTGAAGATACATTCGTGTATGCGAATCATCCTGTTTTTATGAATCATAGGGAGCCTGACGTAGGCCATGCTATATAGCCTACAGGCCGCCAAGCAACTAACTCGATAGGTATTTATAAATTATAGGCACCGCATTAGCATTGCTATAAGTTTAAAGGTGCAGCTATATGCTGACCCACAATACTATTGGCACTGGCAGTAAGCGATCAGTGTGTTGTACTCATATTTGTCCATGGTATGAGCCTAATGTTCGCAGATAACGAATCTGACCTGCAGCAACGAGATAATTAGTTCGCTTTCTACAAAAGACTTCAAGTAACAGAGCACGTATCAGTGTCTATTGGTTTCTTAGCGTTCCACAGTCGTATTATTTCAGTTGTTACTGTTACCACACAATGATTTTAAAGATGTATTGGTAGTCAGTCGGGTTTAGGTCGGGATTATAAACTAGAGTCGCGGTCCAGGTTAGATTGAGTACGTGAACGCTGCATGTCGGGATACGGTTACTCAATGTTGGGATAAGGGTTGACCTATATATACTTCCAGCATATAGAGCTGTTCTATGATTACCAGCTCTTCATATACGAGTAATCATAATTAATCATATAACGATCTTAAATGTTAAAGTTCTTGTTCTTTGTCTATTTCAGACAACATCCTTAGAGCAACTGTGCAACATGACCACCTGCCGGAGTTGACATCATTGTTTAACCGATCTTCGCAGTTGAGTTAAGAAATGGATTTCAAGAGATCGATCGTCTTCTGTAACCAATTAATGTGAAGTTCAACCGCGAATTCACACGAAATGACTATTGGTCAATATTAGGTTTTTTAATGCGACGCCAGATGTATCTGCGTCTGCAGTTAACTTTATAACACATAATATTATTATCTAGGTAATTATTGGCGAAGAGGATTTGCAACGGAAATCGTCGGATGTCTTCCGTCTCTGTTATCTGTCCTCACAGCTGCAGCCCTGTCCTCGCAACGATGCCTCGTGGCTTTCTGTCCTTGACGTT
Source organism: Lumbricus terrestris (assembly GCA_949752735.1). Classification (NCBI taxonomy): domain Eukaryota; kingdom Metazoa; phylum Annelida; class Clitellata; order Crassiclitellata; family Lumbricidae; genus Lumbricus; species Lumbricus terrestris. The sequence goes on from OX457036.1 coordinate 44,922,994, forward strand.
GCTCTTCTTCGCGGCCTTCGTTGGCCTTCGGCGAGGTTCTGAGGCCATCACACTGCCCGGAAGTGAGACCTCATACGCTCGTTACCCTAGCTGGAACGACTGTCTGAATGCGTCCTTCTCCTTCGAGTTCAAGTCGACCCAGTCGGACAAGGGTCAGGTCCTTCTGTGGTACGTCGACGACGGTGGTACGTACGACTTCTTCGAGGTCACGATGAACGCCGGACGGGTTCGACTCGTTATGAACATCGTTGATGGAAAAGATGGGAACGTCGAGATCACCGTGGGTCACGGGGTCAACGACGGTCGGTGGCACAAGGTCGAGGTCAGGCGACGGCGAATGGAGACGTCGCTCAAGGTCGACGGAGTCGTCGAAAGTCGCTTCTCGTTCGGATCTGATTTCTACTTCGGTAGAGGTCATAACAGCTACGTCTACGTCGGAGGTCTACCGAGTGAATTCACCCAGAACCTGGCGCAGCTGGCCCTTCCGTCGGCCCTCTTCCACCAGCGGCTCAAGGGGTCGGTGAGGAATATTCTGTACGGCAACTGCAGCTGTCACACGCAGAGGGGTGTTCTCATCGACGGTGTTGGTGTCACCCAGTTTCCCCCGGAGTCGTGTGAGCTGCGCAATCCGTGTCGCGAGGGATGCGTCTGTATTACGACGGATACTGAAGCGCAGTGTGACTGCTCGGAGCTGCAATGCGTGACAGGTATGAGGCACCGTTTTTCCGATTAATTATTATCACTAAATTATTATTTATTGAGGCATAATATTCTTTCAAAGATTCGTTGAAAAAACTTGAAATGAATTATTTATAACTTCATTCATTAATTGATTCAATAACTCCGCCACTTGTTGCACTCTGCCAGTGCCAGTCCCAAACCTGGATAAAGGAGGAGGGCGTCGCTAGTGGTCTTTGTTAACACACAGTGACGTTAGACTGCAATTGCAACAACAATTGATTCAATGATTCATCTGTTTAGTTTGTTACTTGATGAATCAATCAGCAAACAATCATTCAGTCAATCAATCGGTTCTCCAATAAATCAATCAACTTCCAGCCTTCCTGCCAAAAAGTCATATTGCTGCATTCAGTTGCAGAACTACATAAGTATGTGAGTGACGTCAAGCTGACGGAATCACTGGCTTCGAGGCAGGTTGACTAACTTATCAGTAAAATGGAGTTACTCATAGTCAATCATAAGCCAGAAATCTAGTCAACTTAGCACCATATCATATCATTCACTGATGATTGACTGGATTTATTCACTGACTGATATTGACTGGATAACTGACCGATTAATTGACTGCCTGACTGAATTACAGCCAAACCATCGGTCCTTAATTGTTGGTGCCAAATTCAAAGCAGCATCACCTTGAAATTCCGACTTATAACACCAGTAGGCCTAATTCTGCCGAGAAGAATTCAGGCCAGCATCCTGTATACCCGAGTCTCACAGCAATAACTGCCTCCTCTAAACATCACAGCATCGACCATCGACATCAATAACAACATTAGCAGACTGGCATCCTCTTGCATCCATGCTTCAGGATGAGCGATATATCTCTTGCGAGGCATGCAATGGCATCATCATGCATTTCGAGGATAAAAATAGCCAGAAGCTATATTTGGAATGGAGGTCATGCATTTTTAACGCGTGCACGTGACTGCCCATGCAATCAGCTGCTGCTGCTGCTGCTGCTGCTGCTGAAACTCAGCTGAGCACCAGCGGCAGAAGATGCATAGTGCATAATTAATATGGCGCCATATAAGGTCTTACTTTGCGTGTATACCTAAGAATCACCCATTGAACTTGAGTTGGATTTATTGGCAATTATAGTGGATCAGTGATTAGTCGTGAGTGGGAAGTACTGGGAAGTACTAGGAAGTGGGTTTAGTGAAGAACGATCGCGGTTGGCACGTATAAGTATGCTAAGACGGAGTTGGCATTAATGGGAAGTCAGTCAATTTTTTAAGCAACAAATTGGACTGACTAACTCAGTCAGTCCAATTTGTTGGAGTAAAAATTGGTGGAGAATGAATTAGTGAAGTCAACATTAGGGGTCGTCCATAAAGGACGTCCGCAGAAAATGACCAACTTTGAACCCCTCCCTCCCCCTTGTCCGCATTTGTCCGCATTTAGCTTCACCCCACCTACCCCATTTTGCGGACGTCTGCACTCTGCACACCAAACTCCTTAAATGCTAGCATCTGGATTATGTTAGAGAAGCTGATAATGCATCGCTTGGGACGAAATTAGGCTGGCAGGGTAGACGGCTGTTGACATGCGCTTTAACATGATTCCAGTCTGCCTATATATATATATATATATATATATATATATATATATATATATATATACGTATATATATATATACACACACAAACAAGGCAGTTTATGGTACTACACTGGGGCATATTAAACATGAGGAAGAAACTAAGTTTTTCAACGAGCAAATTATTCCTAAATGTATAGTTTGTATCTGACTGAAGTTGGCGAATAGTGTGTGAACAGGCTTTAAAATGGTACAGATTGTACTGAAATTTATATGCGGACGTCCGCACTTGTCACGACTCCTCCCCCATGTCTGCATTTGTCCGCATTTGAATGACCCCTCCCTCTTTGCGGACGTTTTTTATGGACGACCCCTTAGGCTACTGGAGTTGCCTTAGTGAAGTCAACATTAGGCTACTGGAGTTGCATTAGTGAAGTCGACATTAGGCTACTGGAGTTGCATTAGTGAAGTCAACATTAGGCTACTGAAGTTGCATTCTTCGGAGTATATAAGAATTTGTGACGTGGAATTTCACAATGGCAACTTGAGGAGTGGTAATTATTGGATAAGCAACTGGTTGAGATATGGAAATTCGTGAAGAGGAGGATGGCTGGTTTTCAGGGAAAGTTGGCGCCTATGCAATGTGTGCATGTGCTCCTTCCATGGTTCAGAGTGCGATGCTGCAATACATGCACATCAGCTGCAGATGTTCAAGTCGATTGCCTATGTATACTATGGGATGAGGAATAAGAAAATCCCACCAGGAAGGTAAACAGAGGAACCATTTCCACAGAAGTCTCGACCTTCTCAGTCTTCTCATCTTTTCCAGATACTCTTGACTTCCAGTTGTCGTTCTAAGTGTCCGCCTGTGTGCTGGTGTACATGTATGTACGTATAGGCCTACTTGCCGGATGCAGGTTCTTCAGTGTTACTATCTTTCCCTCTCCCTCTTATTTTATGTCTCTTACTAGTACTTATCTAACTGCATGTCTTTCTATCTGTCGGTTTATCTATCCGTCGATCCATCCATCCATCCTTCCATCCATCCATCCATTCATCCATCCATCCATCCGTCCATCCATCCATTCATTCATCCATTTATCCATCCATCCGAATGCATCCATAAATCCATCCGTCCATCCATCCATCCATCCATCCATCCATCCTTCCACCCACCCATCCATCCACCCATCCATCCATACATCTATCTGTCCATCCACCCATCCATCCATCCATCCATCCATCCATCCATCCATCCATCCATCCATCCATCCATCCATCTATTCACCCATCAATCATCCATTCGCTCTGCTCTCTCCTTTAATCTGTCTGTCTATCTCTCTCTGTCCCACTAATTCACTTCACTGGTTATCCATTGATTAACTTACTTATCTCAAAAAGCACTGTTTGCTACTTTTTATTCGGCTTTATAGAACCGCGTTTGTATACAAACCTATTATGCTAATCGAGCTTATTATTTTATCAGTAAACCAAAACACCCTTTGTGAAACAACGCCCTAAACTAGGCACCCAGTTTTCCCATTTTTTCCCTCGTAGATGTTGCATTAAATGTCTTGTTGGTTGTATCTGTACCTTTGCGTCTCTGTCTCTTTAGTTATTTGCCTCTATATCTTCTTTAATGTGTCACTCTGTGTCTTGCCTTGTTATGTATACGTCCCCGTCGCTGTTTCTAAGCGGCCTTCTGCCTGTCTTAGTCACTGTCTGTCTACATGTGACTGTGTGTGTGTGTGACTGTGTGTGTGTGTGTGTGTGTGTGTCTGGCTGTCCTTCTAACTGCCTCTTGTTCGTTGAAATTCCGGCGTTTGCAGCTTTTTCACAGACGCCCGTTTTATCAGAAATATTTCATCGCGCTGCAGGGTGAGAGATTCTGCCATTGATGCAGTGCCGCAAAAGCCCTTGAAGAGAGATGGAACGTAAAGAGAAAGAGAAGGAGAGGGAGGATATGGAGCAGAGGATGATGGAGGGGAGGAGCAAACAGACGAGGAGGTAACATGGGTGGAGGATGAAGTGGAAGAGGATGGAGATGAGAAGGAAATAGAGGATGGAGTGGAAGAGAAAATGTAGGAGACAATGGCAAACGATGGAGAGAGGAAGGACGAGGAAATAGAGGAGAACATGCACGCCATGGAGGAGGATTTAGAGGAGGAGGAGGAAGCAATGGGGAGGAGGCAATGAAGAAGAATGCAAAGGAGGAGGCAGTAGTGGATGGTGAGAAGGATCAATTGAAAGGGAAAAGAAAAGCACGATGGACTATAGACTTACTTGAATGTAAACAGTTAAATCAGCTGTATACATAAGGTAACTTGAGGTAAGGTGATAAGGTGAGATAACTGGACGATGCACCAAATAAATAAATAGATGATGCATGTCTTAACTGCTATATTACATTATGATGAAGGATATTCATTCATTCATTCATTCATTCATTTACTTATTCGTTCATTCATTTGTATAGCACCTCTTCACAAAAACTACTCAGATGCGCTCCCGACTCCAACACAGCCAAAAAGAACAGTTTTCAAGTACTTACAGAATGTGCTATATAGTGACATATATAAGGAGCAGGCGCTGTACACGTCACATAACAGTAGATGACAACCTGCATGCAGGGCAACTGACTTAGCCATGACTGTGTGTCTGTTGTTGTCATTTTCCAGGGACAGTTACCCACTACAAGCTTCCGATGGATCGCTTAATAGGAACGACGCTGGTCAATCCGTCTGGACTGGACTCCACGGTCTTTGGAGCACCAGCTTTGACGCGAGGAATTCAGGGCAACGCCATCGAGACGAACGGAAGGGACAAGTACATCCGCGTTTCCGGTCCAGGGCACAGATTCGAATGCTTCGGTGATCTAGACAAATGCCCCAATGGTAAGTGGCTTTCGTAAATGTAATCTCGAAATTTATATGGTTCTATAGGTAAAAGCTAAGCGAAGAGCACCCGCTTATTCACGAGCTGCCAGGAGCTAATTTTTTAGCCGATTTCATCAGTGTGAGAGTTGTGGAAAAAATAACTGACAGGGTTGGACTATGAACCACTTGGAATTGGGATGTGAAAAACAGACTTTACTATGGGTTCTAAGAAAGACTGGGGTTGAAACCCCCCCAAACCCCCGGTACCCTATATTTCATGCTACATGGGCAAAACCTTACCATGCGGGTAATCGATTCATCGGTCGAGAATCTCGACAAGTCATTAATCATCATATGCAGCGGTACGTGGTGCCACCATAATATCTTTTGCGGCAGTGACTTGGCTGTAGTTTACTCTTGAACTGCCTTATGACCTGCCAAAAATTCCTTGAAATTTTTAATGTTTTTTCTTTACATTCAATTTTTTCAACATGCTGAATAGCTCACATGACCTCGACGTGACCTCTGCCAAAATTGTATTGTGGCGCGGTCTGGTTCTTTGCTCCCGCCTTATCCCGGAAATAGTTCAGTATATATACATGTATATTGCGGTTTTTCTACCGTGCCGTAATATTTAATCTGTGTTAAATATCTTCTGGTATATAATATTATAATATATAATATAATATATTTCAGGATTTCAGGTCAATAATATGTCATCTTTGATGTAATCTAATCTGTCAATTTTCAACCTGCCATCTCCAGCAGCAGATTCTTACGAGCGATTTTACTTGGAACAACCCACGGCTTTTTTAACGTGCAGTTGTAGCCTACACAAAATGTGCAGTTCTAAATGGATGTGTGCAGTTGTAGAAGCACTTCTGTACAGTTAAAACTAGCAAAAAAAGGTCCGATTGGAAGTAATTTACCATGGAAGATGTGAAAGGAAAGAAAGAGTTGTGCAGTTCTAAAAATTCCTTAAAACAGCCCTGGAACAACCATCGCCTAATGTCTCTGACAGATTGTTGTAATTGCGCTGCAGAAGTCATTCGATTAGTTTAAATTTCAACAGTGATGCCTAGAAACAGTAGACTATATTATCTACACCGTGAGGCATAAAAAACAAAGCCCCTAGAAAAATTGTTGTAATTTTAACAATATTCAAGCAATGTCAATGAAATTCAGGAAATTTATTGCTAAATAGCAGGCAATGTAAACAGATTTTCAGTTTGTACTCAAACAGTCCGCCTTTAGCTTCTACGCATGCGCGAAGTCGCTTGCGCCATTCACGCACCGCCGAGTCAATAAATTCACTGGTCAAGATCGTTACAAGCGTGCACGATTCGCTTATGAAGAACCTTCAACATCACGGACCTTTGTTTTTTACACCATTTCCTGCATGCATCCCCATATTTTATAAGCGACGGGATTCAGATCTGGGCTGTTAGAGGCCATGTTGCTGGAAAGAGAGATATTGCAGCCGACCGCCTTTTACGCACACGTCCGACGTTTAGCAAATCCCTGATGGAGCCAGTCGGTGTTTCTTCTCTAGGGCGCACGTCTATTCACTTTGTTAAACCGGGGTAAAAATCAACGGCCAACACTACAGAGATGTTTTACTCGTGGAAGGCCTTCTACCCGAAATTCGAGAACTCTGAATTTTGCACTTTCCAGCAAGGTGTTACTCTAGCGCACAGAGTTCGAGAAACGGTTGCACTGATGAATGAAACTCCTGACTTCATAATTCCTACACAGTCACTATGGCCCTTAACAGCCCATGAGAATCCCGTCGATTATAAAATACGGAGAACGCAGGAAATGGTGTAAAAACAAAGGTCCGTGATGTTGAAGATCTTCGAAAGTGAATCGTGAAAGCTTGGAACGATCTTGCTTGAACAGCGAATTTATTGACTAGGCGGTGCGTGAATGGCGCAAGCGACTTCGCGCATGCGTAGAAGCTAAAGGCGGACAGTTTGAGTACAAACTGATAATCTTTTTACATTGCCTGCTATTTAGCTATAATTTTCCTGAATTTCATTGACATTGCTTGAATATTGTTAAAATTATAACAATTTTCTAGGGGCTTTGTTTTTTATGCCTCACGGTGTATATAGGCCTACATGACGTAAACGGTAGACATAACAAATGCACTGCAGGATTAGACTATAATGATATATTCGCGACTCGCACCCCCCCGCGTCACCATTAATTTTTTTGTGTCCATAATTATACAGTTTATACGCAATGTGATAGGCCTAGTGTAGATCATAATCTCTCAAAAAAATTTACATGTCCTTTTTGGAACGTCTGTACTGAGTGTACTCTGTATATCCTATATAATTGCATATGCTTCGCGGACTGTAATTAGTTTTTACTAACAACTAGACATCTATGAAAATCTTAGGAGTCACTCTTCAAGGCAACTTGCGAGTTTCTCAACACGTCGACGAGGTCCTAAGTTCATGCGCAAGTTCCCTCTATGCGTTACGCATTCTAAAATCCCATGGACTGCCCTCTAAGGCCATGCACACGGTTACTGAGGCTACTACTGTGGCTCGTCTCATGCATGCATCGCCTGCGTGGTGGGGGCTCACAACGGCCGAAGACAGACACAGAATGGAGCGATTGTTGCGTCGTACACGGCGAATGGGACATCTACCGGATGACGCTGCCAGTGCTGTGGTAAGGGCAGCTAAGGCCGACATTGACCTCTTTCGTTCAGTCAGAAGATGCGACAGTCACGTCCTGCAAAGCATTTTTCCCTACGGACTCGACTCTGCTATAATCTTCGTCAACGACCACACGACTTCTCGCTGCCTGTAAAGGACGACCGCAATTTTATCCCACGTATTTTATATCGACGAGAAGAAAAATCGTCCCCCTGATCTTCTCATTCCTAACCAACTTACTAGCTTTTACTAAAGATGACATTTTAAATACTTTTTATATTAAGTTTTACATCTCTTATGTACCCATGTGCGGTGTGTCACTTGGCTTTGTTATTAAACGAATACATATACTAAAACCTATGGGTCGAAATATGAGTAGGCTGTAAAGCTCAGATCAAGATTCGGATATATTTAAATGTGTATTTAGGTTTACTCGATTGTCTCTATTTGCGAACGTTGGTTATATATCGCGAAGCAAAAAGTGGCAACGATCATAAAAGCTATAAATTGCCGCTAAACACTATATTATGTTTATATACCCACTTTATGCAGTTGATTAATAAACGTCGGGACAGCGCTATAATATTTCGCAGGTCACATTTTTAATGACTCTCTCTATTATAGAGAGAATGTCTTTGTAATTGTCTCCCTGCTTCTCTGAAGTTGATTAATATAATTGATAAGAGCTCTTGCGTAGACCATATACTCTATATACATTATGTTTTGATGTATCTAGAAGCCCACGCATATAGGTCTATAGGGCCTATAGGGGCCTACGTGGTGTCATTTAAATGGCAACAGAGACCGATTGTTATGGTTTTCACAAAGGACTGTCAAATGGACAGCATTTATACCTGACTATACAACAACTACATTGAATACTAAGCACGTGACGGATTTCGCCGGAAGCGGTCCTATTAACCGGAAATACGACCACCCAGACGCAGTTGTCGCCGCCCGTTTGTTAACTGTGTAAATTTATATGGCTGCTGCTGAAAACAGGACGCACGTGCAATTTTGGCTTTTATGTTATAGGACCTATACGTGTATGCAATGTGTGTATGTACTCACGTGTAAATGTGCTTATATAATTATGCTATGGGTTATGTATTGGATGCGTGTGTATGGGACTGTAGTGTAAGTACGTAGGCCTATTATTCTGATCACTTTTGTAGCTCCTTGAGTAATAGCGAATGTCTTATGTCTTTATGATCTCGGTTAATTGAAACCTGAGTCCATGGCATGAACTGCTTAGAAGAACTCAGCGGCGCCCGCAGGCGTACGCACTTACGCAAGTGCGTACAGCGCTGAAAGGCTGAAAAAAATAATGGCTGATGACTAAAAAAAGTCGTCAGTTTTTTCGGCAGATGGAAAAGGTATGGGTTTTTTTCGGCGGATGGAAAAAAGGTATGTTTTTGGGAATTTCAAGGCTGATGACTAAAAAAAGGTTATCAGTTCATGAGTTTTTTCGGCGGATGGAAAAGGTATGTTTTTGGGAAATTCGAGGCTGATGACTAAAAAAAGGTCATCAGTTTTTTCGGCGACTCTGACGAAAATTTTTCCCTGTTGGCCCCCCATCAAAATTTTTTCAGCCCTTGGCTGTGCGTACAAGAAAAAAATCCTGGGGGCGCCGCTGGAGGAACTGACTCTCTGTCTCCTTGGCAAGGCTTCGTGACTTGAGACTTGAGTGGGAATAACCTTGAGTTCTGTAACATAATAATTATATAGAAGGATTAAATGCAGATCAATGAGGATGGCGTGAATAAACGAGGCAAATATATACGAGGAGAGATAGGATTCCTAATTCCTATATTGATCGTTCCCTATATAGGCCTATATATTTTCATCCGAATGACTCCTAGAATTGATCGAACTATATATACACGGATGAATGAGTTTTGAATGTCACCGTGTCTTGTCTTTAATAAGGCGATATATATATATATATATATATATATATATATATAGGTTAATCACGTGATCATATCCGATCATATAGAGAGATTGAGTAGATTAGATGAGACCGGACTTGACTGGATCATATATATATATATACAGTACGATCAAATTAGATGACAACGAGACCTTTCTTTTTCTCGTATTGCCTACACGTATCCGTAATAATATTTGAACACAGTTTACAGTATAATATACTGCGAGTCAAGTGGTCAAGGCATTTCCGTTAGCCTGCAGTCGACCCAATGTAATCGGTCGTGTAGGATGTGGTATTTAACGCGTAGGCCTGTACATACGTCGGTTTTTTTAAAATTTACAACCGTCTGCAAATATTCGACCTATATATATAGGCCTACAGGCTACATAAAGTCAATAGTAAAATTAGGCTATTGTCCGTGATAATAGACGTTCCATAATAATATGAAATGTATAGAAGCATTTCTCTTAATGCCTAGATTAGAGTCTATTATATATATATATATATATATATATATATATATATATATATATGGATATTAGTGGATAAATGTAAATTAGCACTGTTTAAACTACCTAGCTGTGCTAATGTTTATACTATAATGTGTTTCAGAGCAATTGCGCTGTATTTACTATAGGACCTCCGTAAAAATGGTGCATTCAATAGGCATTGGAAGGTATATAATACTATCTAATTATATGAACCAATTGACAGTGTCATGCATTCTTGCTGTGCCCTGCAATTTAATAATAATAATATTTAAAAGCGGGATAAGCTTAATTAGTCCGTGACCGATCCAATGCTTTGGAATTTGATGCCCAAAATATTCAGTTCGTTCTGCAGTCTATAGTCTTTGTTGTCACTCAGCCGATATGAAAAATGTTCAGCTGCCTGCGTGGACACAGTGTTCTGTTTGTGTTCTGCAGTCTCGTCGTCACCTTGTTTTTCACGCTGAAACTGACGACAGAGTTGCCCTGCAACGCTTCAGTAATTGCGCACCTTTTACAATAGCACTCGCAATTTCTTCTTAATGCATGCAGGGCATTGCGTGGTCGAGAGATTTATTCCTAGCCACTCAACCGAAGCACCGTTACTTACTTCTCTTGTAGACCCTATGTACATTAAGGTGTTTATGTGAACAATGAACAAGCATGTCGGGCTATAATTGTCGGCATTCAATATAGCGCCTTTTAAGTAGTACAAAGGCGCTGCGGCCCGCCTTAGCCAGATTGGTTTTTTATGCAGTATATGAACAAAGAATTCGTCTGTTATCCTGCTTAGATAACTGGAAAAGTCAACGCTGGTCGACTCTCGCACCCACGTATAGCCCTTCCTAAGTTGACTGCAGTCAAATCCTACCCTTCACAAGAAAGATCTATAGGCCTATAGGACTTGTCACCAATCACTCTCAAACCTCAGTCGTTACTTTAAAACAGTAGAGACGTATACCGTACACGGGGAACGGACATTCCCCCCTGGACATTTCCCCCCCGGACATTTCCCCCCCGGACATTTCCCCCCCTGGACGTTTCCCCCCCTACCCTAGGACATTCCCCCCCGTATGCGGAAACCATAAGCAAGAATATTTTCATCAATCCAGCTCCAATTTAAGCAAGAATATTTTCATAAATCCAGCTCCAATTTAAGCAAGAACATTTTCATCAATCCAGCTTCCATTTAAGCATGAATTTTTTCATCAATCCAGCTCCAATTTAAGCAAGAACATTTTCATCAATCCAGCTTCCATTTAAGAAAGAATATTTTCATCAATCCAGCTCCAATTTAAGCAAGAATATTTTCATCAATCCAGCTTCCATTTAAGCAAGAATATTTTCATCAATCCAGCTCCAATTTAAGCAAGAACATTTTCATCAATCCAGCTTCCATTTAAGAAAGAATATTTTCATCAATCCAGCTCCAATTTAAGCAAGAATATTTTCATCAATCCAGCTTCCATTTAAGCAAGAATATTTTCATCAATCCAGCTCCAATTTAAGCAAGAACATTTTCATCAATCCAGCTTCCACTTAACTTAGCTATTTAAGTGGATTCCTTAGCATTTACTTCAAAGGAATCGTTGTAAAAGTTTCAGATTTAATTATACAGGTCTAGGCGTAGGTCTAGAATTCAGGGTAGGACTTGTATGGTCATTTGAGGTGGAATGCACAGAAGGGGGGGAAATGTCCGGGGGGGGAAATGTCCTAGTCGAAATCAGGGGGGGAAACGTCCAGGGGGGGAAATGTCCGGGGGGGGGAAATGTCCGGGGGGGGGGGAAATGTCCAGGGGGGGAAATGTCCTACACCCACCGTACACGCTGCTTCTGTCAATTTTACGGTGTGCTGGCTGCCACAAAAAGCTCTAATATTAATAACGCTTACAATTCTATAGAGCCTACCACTGCGTGCCTATCAGTAAGTTGTACATGTAGCAGCATTGTTAGCAATGAACTTCAGAGATTTCCACATAAAAGCCTATCCTGTGAAGTTGTAGAGGCACTTCTGTGCAGCTTGAAATAGTTTAAAAAGGTCATTGTCATCCGATTGGGAGTAATATACCATGGAGAATGAGTAAGGAAAAGAAGAGGTTGTGCAATTCTAACAATTCCTTTAAAAAGTTCTGAACCAAAGGATGGCGTATCAGAAGACTCCATTATAACGGACACTAAGCCGTAGATCTATAGGCCTTCTTCGGTTATTTTACATTTGCAACGTCAGTAGGTTACCGCCGAATTGGCCATTCTTGGATCAATTTGCCGTTGTGAACTGAGAGTCAAACGTTTTGGGCTTCTCCTTATGCAATTAGAGGAATTCTTAGCAACAGCTGTCTGTTTGTAAAATGTGATTGCCTGTTTTGCACTAAAAAACCTGCTTAGATATTTAGCCTACATACAAATTGCACTCTTAGCGGCTCTAACATTTCTGTGTGAAAATGCAAGCAAGTGCAACAATGGCCCATCGTTCAGCGAATGACCTCAGCCTCAATGACCCCACGGAATGACCGAACCGCTGAATGAGTCATTTCCACAGTACCAAATGACCCCCCCAAATCCACCACCGAATGATCCCATATTGAATAGCCCAACCGATGGAGTCATTTGGCTGGTCATAATCCATTGAAACACGTCTCTCAACGCGGCCGTCCTACGTGTGTGTGTGTGTGTGTTTGTGTGTGTGTGTTTGTGTGTGTGTGTGTGTGTGTGTGTGTGTGTGTGTGTGTGTGTGTGTGTGTGTGTGCCTGGGCAAAATAAGTTGATGGATCGCTATATTATGGAGGAAGGGATTGGCGGATGGAGAGAGAGATTGTTCGAACTCATTTGCCCTCTTGTCTTAGTCATCACTGTTGGCCTGGACAATCGCAATACCTTAAGTTCCTGCAGTCTAGGTTACTGTTTAATCCAGAGATACACAGAAGATTCGTTGTGTCTGTGACTATGATTAATTTCTATTAAATATAAAACCACCGTAAACCCTGTTATGTTATGTGTATGTTATGTTATGTAGTATTATGTTATGTTATGTTTTAATTTGATCTGATTCTTACTGTTTCTGTTGCCTTCGACCGTTGACTTCGTATTTAGATCTATATCGCGTTGTAAAATTTTTGCAACGCGATATAAATACAAAGCCAACGAGCGAAGGCAACAGAAACAGTAAGTATCAGATCAAATTAAAACATTTACATAACAGGGTTTGTGGTGGTTCAGGAGACCCGAGATCTGTGTGAGAACCGCCACTAAAAATAAACATTACAAGTTTGAACCCCGACTTTTTGATGACAGTACAGCTGTAATTACCAGCAATTCATACTTTATGCATTATGAGTGTTACTGCTACTGCTACTGCTATACTGCGACTGCTACTACTAGATAAGAATCCATAGATAAGAATCCATAGATAAGAATCCATAGATAAGAATCCACAGATAAGAATCCATAGATAAGAATCCACAGATAAGAATACCTTATTCGGTTGGCTGGAAAAGGGGAAAACAGACGGAAAATACATCGTATAAAATGCAATGAACGGACTTCGATCGCTTGTTACATGTTTAACGACACTGCCATATCAAAGATGATTAGTGTCGCCCTCCTCCTTTATCCAGGCATGGGACTGGCACTTGCAGAGAACAACCAGTGGCAGAGTTTGGACGAGTTTGGACTTCGATCGTCCAAGATTCCATATATATAATATATATATATATATAGGCCTAATGGCTCTAGCTGAGATGAATGACTTAGGCTTAGTAGGTCAACGGTGGTGGGCCCTAAAGCTAAGACAAGCACTCAGCCCAGTTCAGGATTACTTAGGACCAGACATCTGTGTCAGGGCGTTAACATTGAACCACTTGAGAACGCAGTTGAAGATTCAACATGACACCTGGCTAAGAAGAGTCTCACTCGAGACTCAAATCAAGTGCAGTATAGGATATTAATTATGGCTTCTAGGCTCAGTCGGGCAGTCCAAAGAATATACCGAGTTCTTACTATGCAATACGATGCAATATTATGTGAAATAATATTTATTTAAGCGCAATTAAGAATATTTATTTCAGTTGCTGTTACGTAATTTTTCGTTTTACAACAGTTCGATATCATTTAAAAATATTCTTGTTACTGTTTTGAACGATAATAGCAATTGTTTATGGTAATTTATGGCCGCTTTAGTTCTTCTAATTATTACTCGTCTGGCGGCGCCAATGTTCAGTAAGACATGATACCGCAGAACCACGCAACAGAGTACGCGTCTAATGCCTTTGTTACAAAGCTGATAGAACTCTGTCACTGCTGTCACTGGCAATACTAGTCCCAAGCCTGGATAATGGAGGAGGGCGACACTATAATGATCCTTGCCATCTACTACTACTGCTGCTGCTGCTGCTGCTGCTACTACTACAATATATTACTATTGTTATTACTACTACTGCTGCTACTACTACTACTACTGCCACTGCTATCATTACTACTGCTGCTGCTGCTGCTATACTGCTGCTGCTGATGCGGCTATTGCTACTACTACTACTTACTACTACTATAACTGCAACTACTACTGCAACAACGACAATAACTACTATTGCCACTACAACTACAACTACTACCACTGTTACTACTGCTACTACTGCTGCTGCTACTACTACTACCACTACTGCTGCTGCTACTGCTACTACTATACTACTACTGCTGCTGCTGCTGCTGCTGCTGCTGCTGCTCCTGCTACTACTACTACTACTACTGCTGCTGCTGCTGCTGCTGCTGCTACTACTACTGCTGCTGCTGCTACTACTACTACTACTACTGCTACTACTACAACAGTACTACTAAAACAAAGATGCTTTGGTTCTTGCATACAGGTTACACCCTATCGTTCTGGGTGAATTTCACGGTACCCGTCGGCGACGGTGACTTCGTCTACCTGTCGAACGGTGGACACAGTTCAAGGAGTCATGGAGTGGCGATGACCTACGGAAGCAGCGGTCGACTCGAATTCATCTTCAAGAAACCGACGGGCGATGAGTGGCGAGCCTCCGCCAGCGACGTCCTTCCCGGTCGCTGGCACCACGTCGCCACCTCGTGGTCGGCGAGGAACGGACTGTCCCTGTACATCAATGGGAACCTCGTCAATAGCAGTTCTGCTGCATCGAGAGGCCAGGCAGTTGCGGTGAATGCGTCGGGAGGAGGGGGAGCCAATGACTTTGTGATCGGAAAGTCAAACGAGGTGACGTCGATTGGAAGCGGAAGAAGGTCGATGATCGTAGATGAATTCAACTTCTGGTCGATGTACAAGAATCTGACGGACATCAGAGAAAACGGTTAGTGGAATGGATTGTATGGGTTCTAGCCTTGAGTGTCTTTCGTAAGGGAGGGGGATGGAAATACAAAGGATGGGCGCAGGGGAAGAGAGGCGAATGGGAGGAGAAGGAGAGGGAACATTATAATATGAGCGAGCAAGTGAGCGCATCAAGAACGATTAGGCGTGCGATTTGGAGAGAAAGACCCCCAAATGACAGGTGAATTGTCTGGAGGAATCGTCTTTAACGAAAGATGGTCTGATGCATGCAACAGTGTACGATAAGCCGACAATAATAGGCAGAACAAAGTGTTTGAAAAGTGATGCATTCATGAAGGCCTATGGTCAGAGGCAAGACCGGGAAAAGTTCCTCTTTCGTCCTTAAGTCACAATCTGGTCAAGTCGAGGAGGATGCAGTCAAAGGTTTCAAATTTTGCCAAATGGTTTCGATTCGAATTTGCTTCTGCTTCGGTCTGTGCTGGCGCTATAGCACTTATAAGGTCCACCAACCCTTACTTGAAACCCCGAATAACCACGAAAAATAGCACAGCCAATTAACAAGAAACGAGACGAACAAAGAGTCGGGACGAACAAACAAACGTGAGTTCTCTTTGAAGGTCCCTTACAAACTTTAAACCCCTCTCCCCGGAAGGTTGAGACACGTACGCTTAGATAACCCTAGCCAAGATCATTCCACAAAGAACCTTGAACCCTAGCTATTAAATAGAAGCTCATAGTTTGAGCTGTTTCTGGTTTCGTTCCTTCGTTGGATTGGGTTTCATGTCATCAGACAACCAGAGCCATTAATCTGATAAACTAGAAACTCCGGATCCCTTTGAAGTCTAAGACTCGAGATTCGCATACGTTCGTCGGGCAATTGAGGGGTAGGGACAGAGGATGATTGGGTGGGACGGGCGGTGGATGGATGGATGGGTGGATGGATGAATGGACGGATGGATGGACGGATTGATAGGTGGATATATGGATGGATGGATGGATGGATAGATTGATGGATGGACGGATGGATGGATGGACGAATGGATGGATGAATGAATGGATGGATAGAACAATGATCCAATTAATCAATGAATGATAGCGTTTTAACAGTAGGATTAGGTTCAGTTGCCTTGCGTTTCTACTCTTATAAACTTCCAATCATATAAAACGTGAATTTACTTTACAGCATGTTGCATGCTTTCGTTTAGGTCCTTTTTACCGCTACCACTTACCGTTGAACTCACGCAGTGACGTCGACATTGGTGGCAAGAAATTCTCCGTTCAAGGCAATCCGACAGCGGTTAGTGGCAAGATGAGCAACGCTCTGCAGTTCGACGGGCGGCGAGATTTCATAAACGGAGGCGATTTTGGCGACTCTTGTCTTGGGGATCTGACGGCGTGTCAATACGGATTAACGGCAGGAATGTGGATCAAGTTCAACGACCTGAGGGAAAATGCTCACCTGATCAGTACCGGAAACAGGGGAATCGAACTCTACTACAAGGACGGAAGACTGACGGCTGAAGTCCAGCAGGGGTCGAAGAACTGGAAGACATCGTGGACGAAGCCGGACACTGGCAGATGGTACTTCCTGGAGTTGACCTGGAACTCGGACGATGGACTGGAAATGTTTGCGGACTTGGAGTCGGTCGCCAAGGCAACAAATTATCAGAGGAAGGATGTGGAGGTGGTGGGTGGTGCGAGCAACCTGTTCATCGGACGCGCCAATTCTGATGCGGAGAGATATGCTCCGGTCACCATCGATGACCTTGAACTCTGGTACGGAGACAGGGAGAGACTCATCTACTTCGATTTCATCCAGAGAGGTAGGCTACGGACGTCGTTTCAGCGCCGACATATTCTCACTCTATTGTTGTGAAATATAATTCATAATATAAACTAACTTAATGTAACAGAATGTAATGTCACACGACGTATAAATAAAATATTAGACGCTTCCGCCAGAACGTCTTGAAAATGCATTGTCTATATTACTGCTGTTGAATGTTGATACTGGTCTTTATTAAGGGATTACAGTACTGTTATTACCATAAATAACATGGATAACATTTTGCCCATACAACTATTGGTGACTTTCTGGCAGTACTGCCTGTGGATCAGTGATTTGCGGACAGTGTTTAATCTAGTCCCCCTCCTCTGGGGGGGAATTGAGGTTTCTGGGGGGGAGACAATTGAGTGTCCGAAGGACGCTCGTGATGCGCCTACCACCGGGAGGGGAGGGGTATGGGGAGGGGATGCGCCCCTCCCCATCAGAAACTTTTTGAATTTCCACATTGCAATGGCAGCATTTTAAGGTGTTGTCTTAATAAAAAATAACTGTACTTTTTCAGTGACCCATTAGAAACTTTTTGAATTTCCACATTGCAATGGCAGCATGTTAAGGTGTCGTCTTAACAAAATAACTGTAGCCTACTTTTTCAGTGACCCATTAGAAACTTTTTGAATTTCCACATTGCAATGGCAACAAGTTAAGGTGTCGTCTTAACAAAATAACTGTAGCCTACTTTTTCAGTGACCCATTAGAAACTTTTTGAATTTCCACATTGCAATGGCAGCATTTTAAGGTGTCGTCTTAACAAAATAGCTGTACTTTTTCAGTGACCCATTAAGAAACTTTTTGAATTTCCACATTGCAATGACAGCATTTTAAGGTGTCGTCTGAACAAATTAGCTGTACTTTTTCAGTGACACATTAGAAGCTTTTTGAATTTCCACATTGCAATGGCAGCATTTTAAGGTACTGTTGTCTTAATAAAAATAACTGTACTTTTTCAGTGACCCATTAGAAACTTTTTGAATTTCCACATTGCAATGGCAGCATGTTAAGGTGTCGTCTTAACAAAATAACTGTAGCCTACTTTTTCAGTGACCCATTAGAAACTTTTTGAATTTCCACATTGCAATGGCAGCATTTTAAGGGATCATCTTTACAAAATAGCTGTACTTTTTCAGTGACCCATTAGAAACTTTTTGAATTTCCACATTGCAATGGCTGCATTTTAAGGTGTCATCTTAACATGATAGTGTCATATATTATAGTAGTAAATAATGTCATTATAATCATAATATAATAATAAATAATATCACTTTATATTATAACACTTCATGTAAAACAATTGTGAAAACAGTAACTAAAAACCAATACCATTTCGTCAAATTTTTCTGGGAGGGGAAATGTCAATCCTGGGGGGGAACTTTACCCCCCCCAGAGACGTCTAGATTAAACACTGATTTGCGGATAATCTTGTCATCTTTGCCAACTCTAAAGCCATATAATGACCGGCGGGAGGTGAACCAACCCGGCTGCATGTAGCAATGTTGAATTAAATTATAATGTACAGTAGAGTTGTTTACATTACGCAGCCAGCTGCTTCTGTGATCGAAAGATTTCAGTGTTCGGTGCTCAGTGTTCAATCTGCTGGGTGAACATCGTGTAAAAACACTGGGCAAGTTGCGTGTATAAATTACTTTCACGCCGCATATATATTCAGATTTACTGACCTTGTGTGCAACAAGTATATATATATATATATAATTATATATATATATATCTGTATAATCAGACATAGCAATTGACTAAATGAAATTACAATAGTATATATATATATATATATATATATATATATATATAATGGAGCTGCACATTTGCTTTTGAAGGAAAACCGCCGAAGGAAAACTTTGGGATGGACGCAATCACCGGCGGCCGAGTGAGTCATCCGAGGATTCGAATCGACACCTTTGGATTGCCACGGATTGGTCCAGGCCGAATAAGAGGAGCTCTCAACCTAGACGGTTCCAACGAGTTCGCCACCCTGGGCAAGCAGCAGGAGGCCTGTCTCGGCAACCTTGACCTCTGCCGCCACGGCCTTCTGCTGTCCGCCTGGCTCCGACCTGGTCAGCTCAAGGACGGGATGGACCTCATGTCCTCCGGGTCTAACGGGCTGCGCATGTGGTACGAGGGTGGAAAGCTGAAGGTGTCCGCTCGGACATCATCGAAGGAATGGAACCTGGAGACGGACCGCGTGAGGTCGGACCAGTGGCAGTTCGTCGAGGTCGCTTGGCATCCTGACGATGGACTGAGGTTCTACGTTAACGAGGATCAGGTGGCACAGTCGACGAGGTCAACGGTGAGGACAGATCCGGGTGGATCGAACCCAGATCGGGAGCAGTTCTACTTCGGTAGAGGAGACGGATCAAGGTCGAACGCTCGATATGGAAACTTCAGCATCGACGACGTCGAATACTGGTCGAGCAACCGCGATTTTCTGCTGGCCTTCGACTACATCCAAAGAGGTAAAATAATTCTGCCAGCTGCTCTCTTCTACTATTGACGCTTCATGGTTACATAGGCTACCAGTCATTTGACCATGAAGAAATTATGTGCATGATGTAGGCCTACCAAGAGACCGAAAGATGAATAAGACAGACAAGCAGACAGACGTCGAATACTGGCTTGAAGACAACGAGACACTTTGACATACAGACTTACATTTTCCTATAGTGTGTTCCGCGGAACCCCTATACACCTGGTTACACCATGTAGAGTTCCGCGAGAAGAAGACAAGGCTTCCGTGAAAAATCTCATTTAAAATGACTTATGATCTAATTTTTATGGATCAAAGCTAAAACTGTACATAGCCCCATCACTGTTATTAATTAAACCTATAGGGCCTACATTGGTCTACTTCGCTTGCACACGGTATAGGCTACGTATACCAAAATATGGCTTGGTTTGGCTGAACCTACGTCAAAACAGTTTCCGATCAACAGTGTTTCGTAGTCAAAAAGATTGAAAAGCACTGAAGTAGACAGACGGACGATACAGCTAGCAACAGATACTATAGTATATAGGCTACATAGAAAGTCTTGGTCATAAAATAAAAATGCAATTACATTTTCAGATGCTGGACGCCTACGCATAGCGACAGAGGGGCACTTGCCTCTCCAGCCCTGGAAAATTGACACCCATTTTTAAGCTACTGCTTTTTGGTCTTATAGCAAATTTTTCGAACTAAAGTATAAATGATGCTCAAAATGTAACAGAAAATTAACTTTTTAGATTTCTATGAAATATAAGAACTCATGTTCTTAACTTCCAGATTTTTCATTTTCAAACTCATGTTACAAAATTCAAAAGTGACCATCGTATGTTGCTCCCTTCTGCAGAAATTCATTCATTATTATTAGCATTTATATATAGCGCCCCTTCAAGAAACGACTCAGAGAAATATCTGTGGGCGCCCATGCAGATGCAGTTCCTCTTCGCATTGAGTTTTAAATCTGTTTTGCTAGTACACACGTCTTTTCACGAAGTCACGTCTGAGTATTTGGCGATTTCTGTGTGTCAGGACGCTTTCTTCCGCTTCCGGGTTGCGACTCCG
The DNA here is from genome assembly GCA_949752735.1 of Lumbricus terrestris. Classification (NCBI taxonomy): domain Eukaryota; kingdom Metazoa; phylum Annelida; class Clitellata; order Crassiclitellata; family Lumbricidae; genus Lumbricus; species Lumbricus terrestris. The sequence goes on from OX457036.1 coordinate 44,943,929, forward strand.
ATCGCTCGATTAAAATTATCTTCGCGCATATACGGTGGATGAGACCCTGATTCGGTGGCAGCCCCTTATCAATAGCTTGTCCCAGAAGCTGGAATTACTATATAATATAGCTTACCCTAATTTTTGCGGTTATGTCTTGCTGCTGACCGATGTCTTCCTTTTTGACCTGGAAGCGGTGATTCCATTGACTTCTTCAAATAAGGAGTCAAGATTTAACCTATTTATTTTCCATGCATGGTCTACCCTGCTGCTGTTAGCTGTTCGTGAGGCAAGTGACGTCTGACAACGGTGGGCCTTTAAGAACTATCTTCATCATCGAACTTTAAAAGTGGGGGAGGGTAAAAGTTCATTTTGGACATAAAGTGATGCTTTGATTTCCGATGCTGCAAGTCGGCCAGAGTGGGGAGGGCGTTCTCCCAATCCTACACGCCACTGTGTGCGACGCCCTTGCAGCGGCATGCCTGTTTACGGTGCCATATAAACTGTCTTTATTATCATTGTTTATTATTATTATTAGAGACATCTCAGTTATACCTTGTTCCTTATATGCATTCTTCGGTTTTTCAGGCAAGCCTCAGCACTTTCTGATCGACATGGATTCCGTGAGAGGAGGAAGAATCGAGCACAGTTCCCTGACGATTCCCGTCAACGGAAATCCCGTCAACGTACCTGGAAAGATCAACAACGCCATTCGACTTGACGGCAACGCGCAATACGCCGACGTCGGTGACCATGGCGACAGTTGCCTTGGTAACATGAAGCTGTGCAACCATGGCATCACCGGGTCGATGTTCCTCAACTTCAGAAACTTCGAGGAGAACATGTACTACCTGACATCTGGTGGAGGACTTCGACTCTACTACGCCGACGGGAAGCTGCAAGCGTCGGTTGACCGGGCGGGGCAGCGCTGGGAGGTCGGCATACCGAACCTGCGTAAGGACAAGTGGTATTTCGTCGAGTACACGTGGCATCCGGAGAGGGGACTTCAGGTGTACGTCGATAATAAGTTGACTGGTGATACGAATGAGCCGTCGAGTGTTGCGGTGAAGCAGTTCACTGGTGGACATGTTCTCATCGGAAGTGCCAATCCGAGGGACTCGGATGACGGTGGAAGGTTCCGATATGCCAACGCTTTAGTCGACGAGGTGGAGACTTGGCTTGGAAACAGAGACAATCTCATCGCATTTGACTACATCATCAGAGGTTAGACCCAACGCCAGTGGCAGTTAAGCATGCATTTGATATATATTTGACGTCTGTATAGACCAGCGGTTCTCAACCTGTGGGTCGCGACCCCCACGGGGGTCGCCTGACGATTTGCCAGGGGTCGCCTGGACCCTTCAGAAATTTGTAAAAGATACAACAGCAATTTCAACTATATCTACTATGCTAGAGCAACTTAAAATAATTTTTTACTTATGCTCTTGCTACGATTCATTCGTTAGATTGGGTCAGCAAATCAATCTAAACTTTCCAATTTTAGTTTTCAAGTGTAAATTTCACTCTTTCCATTCTTCTTTAAAATCAATTGCTAGGGGATATTTATTGAAGTCTTAAAGACTTAAACAAAGACTTAAGCACTGAAATCACGAGCAATTTTGTTAAGATGACAGCTGAAAATGTAACAGTTAGGCTACTGTGTGCAGATCCAAAACTTTTTTAAACAATTGGGGGTCGACACTCTGAAGTCTTAAACCATGACTATCAGCACTGAAAAAACGAGCTACCTTTCTTAACATGACAGCTTTAAATGCAGGCTTTATGATGTGAAAATTTACGAAAAATTAAACAATGGGGGCATTTATTTAAGTCTTAAATTATGTATTTCAACATGTTTGTTATAATGACAGCCTAAAATGCTACCACTGTGGATGTTTAAAAAATAATTTTGACAATGATGAGGAGCACATTCCCTTTCCGAAACCCTACTGTGCTCGGCGCATTCATAAAGAACACAAATAAAGTTTATGAAATTGATACCCACCCAAATCAAAACAGCTAGGTGAAATGAGTGCTAAGAAAAGAAAATTTTTCAGTTACCTATTGTTTAATACCGGTAGTTGTAACATGAATAGTTTTATTTTTACTGACATTTTCAATAATGTACGTCAATAATCAATAGAAAACTACAAATAAAGGGATTTGCCATTAAGATAGGCCTACTAAACATCCTTAACCACATAGGCGTACGAGGCGGGGGTCCAGAGGGCAAATGCCCCCCAAATTTTGGGCAAAACTGTTTTTCGGGCAAGCAGACCCGAGAATAGACTATAAAAAAGGTCGTCAACTTTTCGGGGAATTTTGAGCAAGTCTGTTTTTCGTGCAAGCAGATCGGGAAAATGACTAATAAAAATAATAAAAAATAAAAAAGGTCATCAACTTTTTCTGGGGAAAAGTAGTATTTTCCACGAGATTTCGGGATTTCTGTTTCGGGCAGAAGTTAAATCTTTGCCCCCCCTCACTGCTGAAATCTCCCGTTCGCCTATGCTTAAGCAGCTTAACCATGCAGGAAAACATGACTAGTATTTTTAAGAACAAAGCTGATGACACCAAGAAGGCACTCTTGAGACAGGCTTGGAAAGTTTCAACAGCAGGTCGTGGTAGCTGTGGAAGTCATCTTCAACTGAAGATACCGAATAGCAGGTAGCTCTCAGAATCGCAAGAGTCAGGAAACCTCATACAATTGCCAAAAGCAGTTTTCCAATTACTTGGATGTAAATGCATAACAATGGACAATGGTAACAAACTGCAGTGAAAGGGGGTACCTCAATAAAAAAAACAACTTTTGTGCCCTGGGGGTCGTCACAACTTTCGAAATGTTACCAAGGGGTCGCCGCGCTAAAAAGGTTGAGAACCGCTGGTATAGACTATAGCTTTACTGTGGGTATCTGGTGCTAGCCAGTGCTTAAACTTAAAGTGTAAAAAATGAAGCGCCTGGACGCCCCACCTGTTCAGGTGTGCTGACCAAATGAGTAGCAGGACGGTGTAAAGATTTGAAAATAAAGTGCCTCGGCGCCGTCTACGACCGTCCTGCCACACTTTAAGTCCTGGTGCTAGCAAGAAAGGTGAGGGCATCCCATGCCCTGTTAATACTTGGATGGATGCTACCTGATATTGCGGTTATGTCTGACTGACCGAATCCAATTCTACGAACGTTTAGCCAACTGACTTAAATGCTTTTAATATAATATTATTTTGTTGCTATTGATTGGTTCTAATGTCCAAGGAATGTTGTTGTTACTGACTAGATCTAGTGTCCAGATATGTGACTGTTAGTCTATACTAACTTGCTCTGTAATGTAACGGGTATGAGGTTATTGCTGACTGGTTCAAATTTCCAGAATATATGGTTGTTATGACTGGCTCTTTATGTGTATGCTTGTATTCTGTCAGACAATGTGACTCACTTGGTCTTTCCGCTGGAGCAACAGCGAGGCAACAAGGTGACTCATCCGGACTATTCTATCACGTTGCACAACGGTGCAACGCTCGTTCCAGGCAAGGTGGGCAGAGGCGCCCTACTCGAGGGGACGGGGGAGTACCTGACATTCGGAGACCAGTACGACAGCTGCATGGGCAACCTGGAGAAATGCAATCACGGAATGACGGTGTCGTTCTTTCTGAAGCCGAAACAAATCCTCAATAACGCTTATTATTTGTCCGCTGGACCTTACTCCGTCTACTCTAAGGACGGAAAGGTGAGTGAACCAACGATACGCATTTCTATAATTGCTGCATGCAGACCTATTTTAATAATGATTTAAAGTTATATGAATATTACTTTTGTAAGTTGACATAATTGTTGTTATTGTTATTATTTTTATCGAATGCAAGAGTAAAAGGAAAGAGAAT